>JAOTAX010000003.1:3984911-3996334 GCA_025629825.1 Erythroxylum guanchezii
CTTGTGAAAATTCAAAGTACGGCATAAGAATTATTGCTTGTAAATGAGATTTATTTTAGTGGGCACTCAAAAAAAAATTATGGTTGCAAATATTACCTTTAATTAGACAGTACGTGATATATGTATGTCATATTAAATAATTTTTTGAAATAAAAAATAATCAATAAATTGCATCTATCAAATAAATTTTTTGGCAGCAAAATATACAATTTTTAAGAAGTTCAAATTTGGAGCTTTTTAAAAAGCTCTTTTTCAGATAAATTTATCAGATTAATTAATTAGCCTATTTTTTAGTTTCTTTTACCTTTATGTTTTACACATAATTCCCACAATATCCACAAATACACATAATTCTTTATGTTTATTTGTGGGTATTCTTAAGAATTACACAAAGAAACCAGTACAATAATTTAGTTAATGCAGCCATTAGTAATTAAGTATGCTAGCACAAAAGAAATTTGGATTGATGCTTGTGAAAATTCAAAGTACGGCATAAGAATTATTGCTTGTAAATGAGATTTATTTCAGTGAACACTCGAGAAAAGTTATGGTTGCAAATTTTATCTTTATAAAAAATATTCATATAAAAGAATAAAATATTATTAACATAATTCTTAATTTTGATTTGAATTTATTAAATTCAACTCGAATTAATAATTATAATAAATTGCTTATTATAATTATTAAATTTAAATTTAAATTTAATTCAAAATTTTATAATTAATTCCAATTTAAATCGTGATAAATTTAAGATTTAACTATAATTTTATAGTTAAGATTAACTATAAAAAAGAGAATGTTGAGATCTTTATTTATCTAGTATAAAAAGTACATGAGCATGCATGATTTGTTCAACAACTACTAGTTTTAGTTCCATTGTCATGCTTTACATAAGTGTGCAGGTTATCAGATTTTTTTCACAGATATAATCAAAGCATTTACTCACATAAACCCTCTGGCATCTACTGCCGGAGCTGTAACATACTGACCTTTCATAGCCACTATAATAGGAGTTATAACACGGTGGTAGTTGCCTACCGTGGTCCTGATAACATGGTTCCCGCCCATAACCGTTGTTCTTATATTTTTATAAAAAGGCCGTTTCCTCGAACCTGCTGGCCGTTACCTTCTGTAATATAAGCAATTCATATAATATATATATGAATTGCTAATTCATATAACAGAAGTTTGCAGACATATTCAATAATGACCCTAGTACTTTTAAGGAAAAAAATATATAACGAAAAATCAGATTGGTGGCGGACACTTGACGGCCCTGGAGATTCTTAGTATCAGTAAACGCACGCTGATTCGACTGTTGGCTTGAAATAGCATATTAAAATTAAATTTTTTTAAATAAATAAATATTATTATAAATAAAATAATGTTATATTAATACTAATATTAATAAAATAATGTCATAGAGAAACAGTCGTAGGTAATAATTTGCAACAAATCATAAAATGTCCGTCTCAAATTTACTGATAAAAATTTTGTATAACTGTTGGTGAATATTTCGGTCGATAAAATTACTGAAAGATTAGATATGTCTGCCGACAAACTTACCGACAAAATTGATTATTTCATCTGTAAGTTAATATTGTCGTTACCAATAGTTATTAGTTATTCTTCGATAAATCAAATAAATTTTACAATTGGAGATTAAAAAAGAAAAAGAGATACACGAGAAATTTTGCACAGCACTTTCTTGATCTTCCTATTGTATTCACACTATATGGGTGTTTAGTTAGCAGAGAAGCATCATAAAAGCTCCTCATCACATACCCTAACGTCCGCCACGGCTGCTGTTGCAGAGAAACGTTGCTTACGCGGGAAGAGCTTGAAAGAAATACAAGTGCAACCGACGGGTTAATAACAAGCGCCTTGTAGATTAAGCTAAAGTTTGCATTTTTAATCAAACGGGAGCTAAGTAATCCTAAAGTAAACCCTATTCAATTTAAACTTTAAAATTTTTAAATTAAATGACTAATTTTTTAAAATCTTAATAATTTATTCATCTATAATTTGTTTAATTGGTTAAAAAAATCTTTGATATTCACACTATACAGGTGTTTACTTTAAAATTTCTGTTAGTGAATATATAAAACTAATTAAGTTAGTCTCACACAACAACTTAAGTTATTATGATGAAACGGTCACTTAACATGACATCAGAGTCTTTGTGACCAAGTAGTCGTGAGTTCAAATCTTACTACTCACTTATTATTCAGCACAAGGTAGAGTGAACATGTGCAAGTTTCAAGCTCAAAGGTCTTTCACTTGAGGGGTTGTGTTAGTGAATATATAAAACCAATTAAGTTGACCTCATACAACAGCTTAAGCTATTGTGGTGAAGCGGACACTTAACAATTTCTATCTGCTCCAATTTAATCATGAGCATTGCCTTTTCAAATGGACATCTATTAGTCATAAACAACAAAATTTAGTTAATTAAATCAACAAATTATTAATAGAACTAACTATTTAATTTTTAAAAATTAATTACTCAATTTAAAATTTTAGAGAAATAAATTAAAATTTAAAGTTTGAATAGGTTAGTTATCCTATCCCTGATATTAACTTATTATGATGCAAAAGTAAATCCTATTCAACGATAGGATCTACTTTCTTTGCCAGAAAATAGATAATAGATTAGATCGACGAAGGGAAAAGATACCGACCATGACCATACAATAACAGAAAGTAGAAACTTTTATTAATTAAAAATTTGGCACATAAGACGCATTGAAAACTTTTAGCACATAATTAATAAAAGTACATAAATATTTTAGCTGCCAAATCGCATTATGTGCTTCTCATGTACTTTTAGCACATAATTTTATTAATTGAAAACTTTACATCAAGGATTCTTCTTATTTTTCTCGCATTTCAGATTAACAACCTTAATCACCATTGTTGTTACCTGTAAAACAGACCAAAACTTGCATGTACACAACTCTTACAAAATCCAACATATCTCAGTTCAGACACAAAGTAATGCAATTAGCAGACTAGAAACAGCGTTGGAAGATTCTGAAATATGGTCCGGACATGTAAGAATAAGCATTGGGCAAAGTGTACATCAGTACATGTAAAAGTGAAGAAAACCAATAACACTGGCCACAAGTCCAAGTTAATAATCTTCTAAAAGTACATAAGAAGCACATAATTCGAAGGGAAAGACCAAATGGGTGTGTAGCAGATAAACGAAACAGAGAAACATCATAAAAGCTCCTCATCACATACCGCCATGGCTGTTGTTGCAGAGAATGTTGCTTACTTGGGAAAAGCTTGTAAGAAATACAAGTGTAACCCGACGGGTTAATAACAAGAGCCTTGTAGATAAAGCATAAGATGGTGGTTGTCCCTTTTACTTGATTGATTGCCGACTCCTCGAGCCTCTTTTTTGTTTGCATGTGCCTGTTTTGATTGACCCACTTCACCTTCTGTGTATATATGAATTAGCAATTCAATATTTGTACTCCGGATAGGAACTGTTCCAACTTCCAATGTTGGCCGGATTCGATACTGCGCCATGTGAGCCCGCATGCAAACCGTTCACGTGTCCCAAGACCAAGAGTCATATCTTTTAAATAAACTGATATTTTTAATTTTTAAAAATTAAAAATATATTTAATTGACTCAACTCAAATTTAAACACATATTTTAAAGTTAAAATTAGACTTGAATATCAAACCTAACAAAAAATAAATATTTTAAGGATAAAATTAATTTAATTCTATTAGTAATAATTTATAATCAAATGAAACGCTCAATTTAAATAGTTGTTTAAAGGTTCAAATTTTTTAAATATTTAAAATTTAAAATTAATTGTGAATTTTGATTAAATATCTCAAACTAATAAGACTCAAGTTTAATTTTTATGGCATTCCTCCTTCCATTATTTTTGATTTATTAAATAATCATTTTATTCAAAATAAGTTATTTTATAAAATTTTGTTAATAAAATTTGCAAGTTCAACCTAAATTCAGTTAATTTAAGTCAAACTTGTTGCTTTCGAGCTAAATTGGAGTGAGATTTTTTTAAAGACTTAACTCCAAATTGGAACCAAACCTTCATGAAAGAGAGGGACTTTTCATTATCTACTTATTAACACCTACGTTTTTAGGTTACACCGACAATATGTGTGAAGATAGTTTCAAATGTCTTCCTTGTCAAGCGAGACGGGAGAGAGCACCGTGGGCTTCAAGATCTGCCCAAGACAGTAAGCTTTTGAAAACGAAGTAAAGCCTAACTTAAATACGTAATTTTAGTTACAAAAGACGAGCAACACTCCAAGACTCACTCTCACCTTCTGTAATTAGAATTTTCTCACTATTATTTTTAATATTTGTTACTAAATGGCAAAATTTAACATAATCATTAACTTTGTTTAATATCATATCAAATAAGTACAATTTTCATTTTCGTTCTTATTTTTTATTCCAAGATTTGCTGAAGACGGTAAGCTTTAACTTCTAGCTAACTAGTTCTGTTTTATTAGGTTACACCTACAATATGTGGGAAGATAGGAGTTTGAAATGTCTTCCTTGAGAGTGCCGTGGACTCCAAGATTTGCTCAAGACGGTAAGCTTTAACTTCTAGCTAACTAGTTCTGTTTTGTTGATGTGATTCAAGCCCAATGTGCAGTGTTCATCTACGTCCATTGTCTTTACATCAACCACAAACCAGTACTAACCACTTAATGCAGTCATTAGGTAGATTTATTGTACAATTCTACTAAAATTTTACACCAAATTTAGTACAAAAGATAATATTTTAAGAATCTTTTATACTAAATTTAGTGTTACTTCAACCACTTTACACTAAATTTGATGATCAAGTGTTTTCAAAAAATATTCAACAATGATTTAGTTAGGTATGCACGTGCAAAAGAAATTTAAATTGATGGGCAAGTATTTTCAAAGAATATTCAACAATAATTTAGTTAATGCAGCCATGAGTTACGTATGCACGTACAAAAGAAATTTAAATTGATGGCCCAAGGTCTAGCTTTCGTCTAGGTCACTGTCTTTTCATCAACGACAAACCAGTACAATACTTTAGTTAATGCAGCCATTAGTTAGGTATGCTAGTACAAAGGAAATTTGGATTGATGCCTGTGAAAATTCAAAGTACGCAATAAGAATTATTGCTTGTAAATAAGATTTATTTTAGTAAACACTCAAAAAAAGTTATGGTTGCAAATTTTATCATTATAAAAAAATTCATATAAAAGAATAAAATATTATTAACATAATTCTTAATTTTGATTTGAATTTATTAAATTCAACGCGAACTAACAATTATAATAAATTACTTATTTTATTTATATTAAATAGAAAAGTAAAGTTGAGTATTAACTCCCATGTTAATAGTATTTAATTAGACAGTATATATATATATGTCATATTAAATAATTTTTTTGAAATAAATAATAATCAATAAATTATATCTATCAAATAAATTTTATGGCAACAAAAGTACAGTTTTTAAGAAATTCAAATTTGGAACTTCTTAAAAAAGTACTTTTTTAGATAGATTTTTCAGATCAATTAATTAGCCTATTTTTTAGTTCCTTTTGCCCTTATGTTTTACATATAATTCCTACAATACCCACAAATACACATAATTCTTCACATTTATTTGTGGGTATTCTTAGGAATTAAACAAAGAAAAGTTATGTTAATCTCCTTTAATAATATACCAGTAGAGAAGAATTCATTCACAACTTGCTTAGCCATCCTTCCAATCTCTCCCCCAACTTTTTGAAAGAAAAACCCAGTTAGGCCATTAGGACCTGGAGCTTTGTTTGGATTCATTTAGAAGATCACATCTTCAATCTCAGGAACTTGTAAATGTCTGACGAGATTAAAAGCCTCTTCTTGACATAGTTTCTTTGAGATAAAGGAGTTTAATAATTGCAAGGATAATTGAAATCCTTATAGATTGACCATAAAATCCACTAAAATATTCTCTTGCCTCTTCTAAAATTTGATCCTAATGCTTTAGGAGCCTGCTAGTAAGTGGAGTATATAAGTGAAAAAAATCCCTTGATTTTGCATTTTGAATCAAAATTTCACATTGTAACTCATTAAAAACAAGAGTCCATGCTTCTTCTTTTTCCTTTCCTTTTCTTTTCCATTGTGTAGGATAAAAGTAACTGCTTTATTGTTTGAGTAACTAAAAAGTGAAAATTTTAAAACCACTTTTAACTATTATTAAAAGTTAATACATAATTAAATTTTAATTACGTGTCATCATTTAAATAATTTTATGTATATTTTAAACATAATTAAATTGACCATGCATGATTTATGCAACAATTACTAGTTCCAGTTCCGCTGTTAAGCTTTACAAGATTGTACAGGATGGATGTGGGATTTTCTTCACAGATGTAATCAGAGCGTTTACTCGCGTAATTCGACATCCACTACCCCGCCTTTCATACACTAGCTTTCCATAACCACCGTAATAAGAGTCATGACATGGCGGTGGTAGCCTATCATGAAACAATGATTTGTTATCATGCATAGAAACGTTGCTTGCTCGGGAAAAGCTTGAAAGAAATACAAGTGTAACGGATGGGTTAATGACAAGAGCCTTGTAGATTAAGCTAAAGTTCGCATCTTTAATCAAACGCGAGCCATCAAACCAATACATTAACAAACCAATGAGAGACGAGCAAGTGGCAAATTTGTGTGTTGAATTTCATGTGATCATCATCACAGTTGCCGTTGCCTTGATTGCCGACTCCTCAAGCCTATCTTTGGTTTTGACAGAGCCGGATTTTTTGTACCCCTACTTAGTGCCCTTTGTTCCTTTTGTAAGACATTTTTGTCCTTAGTGGCAAATTTGTCAATGTCTCATAAAGATTGACTAACATTAATTGTAATTTTGGTTTTTAAATAAAGTATCGGTTAAGTGACGCCATTTGATCCAGATAAAGATATTAAAGTGGCCCAATAAATGATCTAGAATAATGGGTCAAAATTCGGGTGAAAAATGGGTCTCGATTAGTGTGGACCGGGTCCATATCGGCCTTGTGATGGAGAAGCCCAATATGGAAGCTATATAAAGGTAAGGTCTCCTGCAGTTACTCAGAAGTAGTTCACGAGCATAAGGTTCCTGACCCGTTAAGGAAGCTCGAAACTTGAGGAAACTATAGAAGGCCTTGCCCGTGAGTCGGTGAGCACTTTCTGCTAAAGGTCCCGGGAGATTCGGAGTTGTTTGGAGCTCGGAATCTGCATCGGAATCAGAGATGGAACCGAAATCTAGGTATTCCGCATTATCTTCGTTTTTGATCCTTTCACGAGACCCTGGGGTACGTAATAAGGTCCCCTCTACGTACTAACATGTGGTATCAGAGCGGTTGCGTGATTAGATTACCGAAAACGGAGGTTTTTTGGTTTTTCATCTCATTTGGTTTTTTGTTGGTTTTGATTCGTTTTTCAACTTTTTGCATGATTAATTGCGTAAAAGTGGTATACATGAGGTTAGCTACGAAAAACGGGTCAAAAATGTGCCAAATGGAACGAAAAACGGAGTTTCGGGACGTCGAAAATCGTCACCGGCGTCGAAGGGTAAGAAGATCGTCAGGCGCGTGTGGCGCACACGCCAATCACGCCCCAACACTCTGCTCCAGCAGGCGAAGGAAGCTGCACGCGCGCCTCACGCCTCCAAGCGGCGACCGCGTGGAACGGTGGGCGCGTGCGAGACAAACGCCCATCCAGTCCGTCCACACGACGGGACGCGTGGCCTCACGGATGTGAGACAAGTGGCGGCGGGTATGGTGCACAAGCCGCACAATGCGAGAGCATATAAGGGTGGTTGGCGCGTGACGCACACGCACCAGATACATCTGCGCGAGTCTGGCCTTGCGACTGTCGCGCGACGCGCGGCCTCCCTCCGCCGACGTCATCTACTGTTCAAAAAAAAAACCCAAAATTTCCAAATTTCCCATAAGGTGTCCCGAGGTGTTTTGGGTCAGTTTTCGGGTTCTGGAAATTTATAAAGTAACATTTTTCTATTTTTCTGGATTTATTATATTAATAATAAATTAAGGTTTAACTCCAGAAAAAGGGATTAAGGTATTCTGAATCTGATTTCGATTGAATTTTTATACTTCGGATTACGTATGAGGGAGATGCATGAGGTCTCGTGTCTCGGGTCTCATTTTCAGTGTTCGGGATTGCATGATAATCCATCAGAAATAGGAATTGAGACATTCTGAAGCCATTTTTGAGTGAATTTTCGTGCAACGAACTTGCCATAAAGGAGATACATAAAGTGTTTGTGTCCTAGGAGGTTGGTCCGATATCCGGTGACGAATGATAGTCACTCTACTGAGATTTTTCTTTTAAGGAGGTCTCAAATAAAGTTTTCAGATAATGCCTTCACCACGTGTGTGTGTGACAATGAAATTGTGCATTCGGGTTTAAGCACATTTTGAGGTTACATTGTCACATACGGTATGCCCATAAGGATGTGAGGATAACATAAAGATGTATCCCTTGTATTTGCGGACTTTTTGGATGCTGATGAGAATGTAGTCACCAAAGTGGCCTTTCAAGTTAGTATTTGAATTGTTTTGCTTACATATTGGGGGATGTCTCTGATTTTATGTTTGGTTATTTTGCCCAAAGGTATTAGCCTTACATAAAATTTTGAGATGTGCATAAAGGCATTAGATGGAGGATGGTTGTTGCTCAAGTGCTCTATTCACCCAAAGATGGTAGTGTCATGAGAGTTGAAAGTTTGTACTCTGATTGCTTTTATGTGTGAAAGTCTAATTGCATATATTATGTATTCAACCCAAAGGTGTTTCATAATATGTGTTATCGGATTTTCAGGGAAGACACTATTAATGGCTTTAGTATCGTTGTTGTCCTACATTAGTGCTGAATTAAAGATTATGATCTAGAAGTCACTTTTCCAGTCAACCAAATCAGCGTCACTATTGAAACCTTTGTTGTTTCAATATAAAGAATTAGAAGGAAAATTGGACGGAGGATGTTTTGAAGGTTATGGAGATAGGATTGAAATGGTCATATGGACGGGTAAGCCATCTCCAATTACATCCATGAGCTTAACAACTCATAAAGCAGCCTATGAAGTTTAGGATCAGTCTCACAGATTACATTTGATGACCATTAAGAAATCCGTACCTTGCCATCTGCAAAGTGGGCTTCCGACCCAGAGGTACACTGTCTCGTCCGGTATTAAAACAAGTACCTTGCTGAAAGTATTATTCTCCATAAAGTATGCAGAAGAAAGGGGGAGTAATGGAGTACTTATCAAGAATAGTTTATTTTCACAGTAGGTGAAGATATTGAGACTTCAATACTTTGATATTCCATTGTGTTGCTGAGGTGGAGAAACTCAAGTGATTACTCCTACAGTCCTCGAAGCAACTTAAGGGAAGACAAAGATGAAGCGTATAAAGTTCAAAGGTAGAATTTCAAATCTTCTCCATATGCTGATGCTGGTCAAAACGAACTCTGGTAAAAGTCCCTTGGACATAAAGAAACCAGTAGTATGAGGTTTAAAGGGAAGATTGAGATCATCAGGTTATTCTTTGGTTTATCAATTATGAATTTAATTCGAGATAGTCGCATTAAGTATGGGTGACTATTGAGTGGAACATCTGATGAGGGTGCTTCCACAATGCAGTAATTCATATCCAGGATTAAGCCAAATAAAGGGAATGAGGAACTGATGGTTCACAGTAATAAAGAGGTGGAAGTAATACCTATAGGGGTGTATGTACTGAACTTTATAGTAAGGTTCATAAGGTTTACACGACACATTTTATATGTGATCTTCTGATCAATTAAGGACACTGAAGGTTAAAGTTTTGCATTTAATACTTTTGTTATACAGTTGCTGTTTAATGCAAAACATAAAGATACGCCTTTCTTGTCATATGGTTTGTATAGGGTGTGTCTTATCCCGAATTAGATATATACTTCTCCGTATCATGCTAAACAAGGTATGAAGGACCTGGTGAATGACAAGTCATACATGGAGTGACATAAAAGTTTAAGCCACATTTCCAGAGCTAGGTTTGATAAATTGATCAAGGCAACCATTTCTCAATTCTAGATTAAGGTGATCTGGAACATGTACTGACGATCACAGGGGTAAGTTGACTAATAAGGACACTGGAGTCAACTCATACTTCTAACTTGTTGAATTTGATACATAAAGATTTCGGTAGACCTCATACAATTGCATTTTGCAATTATGAAAGTATTATGATATTTCTTGGTGATTATTCCCATCAAGGTCATGTGTTCTTACTTAAAGATTGAAGGTTAAGAACCAGCTGGAATAATTCATCAAGAGAGTCAGATTTGACCATGGAGGAGAATATCATGGCAGACATGATGTTTCAGGACTTTAAAAGGTCCGTTTGTCAGATATATGAAGTTAGTTGGAATAGTGACTTAGTTCACTGTGCCAAATAGTTCTGAGCAAAGTGGTGTGTTGCTGAAAAGCAAATTGCACCCTAAAGGACTTAAAGAAGTCAATGCAGAACAGAACTAATCTACCTATCTAGAAATTGAAGAACTCAGCCTTGCGCACAATTGTTTAAAGGGCTGCCCTACAGAGCTAGGATAATCCTTATACAGAAAGATTGCATACTCGTTTTTCCATTGCTGTCTAGTAAAAGATCTCATCCATTTTACGTCTACGGATTTTACTGTAGATAAAGAGGGACCAAAATAGTGGAATCACAAACAGCCAAATTTCTGGAATACCATGTCTATAACGATGGTGGGTCTTTTGACCTTTCGGATGATAGCAGGGCGGATACTTAAGTTATCCCTATCCATTACTCATACAGTTAGATCCAGTAGATCTAGATTTTTGTACCATGCCTGTACAGGAATAGGAACCCATACCTGTACACAGAGGGATTCCTGGGGGTACAAGATCTAATACAGTTAAGTAAATTCACTGGAGTGAGACGACCTGCTATCCCATCTGATAACATAGTCTGTTAGGTGTACTGGACTATGTTCTTAGACATTTTACAGATCCAGTTACTTTTACAGAAGTTGTTTCTGGACCCAATGGGGATGTGTGGTGGGATGCGATGAATGACGAAATGCAAACCAAGAAGCATAGTAAGGTCTAGGAGCTAATTGATTTGCATCAGGAACTGCAAGCTTGTCAGTAAATAAAGTTGAAACCTAAAGGATTTCAGGATAAAGTTCAGTGGTTTATGGACTTGTTCCATTGCATAAGGACTCACTCAGGAGAAAAAGGTTAACTTTGTGTTACCCTTTCTCTCGTGTCCTCGTAGGATACATTTTGAGTGATAGACGCAATTGTAGCTAATGATGATACAGAGTTACATCAGAAAGTTGTCATAACCATCTTCCTGAATAAAGACCTTTATGAAGTGGTCTATAAG
>JAOTAX010000003.1:4004216-4023198 GCA_025629825.1 Erythroxylum guanchezii
ATCTATATCTCGTTTTACTCTAGCAATTCAGTCATCAACGATTATAGCTTAAAACTTATAGGAAGGGTGTTATCACATAAACATATCATGTATATTTAAGCGTCAAAACATAACACTCAATTATGTATCATACTTGGCAATTTAAAGATGAAATGCACAAACAAATGGCTTGATAGTCCCATGGGTCGAAATGGAGAAACTGAAGTTTACACCATGCAGAAATTGTATTTAAATTTTATTGTAATCAACTAAATATTTCAGTTAATTAAGATAATGAAAAAAAGTCCTAACATCTGATATTATTTAATGTATAAATGTAAATTGCATAATTTAGAAATTTGTGATCAAATTATAAATTTTAAAATTTTAAATGTATATTAAGAAAGGAATTAGGATAGAAATATTTAAAATATATAAGTTAGAATATTAAAACTGAATTATTAAAATTAGGTTGTTAAATTTTGGAATGAAAAAATTTTATAAAGTAGGAAATGTAAAGTGTAATGTATTTATTATAAATGGATAAAATATAGAAAGTAAATACAAATATTAAAAATATAATTAAAAAGTAAAAAAGTATATTAATTTTGTAATCAATTGAATAATTTAGTTAATTAAAAAGGTTAATATTTGTAATGAAAAAATAAAATAAATTAGGCAATAATTTATAATCAAATGTAAAGCTCCATTAAATAGTTGTTTAAGGGTTCAAAATTTTTTAAATATTTATATTTTAAAATTAATTGTAAATTTTGATTTAAATATCTCAAACTAATAAAACTCATGTTTAATTTTTATGGCATTCCTCCTTCCATTTTTTTTGATATATTAAATAATCGTTTTATTCAAACTAAGTTATTTTATAAAATTTTGTTAATAAAAATTGCAAGTTCAACTTAAATTGAGTTAATTTAAGTCAAACTTGTTGTTTTCAAGCTGAATTGGAGTGAGTTTTTTTTAAACCATTATTAATATTAGAGGAACTCCCTCTCTATTTAAAGGACTTAACTCCAAATTGGAACCAAACCTTCATGAAAGAGAATGACTTTTCATTATCTTCTTATTAGCACGTACGTTTTATTAGGTTACACTGACAATATGTGAGAAGATAGTTTCAAATGTCTTCGTTGTCAAAGGAGACGGGAGAGAGCACCGTCGGCTTCAAGATCTGCCCAAGACAGTAAGCTTTTGAAAGCAAAGTAAAGCCTAACTTCTAACCAGTTCTCCTTTATTGTTGGCGTTCAAGCCCAAGGGGTTGTGTTCATCTAGGTCCACTGCATCTATATCAACCAAACTACGGCGTAATTTCGTTGAACGGATGCGTAAAACTACGGCGTAAGAATTATTGCGTGTAGATGAGATTTATTTACTCAACACTCACAAAAAAAAGTTATGACTGCAAATTTTATCTTTATAAAGAAAAAATATATTCATATAAAAGAATTAAAGTTTATTAACGTGATTGTTAAATTTTATTTAAATATTTTAAATTCAAATCAAACTAATAATTAAAATAAATTACTTATTTTAATTTGATTTAATTGATGCCAATCAAATATAAAATTGAGTCAGTAACATTTAATTAGTTTATATATAATGTATATTATATTGTATGGATTAGTTCAATAAAAAAAGTTTAATTCAAATTAAAAATCAACAAAAGTATAAATAATTAATTAATAATTTTTACTCCTCTATTTTTTATGATATAGAAATATTTTTTAAACAAAATTTTTATTTTTATTTTTAAACATTAAATATCATTATAAAATTTTAAATTATATTTCAAATTTTCCTTCCTTTTTTGAAGAAGTCATTGTGTCAATAGGCCGACGAGATCCGAACTCCTATGAATTTAAATTTCAAGCATGAGGTTTGAGTAATTCTTTTTGTCTTATGTATTCCGTAAAATGATGTTATATTTATCTATGATTAAAAAACTTAAATGATTTACCCGATTTAATAGTAAAAATTTTGAACCATCCAAAATTTTAATTTAATTTTCAACTTTTTGCTTCGATTTATTTAATAATTTTTTTAAAAGCCAATCAATATATTAATTAATGGGTCAATTTTTATTAATTAATAAATTCTTATAAATAAAAATACATAATTAATCTTTATTTTATAGTCATTTTAAATTAAACTTAAACAAGGATAATAATTTATTGAACCTTTTAAACCTTAAACATTTTATTTTATTAGATAACTTTCAGTCCAGCTTTATCATTAATTATAATTGTTATTTTATTTCACTCATCCAATAAATTGATGTTATTATATTAATCTAATAAAATAATAATTTTTAATTATATCAAGTTATTTTAAAATTTAAAGTTTAAAATGTTATTTATTAAATTTCAATTTCAATTAAAACAAAATTTATTTATTAATTTCAATTAGAATCTAAACAAATCCGAATTATTTTAGCTTCCCTACAAATTTTCTTAGAGAGGTAAGAAAAATTATCAAAAACTCTTCCCAGTTTTTGAAATTAAGACTTATTTTAATATATGTATAAGTATAAATAATTACATTTTGAATCAAAATTCCACATTATAATTCATAAGGTTAATACATAATTAAATTTTAATTATTTGTCATCATTTTAAGAATTTTATTTATTATTTTAAACATAATTAAATTGACCATACATGATTTGTGCAACAATTACAAGTTCTAGTTCCTTTGTCAAGCTTTACATGATTAAGCAGGCTATGGGATTTTCTTCATAGATCACGTAACACCTCCGGCATCCACTGCCCCAGTAATCACACATTGGCCATCCATAGCAACCGTAATAAGAGAAATAAAACGATGGTGGCAGCCTAAAGTGCCCCTTATAACATGGTCCCCACCAATAACCCTCAAAACATTCCCAACAACTATCTCTTGCAGGCTTTTCTTGATTGCGTTCTGTTTCTCCAGTTCAAGTTTAGATTTCCCATTTTCCTTGGCCTTCTAAGTAGATTTTTCCGGGGGCTTTATAGGATCTCAATTCCGAGAATTATTCTATTACCTTTACAGCGTATCTTTTTCTTAATCTTCTCCGGACTGCAACACACCACAGTGATATTCACTGTGTTGTTCTTTTCATCGTACTCCTGGTTTTCAATTTTTCTTGTTTAGAAATCCAAAATCCCAGATGAACAAAACTCAATTACTGTGTCCATCTTTGCGTTCACTCTGAATTTAGACGCAATTGAAGTTTTAAAAAGAAAAAGAGACACTCACCAGGAATTTTGCACAACACTTCTTTTATCTTCTTCTTGCATTTCTTGCATTTCTTGCATTTTAGATCAACCTTAACAACCATTTTTGTTACCTGTAAAACAGTACAACATTTGTATGTACACAACTCTTACAAAATCCAGCATCATATCTCAGTTCAGGAAACAAAGTACTGCAATTCGCAGACAAGAAACAGAGTTGGAAGATTGTGAAACATGGTACGGACATGGATGAATAAGAGTGTACATGTAAAAGCAAAAAAAAAGGCCAATATGACTGGGTTGGATACTCTAGGTTCGTTACTCTGTTATAATCCTATTTTCACTCTAAAATTACATAATTTTACGTGTAAATATCATAAAATGATATTATTTTGAAGCAGAAATAAGGTTAAAACAAAGCAACCGATACAGCAAATTTGATGCCGTAACACTAGGCCACAAGTACAAGTTAACAACCTTCTAAAAGAACATAAGAAGCACATAATTCGAAGGGAAAAACAAAATGGGTGTTTAGCAGATAAACGAAACAGAGAAACATCATAAAAGCTCCCCATCAGTCATCACATACCCTCACATCCCGTTAAACGTTGCCTACTCGGGAAAAGCTTGAAAGAAATACAAGTGTACCGGCGGGTTAATAACCAGCGCCTTATTGCCGACTCCTTGAGCCTATCTAATTTGGTTTGCAGGTGCATTCTTTGATCGATCCACACCTTCTGTAATATATAATAGTGAAGTCAAGTCAACGAAATTACGTATTTATAAAGTGGTTGTTTCGATACTTAAATTCGTAATTTTAGTTACGAAAGACGAGTAACACTCCAAGATTCACTCTCATCTTCTGTAATATAATATACGGAGATTGGCAGTTAAGATTTGTAACTCTAAAATAATTAGGATTTTCTCACTATTCTTTTTAGTATTTGTTGTTAAATAGCAAAATTTAACATAATCATTAACATTGTTTAATATCAAATCAAATAAGTATACTTTTCATTTTCATTCTTATTTTTTATTCCAATATTTACTCAAGACGGTAAGCTTTAACTTTTAACTAGTCCATTGTCTTTACATCAACCACAAACCAGTACTAACCACTGAATGCAGTCATTGGGTAGGTATGCACGTACAAAAGAAATTTAAATTGATGGCCCAGGGTGTAGCGCTCGTCTAGGCCACTGTTTTTTTAATCAACGACAGATAAAAGATTATGCGACGTTGTATAATATAAGATGTAAAGATTTTCTTGAAAATTTAATTTTGTATAAAACAAGGCATTATTCATGTGGCATCCATGTAAGAACAAAACTCAATTTAAATAGTTGTTTAAATTTTCAAAATTTTAAAAATATTTATATTTTAAAATCAAATATAAAATTTGATGTAATCATCCCAAACTCTTCAAACTCAAATTTAATTTCATGGTATTCCTCCTTCTATATTTTCAATTTTTTTTCAAGTAAAGAATATTGCATTCAATCAAAAGAGGCCGAAATTACAAAGGAGAGGATATACATCTATTATAGTTAGATTCTATACAAAATATACAACTAGCTTCTCAACTTTTCATAACTAAGTACCAACTATTATTATATACTCATTTGTTGCTTTAGTCGATCATATAAATTTTGAAGATGGGGCATTGACAGGATTGTCATCTGTAGCTTGAGATAAAACTCATTCCACCTGAATTTCTTGTCTACTGTCCCAAAGATCTCTGTGTTCCTCAATCTCCAAATGAAATTTACTATCATAGCAAAACCAATCTTGAATGCTCTATGATCCATTTTATTGCACCATTTCAAAGCATTGACCTAATTCAATAGGTCTTTCCTGGCAAGATTTCTATCTTGTAGGTTAAAAATGGAGAGAAACTTACCTCATAACTGTCTTGTGCAAGAGCAACCAAAGAAGAGATGATCTAAAGACTCATCTTTTTCGCTGCATAAAAGGCAGGATCTATCTTTTCCGAGATTTGCCCAAGACTGTAAGCTTTTGAAAGCAAAGTAAAGCGTAACTTCTAAGTAATTATGGTTTGCTGTTGGGGGTCAAGCCCAGGGGGTAGCGTTCATCTAGGTCACTGTCTTTATCTCAACCACAAACGAGTACCTAACGTAAGTATTAAGTACAAAAGAAATTTGAATTGATGCTTGTGAAAATTAAAAGTAAGGCTTAAGAATTATTGGGTGTAAATGAGATTTATTTAGTGAATGCTTAAAAAAAATTATGGTTGTAAATTTAATCTTTATAAAGAAAAAATATAAAAGTATCAAATATTATTAACATAATTTTTAATTTTAATTTCAAGCCTTTAAACTCAACTCGAATTAATAATTATGATTATATTTATCTTTATAAAGAAGAAATATAAAAGATCAAGGAATTATGGCCGCGAACCTTTGTTTGGTACGGTTTAGTTCAATAGCAAAATTTTAATTCAAAATTTAAAAAATTATGAAATTATAAATAATTAATTGATAAGTTAATTAATAATTTTACCTTTCTTTTTTTCATGATATAGAACTATTTTTTATATGAAAATTTATAGTTTATATTTTTTAAATCTTAGATATCAAATTTTAGTTTATAGGTCAAATTTTTCCTTTCTTTTTTAAATGAAATCAAATTATAAATATGCTAAGAGTGTGTTCATAACTCACAATTTTATTATCGGTATCGCTCTTTACCCTCATCTTTCCGGTTCAATATAATATTAATAGAAATTTATTCCAATATCATTTATAGCATAACTATGTTAAAAAAATTTTAAATAATTAATTTTTAATTAGAAACTAGTTAATAATCTTTTTATAAATTTATTAAAAATTCACCTCTTCTTTTTAAATATAAATTATGATACTTACTTTTCTAATAAATTTCACAATTTTTGTATATATTTTTTATTTTTAATTATATAAATACATATATATTTATTTATATATAGAAGTTTGCTATTAAAAATATTCTCTTTTAGATATGGATAAGGCTTTTCCAATATTGCGTATAACGAGACTTTGGTTGTATTATTGTTTTGTTGTTGTTTTAGGTTAGAGAGTAGTTGAAAAGAATGACTTTATAAGCTATCTTCTCACAGATTGTCGGTGTAACCCAATATCATTTTAAGAATTTTATGTATATTTTAAACATAATTAAATTGAGTGCAACAATTACTAGTTCCAATATAAAGAGGAAGTCATTGTGGCAGTTGGTCGGACTGGATCCCAACTCCTACTAATTTAAAGTTCGAGCACTTGTTTTGTGTTTGAATATGGTCTTGCCCGTTTTTTCTCTGTAGGGGTACAAGTTTCGTCATGCTTTTGTGCATGTTTTCGTATTGCTAGTCAATTTTTTCTTGTTTCTTCTCGTTGTGTTTTTTTGCTTTCCATGTAGCCTGAATTTCAACGTTTATCCATTCAAGAGAAAGAAGATGCAGAGCTCGTGATTAAGGCATCAAAGATAGAACGAAACAATATTGATTACAACCTGAGCCTATTAGGCAAATTTTTGGGAGAGAGAGTTGTCAATTTTGAAGTTATGGTAAAGACTCTACTCAACCTATGGCGTCCTATTAAGGGACGCTCTGGGGGTGATGGGCTCTATCTTTTCCAGTTCTTCCATATGGTGGATCTTCGAAAAATGTTGGCAGGAGGGCCATGGAGTTTTAATAACTGCATTATGCTAGTGCACCAGATGAGTGAGTGTGAGAATCCTGAAGATGTTGATTTCAGGTCTATAGATTTTTGGGTTAGAGTGAAAGATCTCCATCCTGGTTTTGCTTCAGAATCGTTGGCATTCAATATGGGGAATATTATGGGCCCATTCCTTGATTATGATACTGGTAACTATTGCAACTATATCGTTAATTACATGCGTATTAGAGTTCATTTAAACATAACTGAACCTCTTATGAGAACTAAAAAGATTAGAAAGGAGGGTGGTGATTTTTTTGAAGTCTCTTTCAGCTATGAGAGGATACCTTTTATCTGTTATCTGTGTGGGATTATTGGTCATAGTGAATCAAGTTGTGTTAAACTCACTGAGCTGCCGAAGGAGGAGACTAGAAGAGAGTGGCTGGAGGAAATCCGATCAGAGGTTCGAGCCCAAAATAGAATCAGCCCTAATTAGTGGAGAAGAGATCCCAACAACCACGCAAGTCTTGATTGCAGTTCCACAAATCAAGGAAATCAATATTTGGAAAAGGAAAAATAAAAAAATAGAGTCAATATTTCTTATGGATCTTTTCCTAGGAAATTTAAATTTGCCTCAAGTAATGGTTTATCAAAATCAGTTTCTTATGCTCCTGGACTGGAAACTTCTGGTATTGAACCGATATTATCAACAGCTCATAAGGAAAAAGAAAATACTGTCATGGATGTTGATGAAGTCAAAAAAGTCCCCGGGAGACCTCAAATAATGCAAACAATTTCGATGAGATGAAAGGTAGTACAGATTCATCTTCTTCGATTTCAACTCCTAACTCTACTAACTTACCAACGGCCGATCTTTCTCATGAGACCCGCCGATCGCCATGAATTGTATTGCCTGGAAATGCCAGGGTTTGGGCAACCCGCATGCAGTTAATGCTTTGAAAGACATTGATAGGAACAATAAGCCTCAATTTCTTTTTCTTAGCGAAACTCTTGTTACTTCTAGTAGAATGAGGAAATTCGTATTTTGCTTAAGTTTGATTGTTGTTTTTGTGTTGACCGGAATGGTCGTAGTGGAGGTCTTGCTCTACTTTGGAATAATAATAAAAATGTTACTGTTTTGGGTTATTATAGTAATCATATTAATATGGAGATTGTTCATTCAAATAACTTTAAATGGAGATTTACCAGTTGTCATGGCTTTCCTGAAACTCATAGAAAGAGAAGTAGCTGGGAACTTCTTAAAGCTCTATCTCGTCGTTATCAGTTACCTTCGGTTTACATGGGAGACTTTAATAATCTTCTTTATGCTGATGATAAATTCGACGATCAGGATTACCCTACTTCTCTCATGGATGGATTTTGTTCTTATATTGCGGATTGTAATTTGGTTGATGTTCCACTTGTGGGTTTTGCTTTCACCTGGGAATGGGTAGAGGCTCGGATTCTCTAGTGATGGAGTGTTTAGATAGAGCTTTTGTTTCTACAGATTGGATTGCGTATTTCCCTTTTCATAAGCTCTATAATTTGGTCAGCCCTTATTCAGACCATAGTCCCATTAAGGTCTTTACAAGCACTGATCTCCCGGTTAAAAAAATCAACAAGTTCAAATTTGAAAATAAATGGTTGATTGAAAAAGGTTTCATGGAGCTTATGTCCCATGCTTGGTCTCGAGGCCCGAATATTGGAGTGTTAGAAAAGATTTCAGCTTGCAGTTCGTCTATAGTTGCTTGGCATAAATCATTGGATCATAATTTTAAAGAAAAGATTGATGATTTAAAGAGCAAAATTGACTCTGTTCAGCAATCCCATCTTGATGATGTGTTGGTTTTGAACTTAAAAATGAACTCTCTAATCTTTTTGCTCAGGAGGATATTTACTGGAAGCAAAGGTTAAAAATTTTTTGGCTTAATTATGGGGAAGCTAATTCTAGGTTCTTTCATGCTCATGCCTCAAGACGTAAGCAGATTAATCATATCGATTCTTTGGAGGATGACCGGGGTAATATTATCTCGGATATTGACTCTATGTGCTCCATTGTTTTAGATTATTTTAATAATCTTTTTGCAGCTCTTCTTGATGACCTGAATTTTGAAGAATTTGCTTGCATCAATCGAGTGGTGACAGAAAATGACAATTCTTCTCTTTTGACTCCTTTCAAAATGGAAGAATTTAAAAAAGCAATTTTGAGATGCACCTCGACAAAGCTCCTGGTCCTGATGGTATGAATCCAACTTTCTTTCAGAAATACTGGGACATTGTAGGAGTTGACATTTTCTCTCAAAGTTGCTCTTGGCTTGAAAACTGTGAGTTCCCTGCTTCCTTAAACAATACTACTATTGTTTAATTCCGAAAAAAGATAAGCCTAGTAGTATGAAGGATTTAAGGCCAATTGCTCTTTGCAATCTAGTTTATAAAATCATAGCCAAGGTCATTGCCAATAGACTCAAATTTATTCTTCCTATAATTATCTCTCCAATGTAGTCTGCTTTTGTTCCTGGTAGACTTATTTTTGACAACATTATGGTAGCTTTTGAGATTATTCATTACATGAAGAATAAAGGGCGCGGTTCAAATGGTGATGTTGCTTGTAAGATTGACATTAGTAAGGCGTACGACAGAGTTAAGTGTAGTTATCTTGAATTCATTTTGTTAAAGCTGGGGTTTGATGCTAAGTAGGTGAAATGGATTATGCTTTGTGTAACTACGGTTAATTATTCTGTTGCTTTTAATTATAGAAGCCTGGGTTCCATCGTTCCTAGACGAGGACCTAGACAGGAAGATCCGCTATCTTCTTATCTTTTTATTTTAGGTGCTGAAAGTTTATCCGCCCTTTTGAGGAAGGCAGAATCTATAGGCGATATTTATAGTATTAACATTTGCAGTAGGGCTCCTAGTGTTTCTCATTTATTGTTCGCTGATGACAGTTTCTTTTTCCTTAAAGCTTCATCCAATGAGTGCAGTCATATTAAGAGAATTCTTTCTATCTATGAGAAAGCTTCATGACAAGCTATCAATTATCAAAAATCTGGTGTCATGTTTAGCTCAAATACGAAGATGGATGTGAAGCAAGAAGCGATTTCGATTTCGATTTTGGGGGTTTTTAATCCTATTGACCATGGTCACTATCTTGGTCTTCCTTCTTTAATTAGGAGAAACAAAAAACAAAGGAGAAACACAAAAACAAGTGTTTGCTTTCTTGAAGGATCGACTGAACAAAAGAATTCTCAGTTGGAAAAATAGACTGCTCTCTAAACCTGGCAAAGAGATTGTCCTCAAGACGATTGCTTAAGCTCTTCCTACTTTCTGGATAAGTGTTTTTTTTCCTTCTAAAAGGTATTTGTGAGGACTTACATAAGATGATGAACTCTTTTTGGTGGGGTTCTTTATCGGGTGATTGAGCTAAAATTCACTGGGCTAAATGGGAAAGACTCTGTGTTCCTAAGAAGCTGGGAGGTATGGGTTTTCGGGACTTAAATTGTTTTAATCTCGCCATGCTTTGTAAGCAAGGTTGGTGCTTTTTGACTCACCTGAATTCCCTTCCGAGTAAATTATTTAAAGCCAAGTATTTTCCTAATTGCAATTTTCTGAATGCTAAGGAGGGTAGCAATCCCAGTCTAATATGGAAGAGCATTTTTTTGGCTAAAAATTTGCTGGCTAAAGGTACTCGTTAGCGAGTGGGAAATGGAAATTCGATCTTAGTTTTCAAGGATCCTTGGTTAAATCGTGAAGCTGATTTTTTTATGCACTCTACTTCTTTACCTGGTATGGAAAATATGAAGGTTAGCCATCTTTTTAATTCCCAGAACTCAGGATGGGATCACTCCTTTGTAAATGATATTTTATGTTAGTAAATATATAAAACCAATTAAGTCGGCCTCACACAACAGCTTAAGCTATTGTGATGAACTGGTCACTTAACATAGTATCAGAGCCTTTGTGACCAAGTGGTCGTGAGTTCAAATCCTAACACCCACCTATTATTCAGCATGAGGTAGAGTGAGCCTATGCAAGTTTCAAGCCCAAAGGGCTTTCACTTAAAGGGGTATGTTAGTAAATATACAAAACCAATTAAGTTGGCCTCACACAACAACTTAAGCTATTGTGATGAAACGGTCACTTAACATTTTAGCACCGATGGATGCTTCTCAGGTTTTTAAAGTCCCTACCTTTTGATCACTTCTGTTGGCATCACTTCAGGAATGGAATGTATAGTGTAAAATCGGGATATAAGGTAGCTACTGATCAGCTCTCTCCTATCTCCTCTTATGTGGTTGATGGCCCTTAGAATCTTATTTGGAATGCTTAGCTCCCCCCGAAAATAAAAGAATTCCACTGACGGCTGCTATGTGATTTCATCCCTTGTAAGCAACGAATTTCAAATAGGGGAATAGCTATTGATGTTTCTTGCAACATGTGTGGTCTGGTTAAAACTATGGCTCATATTTTGCTCTCTTGTTCTCACGCTAGACGAGTTTGGAATGTTGCAGGTATTACTTTGTATGGTGACAATATTAAATGTTGTATTTCCTCTCTTTTAAGTGGTAACAATTATGATTTGCGGGAACAGATTTTATCTATATGTTGGAGCCTTTGGTTTCATAGAAATCTCTTTTGTTGGGAGCAAAAAGATACTCATCCAACGGCTGTAATGGCTTTTGCAGATGGCTTTCTTCAGGACTGGAAAGAGGCCAAGTGTGCTTTTGATCAGGTTATCCCAGTTTCAAACAATCCTCCTCATCGCCTCTCTTGGAGTAAACCTGATGTTGGTTGGTTGAAGTGTAATGTAGATGCTTCGGTTTCGAAAAGTGATAACAGTTCGGGATTTGGTGTTGCTCTTAAGGATGATCAAGGTCGTTTTCTTAGAGCTTTCTTGAGTCATATCCTTGTTGTTTGGATGTTTTTCTTACGGAAGCAATCTCCATTAAAAAATCTTTGGCTTGGCTCAAGGATCAAAATCTGGATAAAATTGTTATTGAATCAGATTGTCTAGAAGTGATTAATAATCTCAATGGTTCTTCCAGCAACTTATTAGAGTTTGGTTTAGTGTTTGTTGAGTGTCCTGCGCTTAAGACTCCCTTCCAACATTTGTCCTTCCAATGGACTTCTTGGAATGCTAATAAAGTCGCTCATTTGTTAGCAAGGGTAGCTTTGTTTCATGCAAACCGTCTTAATTGGGATAGTATCCCAAGTAGTATTGCTTCAGTTCTTTTTTCTGATTTTCCTTCTCATATAGTCAACTCTGAGGAAGCTTAGGTTCGGGTGTACAGGGTAAAGCCTGTTGGCTCTGGGTTTAGTTGCTTCTTCTTTCTTGGTTTTCTCTTTCAATGAATTTGTTTCTCCCAAAAAAAAAAAGTTGGGGCACTTCTTTATGTCTCAATTTTTTTTCCATGAAATGATATTATTTTATGGTTAATTATATTTTGTATTTTATTTCACTAATTCAATAAAATGATGTTCTTATATAATCTAATAAAGTAATATTTTTATTAATCATATTAAATTATTTTTAAATTTAAATTTAATTCAAAATTCTATAATTAATTTCAATTTGAATGGAGACAAATTTTAAATTTAACTATAATTTTATAGTTAAATTAACTATAAAAGAGAGAATGTTGAGACATTTATTTATCTAGTATAGAAAGCACATGAGCATGCATGATTTGTTCAACAACTACTAATTCTAGTTCCGTTGTCAAGCTTTACATGATTGTGCAGGCTGTCGGATTTTCTTCACAGATATAATCAGAGCATTTACTCACGTAAACTCGTCGGCATCCACTACCCCAGCTGTCATACACTGGCCTGCCATAGCTACCATAATAAGAGCCATAACACGGTGGTGGTGGCCTATCGTGGCCCTGATAACATGGTCCCCACCCATAACCCTCATAACATTCCCTACAACAATCCCTTGGTGGGTAGGCAGGAATCGGTTCAGGAGGAGGCAGGGTCGGCGGGAATGGTTGAGGCTTTGGCGGTGGCAGCCTATTGTGGCCCCGATAACATGGTCCCCACCCATAACCCTCATAACATTCCCTACAACAATCCCTTGGTGGGCAGGCTGGAACCGATTCAGGTGGTGGTTTTGAAGGCGGAGTCGGCGGAGCTGGTTGAGGCTTTGGCGATGGTGGTTTTGGAGCTGGTTTAGGTTGTTCCGGTGGCTTCGCGATAGTCGGTTCAAGCGGTTTTGGAGTCGGCGGTCTAGGTTTTTTTGGTGGCTTCAGGATCTCAATTCCTAGAATTATATCACCACCTTTACAGCATATCTTTTGCTTAATCTTCTCTGGACTGCAACACACCACAGTGATAATCACTGCGTTGTTCTTTTCATCGTACACCTGATTCTCAATTTCTCTTGTTCACAAATCAAATATCCCAGTCGAACAAAACTAAGTTACGGTGTTCATCTTTGTGTTCATACTGAATTTAGACACAATTGGAAATTAAAAAAGAAAAAGGGACACTCACGAGGAATTTGGCACAGCACTTTCTTGATCTTCTTCTTGCATTTCTCGCATTTCAGATCAACCTTCAACACCATTGTTGTTACCTGTAATAAAACAGTACGACCTTAGTATGTACACACCTCTTACAAAATCCATCATCATATCTCATTTCAGGAAACAAAGTACTGCAATTAGCGGACAAGAAACAGAGTTGGAAGATTCTGAAATACGGTACGGACATGGATGGATAAGCAATGGGCAGAATGTCAATGTAAATGTAAAAGTTAAAAAAACAAAAACAAAAACACTGGCCACAGGTACAAGTTAGCAATCTTCTAAAAGAGCATAAGAAGCAAATAATTCGAAGGAAAAGACAAAATGGGTGTTTAGTTAGCAGATAAACTAAGCAGAGAAACATCATAAAAGCTCCTCATCACATACCCTCACATCCGCCATGGCTGCTGTTGCAGAGAAACGTTGCTTACTCAGGAAGAGCTTGAAAGAAATACAAGCGCAACCGACGGGTTAATAACAAGCGCCTTGTAGATTAAGCTAAAGTTTGCATCTTTAATCAAACGGGAGCCATCAAACCCGTACAATAAAAAAGACGACAAGTGGCAAATTGGGTGTCGTATTTCATATGATCATCATCAAAGTTAATTGTCAACTCAAGTCAACAACCCCACTCTCTGCTTTGTGAAAGTATGTTAATTATAAGCATCCTTTTTCTTATATTTTTATAAAAAAGTTGATTCCAACAAGTCCTTTCTTTTATGGTTTTATAAAGAGGCTGATTCCAAGAAGTCCTTTCTTTTATGTTTTTATAAAGAGGCCGATTCCTCGAACCTGCTGGCCGTCACCTTCTGAAATATAATTATAATATATATATATATATATATGAATTAGCAATTGAATATTTATATTTCGAAAGGAAGCGTTATGCCAGATTCAATAATGACCCTCGTACTTTTCAGGAAAAAAATATATAACGAAAAATGAGATGGGTGGTGGACACTGGACAGCTCAACGGCTCTAGAGATTCTTAGGTTGATCAAACGTACAGTGATTCGACTTTTGGCTTGAAATATTAAATTAAATTTAAATTTCTTTAAATAAATCAATATTATTATAAATAAAATAATATTTTTTTAATTTTTAAAAATTAAAAATATATTTAATAATTTTAAATATTATTATTAAAAATTCAAAACATAGTTGCTCACAAGTTTTACAAAGAATCTCGGAGTACCGAATTCTTTTTCTTATTTGGTAATAAATAGTAAAGAGGTAGAAATAAGAATGCAATTTTTATTTATTGGTTATTGAGAATGGATAAATCAAGAAATTATAAAATTGAAATGAAATCTAAATAATCTTGAACTTATATCAAGAATAAAAGATAACATTTTATCAAATTTTTATCAAATTATTGTGATTTTTATCATAATATTTTTCATCAAAATTATATATTAGGATCTTTTATATTTATTGCTTTAATAATTATTTTATTCTATTTTATTTATACGCTTATTCTTATCATAAAATTACTCATAATTATTTAAAATTAATAATTTTATAAAGTATTGAAAAATTTTATTGATCATTTATAAAATATAAAATATTTTAATGAATTATTTATAAAATAAATAATATAATAACCTAATATGAATAAAATATTTTATTCATATTAGGTATGCAAGTACAAAAGAAATTTGAATTGATGCTTGTGAAAAATTGAAAGTAAGACTTAAGAATTCAAATTTTTTTTAAATTTAGATATTTTTATCAAATTTTAATTTAAAATTTTCCTTTCTTTTTAATTGAAATCAAATTATAAATATGTTAAGAGACTGTTCTTAGCTCGCAAATTTATTATTGGTATCACTTGCCATTCCCATCGTTATTATTCAATATAATATGGGTTAATTATAAAAAAATTTAAACTTTACTCAATTTTATAATTATAGTCTGAATATTAAAAAGTGGCAATTAAATACTTAAACTTTTAAATTTTTTCAAATCTATCATGACGTTAATATCATCGTTAACGTTGCTAACGTGACAAGCCATATAATATTAATATCATTTAAATTTATGTCAAAAATAAATTCTAAATTTAAAAATAGAATTTCACAATTAAATAATAATTTTATAAAATTTTCACTTCTTCTTTTTAAATATAAAATTATGATACTTACTTTACTAATAAAATTTCACAATTTTTGTAAAGCTAAAAGCGGATTTTAACTAACAAAATAGTCACAATTTTTAATTTTTAATATCTTATTATTTATATATTTTTTAAGAAAATAGTCACTTGAAATTTTTAATTTCAAGTGAGTTTGTTTTTTTTTTCAAGTGAGTTTACCAAAAACATCATTTCTACTAACTAAAAGTAAGCCTGCATATTACTTCAACTCTTTAGGTCTCATGTATTAATTATTAGTTTAGATTGGAGAGTTCATAAAAAGTGTACTGATGGCAACTTGTTTATTGAGATAAAGACAACGGTCTGCCTCCTTACCCTTAAATTCATTCTTAGGTATAACACTAAGTTGGATCGGATCTAAGTTCACTCATAATTTGGTTCGGCTATATCCATTTTTTAATAAATAGTAAATGGTTTGAACAAATTTATATTTTTGTTAACCTGAACTTTTTTTTAATTTTAAGTTAAATCCGATAAGAATGTAACATCCTCTATTTTCGTGTGTTGCATGTAATATAAGATTATAGGACGTTGTATAATGTAAGACGTAAAGACTTTACTGAAAATTTAATTTGGTATAAAACAAGGTGTTCATATAGCATTCGTGGAAGAACAAAATAAAGAAAAGAGTAATGTTGGGCCTCACGTCCAAGATTAAATGAGCATCTCTTTGTGTGGATACTTTGAGCCTGTGTCCGAACTCATACCATGAAGATCTCCTAACCTAACGTCTAAAGGCTGTGGAAGCACTTGTTTCCTTCTCGTCGTCTACTCCTCTCACCGAGTTGTGTCTCAAATCCTTGTACGAGGAAGTCATTCGGGCACAATAGGTCGGACTATATCCCAACGCCTACTAATTTAAAGTTCAAGCATGAGGTTCTACACTTCTTTCTGTCTCATTTATTCCATAAATTGACATATCCATAATTAAAAAACTATTTGATATAACTGACTCAATCACACAAATTTTGAACCATTTAGTTTTTTTATTTAGGTTTTAACTTTTTAGTTCAATTTATTTTAATAACTTTTATTTTTAAAAATAGATTAATTTATTAATTAATCAGTAGATTTTTATCATTTAATAAGTTCTTATAAATCAAAATAAAAAAATAAATAGTTTATTTTATAATTTTTAAATTAAACTTAAATTATTCTAGAAATAAAGAAAATCTTTTTAAATCATATTCTTTAATTTTATTTAATTTTTATCCAATTTTACAACGGTCTAATACCAATTGAACATTTTAAACCTTAAACCTCTAGTTTTATCAATTTAACTTATAGTATAATATTTAAAATATTTGATTTTTTTCATAAATTGTAATTTTTATTTTATTTCACTTTGTTCTATAAAAATAATTCAAAATTTGATTAAAACAAAATTTACTCATTAGACTCAATTTAAATCGAAATAAATCCGAATTATTTTACCTTCTTTACAAATTTTATCTAAGAGGTAAGAAAATTTATCAAAAGCAATTCATGATTTAACAAATTAATACTTATTTTAGTATTGGAGTGCGTAAGCATAAATAATCACTTGATTTTACATTTCGAATCAAAATTCCTTAACAAGAGTCAATGCTTCTTCTTCCTTTTCCTTTAGTTTTTTTTTCCCATTACTTAGGATAAAAGTGACTGCTTTACCGTTTGAGTAACTAAAAACACTTTATCTATTATAAAAAGTTAATAAAAAATTAAATTTTAATTACTTGTCATCATTTTAAGAATTTTATGTATTATTTTAAACATAATTAAATTGACGATGCATGATTTGTGCAATAATTACTAGTTCCAGTTCTATTGTCAAGCTTTATTATTTTTACCATACATGGCTTCTGCAACAATTACTAGTTTCAGTTCCGTTGTCAAGTTTTATATGATTGTGTACGTTGTGGGATTTCTTTACAAATCACGTAATACCTCCGGCATCCACACACTGGCCTTTCATAGCAACCGTGACAAGAACAATAACATGGTCCCCGCGCATAAAACACACAACAATCACATCGTGGTGGTAGTTTGGGCTTTAGCAGTGGTTTTGGCAATTTTGGCGGTTTTGACTTCAGGATCTCAATTCTTATAATTATATCATCACCTTTACAAAATATATTTTTCTTAATTCTCTCCAGACTGCAATACACCACAGTGATAGTCACTGCATTGTTCTTTTCATTGTACTACTAGTTCTCAATTTCTTTTGTTCACAAATTCAAAATTTTAGATGAACAAAACTTAGTTACTGTATCTATCTTTACGTTCATACTAAATTTGGACGCAATTGAAGATTAAAAAAGAAAAAGAGACACTCACGAGAAATTTTGCATAGCACTTTCTTGATCTTCTTCTTGCATTTCAGATTAACCTTAACTACCATTTTTGTTACCTGTAAAACAGTACGACGTTTTTTTTTTTGAAATAATAGTACGACACTTGTATGTACACAACTCTTACAAAATCCAGCATCATATCCCAGTTCAGGAAACAAAGTGCTGCAATTAGCAGACAAGAAATATAGTTGGAAGATTGTGAAATATGGTACGGACATGGATGAATAAACATTGGGCAGGGTGTACGTGTAAAAGTTTATAAAAGCTGACAACACTGGGCCACATGTACAAGTTAACAACCTCCTAAAAGAACATAAGAAGCACATAATTCGAAGGAAAACACAAAATTGGTGTTTAGCAGATAAACAAAAGAGAGAAACATCGTAAAAGCTCGTCATCACATACCCTTGTTTCCGCCATGGCTGTTATTGGAGAGAAACGTTGCCTACTCGGGAAATGCTTGAAAGAAATACAAGTGTAACTGACGGGTTAATAACAAAAGCCTAATTGTCTACTCCTTGAGCCTATCTTTGGTTTGCATGCGACTGCTTTGATTGACCTACTTCAAAGCAGGCCCCAGCCTTTCAAAACTAGAAAAAAAAACCATGTATTACATAGAGGCCCTAGTTAAAACAAATAGAAGAAAGGAGAAAACAGAGATGTACAACAAGTGCTTAGCAGAATGTGTATGAGAACAAGTGCTTAGCAGAATGTGTATGAGAAGAAAAAGAAGAAATGAGCTACTTGTTGAGCGTTGGCTCAAAGAAAGTCAGAAATGGAAGCTTCTCAAAGTCAAAAATTGAAACTTCCTTTCGGTGATTGTTGACTCAACAATGGTGGCTTGGTTTTTTTGTTGAATTTCGGCAGTACAGCTAGCTTTCACACCTACTGTTCACACCCATTGAATTCTCTATAAATTGGAGGAACAACAACGAAAGAGCTGAGAGTTGGGAGAAGAGCAGAAGTTGTGTAGTGTGAGAGAGTTTTTTCAGAAGTGAGACAGCACAAGGAGAGCTTAAGGTTTCTGGTGTGAGAAGAGAACAAGTAGTGTGAGAGAAAAATTTCCAGAAGAAAAGAGAGAGAAGAATACTGAGAGGGAGAGAGAAAT
>JAOTAX010000003.1:4042412-4056736 GCA_025629825.1 Erythroxylum guanchezii
ATTGATCTTCAAGCCCCTCTCCGCTCTGTGGTGGAACTCGACGGTGAGCTCATCAAGGTTTCCTATAAGGGGCTTCCACATATCTATTTCTCTTGTGGTAAAGTTGGACATGGGAGCTCATCCTGTCCTTCTCGCATCGCTGGACTAGCCACCACCGCTCTTCCTCCCGACGGTTCTTCCTTGTCAACCTCACAGCCAACCAACTTCAACGCTACCACACCCGGAGATACCTGTGCGTCAGCCCCTCCCGCGAGTCGTGGCCCTCCTTCCTCTGACGAATCGGGCAGCTCTGCGTTCGGGACATGGATGCAAGTGTAGAGGAGGCTGCGCACGGCCTCCTCCCGCCCCTACCCCGGTCCGACAAGACAAGGCCCCCGCCTCCGCCCATGCAGCTCTACCCGGGTTGCGATTTGCGGTGCTGTAAGGCTTCGAGCCTTTGGGAGTATCAACGGACACTTCACCAGCGCCCGAGGACGATCACATCCGCGCGAACTAGATGACGCAGCCTCGCACTCAGTTGCGATCAACCCATAAGTCCCATGCCTCGCCTTCTGTAGCTCGCACCAAATGAGCGTCGTTTAAGACATCGCCATGATAGCTGCCTCTAGGCGCTTGCACGACGCCGTTGGATACATGGGTTTAGCTAATGGGTCAGGAGCCCGTCCAGTCCGCCCCAAGCCCAGCGGCAGGTAGTCCCTCCTTGCTCCCTGCAGGCCCGCAGCCAGACCTGGCCGCCCAGGCCCCAATCCGCGTCCAGCCTGCTGCTCACACGTCGCCCCCCAGCCCATTCCCTCTGCTCGGCCCAGCCCAAGCCCACAACATATGGCCCTCTTGCTTCCCTCTCACGATGATGTCATTATCCAGGATCCCTCCATCTCTTTGCCACTCCCAGAGCAATTGGGCCATCGCGAATTAGAGGCCGATATCATTATGGCCTGTAATTCCAAAGCCTTGACATCGTCCACGCAACCCTACACCCTACCCCCATCACGTCTCCCAGATTCGGACTTCGAAATTGATACCGGCTGCGTCATTAATGGAGCTTCGGATACTCCTATGGAGGATAGTACTCACGATCAGTCGGTTTGTCCGGCGCTGGATTTAGCCACTTGTGCAGACGACTCTCCTGTTGCTTAGCCTATCCTCTCCACCCCGTTTTATGTCCATTTTTATATGGAATTGTCAATGGGCTGGAGGGCGGACCTTCATGCCTGTCATTAAAAATTACCTTCATATCCATAAACCGATTCTTGTTGTTTTGGTCGAACCCCGTATCAGTAGGACCCGAACCCTGAAGACCATTAGGAATTTAAGGTTTAGCCATTTGTTTAGGGTGGAAGCTGCGCGATATTTTGGGGGTATTTGGCTTTTTTGGAAAGAGGATATTGCTGTCCGAGTACTAATTGTGCATCGCCAATTAGTCCATATCAATATCGAGTGGGATCACTTGTCATTTGACTTCACGACAATTTACACAAGCCGACGTACTCGTTACAAAAAAATTTGTGGCAACTTCTGCGGCAAATTGCTAGTATCACGCATAAACCTTGGCTGTTGGAGGGAGATTTCAATGCCAAGCTGGCAAGTGACAATAAAAGGGGAGGCTCCCGAACACAACCTATCGTTAACACTCAATTCCGAGATTGTGTGCATAGCTATAATCTTCAGGATCTTGGCTTCTTAGGACCTCGCTACACATGGCAGAGAGGACCAATCCTCGCTTGGTTAGACCGTGCCTTCTGCTCTCACGATTGGTACCTTTTCTCGACTACTGTCACACACTTACCTTTCTTGAACTCTGACCATCGTCCGCTCCTCATCACGATTAACCTGCATACCCACTCTCCTATAGTGCATAACCCTTTTGGTTTCAGTCCGCCTGGCCCACCCATGATAGCTTTAGTCAGTTTGTAGCTGATAATTGGCCTGCTCCCAGCCAGGATATCAGTGATGCCCTCTGCCAATTCTCGAAACGCCTAAAAAGTTGGAACTCCACTACATTTGGCCATATCTTCCACGGCAAGAAGCGACTCATGGCCAGGCTTGCTGGTATCTAAAAGTGCCTTGATGATGCGGACTCGCCTTCCCTCAGAGACTTGGACGACCACCATCGGTGGCCAGGCTTGGTGGTATCCAAAAGTGCCTTGACGATGCAAACTCGCCTTCTCTTAGAGACTTGGAGGACCACCATCGGTCTGAGCTGGAGCAGGTCCTATATCAAGAAGAACTCTACTGGCACCAGCGGTCCAGAAGTCAATGGGTCCTCCAGGGCGACAGACACACTAAATACTTTCATGCCATCACCCACTCTCGTATACGGCAAACACGTGTCACCTCTTTAACTGCCGCTAATGGATCTGTGCTCTCTGACCCCTCTAGCATCCGACAATTAGTGCAACAGTACCTTGAGACTTTATATCGCTTTGACATGACGCATCCCCCGCCCCCACTGATCCAGGGCCATTTCAAACTCCTACCCCTACAAGCGTATGAGGAACTTGACAGCCCTCTTACTTCTTTTGAGGTTAAGAGTACCATTTTCAGTATGTCCCCTAACAAGGCACCCGGGGTTGATGGGTTTACCGCTCTGTTCTATCAATCGCAATGGGAAATTATTGGCCCCTCCCTGACCCTTTTTCTCCAACGAGTTTTCCAGCATGAACTTTGAGAATCAGCGCTGAGTCGTACTATCATGGTCCTTATCCCGAAGATCCCTTCTCCCACTTTGATCACCCAATTTAGACCTATCGCTCTTTGTTCGGTGCTCTATAAAGCCATTACCAAGATCATTGTGAGCAGGCTCAAACTGTACCTCCGCGACCTGATTGCTCCGACCCAGTGTAGTTTTGTCCCTGGGCGATTGATCACAGATAACATTATTATCACTCAGGAAGTGATCCACACTATGAAACATAAAACCGAGCAGAAAGGGTTTATAGCTTTAAAAGTGGACCTGAAAAAAGCTTACGATCGGCTATCCTGGGATTTCATACAAGAAACTCTTTTTGATGTAGGTCTTCCAGATTCACTGATAAACCTGATCATGAAATGCATTTCCAGTGTGTCCCTTCAAGTCAACTGGAATGGTGACCTAAGCCTTGCCTTCCATCCATCCCGAGGCATTTGCCAAGGTGACCCTATCTCCCCGTATTTGTTTGTGCTCTGCATGGAGAGATTAGGGCAAACAATCGCCCACGCGGTGACTCAAGGGCACTGGCTGCCTATTAAACTATGTCGGAATGGTCCGCCTTTGTCCTATCTGTTCTTGGCGAATGACCTCATTCTCTTCTCCGAATCCTCCTTGGATCAGGTGTCTATCATACGGACAATTTTACATGAGTTCTATGCCGCTTCCGGCCAACAAATCAACCATGACAAGTCTCGATGCTTCTTTTCCCGGAATACGCCTCCTTCCATGGCTTAAGCCCTTGGGTTTCGTCAGACAATAGACCTTGGTCGTTACCTAGGCGTTCCACTCCTGCATGACCGCGTTACCAGACGAACCTATCAACACATTCTTGACAAGGTCCAACAACGTTTGTCAGGCTGGATCGTCAACCTTTTGTCTTTGGCAGGCCGGACTACGTTGGTTCATTCGGTCATTGCAGCTCTCCCTAGTTATCCCATGCAGACGGTCCGGTTACCCCATCGTCTGTGTGATGAGATCGAGAAATTGATGCACCAGTTCCTTTGGGGCTCCGCTCATGGAACTAAGAAGACCCATCTAGTCAACTAGGAGGAGGTTTGCCAACTTAAATTATTGGGGGGTCTGGGGATTCGAAACCTTCGAGCCACTAATGATGCTATGATGGCTAAGCTAGGTTAGACTTTGATCGCTTTATGAGTTCAGGTTATCTTAGCGAAGTACAACTTTGATGGTAGCAACCTCCCCACCTCATTAGACGCCACTGGGGGGTCCATGATATGGAGGGGCATTCAGGCCACTTGGCACCTGGTCACTCAGGGTATGAAATAGAGAATCGGGGATGGGGCACGGACTCAGTTCTGGTCCAACTCGTGACTCAGTGGGTTGGGACCCCTTCATTCCCACGCCCTTTTACCCATCTCGACTTCCCTGCTCAATGTCCGCATCAGGGATCTGGTAGCCCCTGACGGTAATTGGAAGTGGGACGAGTTCTACACCTCTTTTTCGCTATCAATCTGTCGTTCAATCGCTAATACTTTTCCCTCGAAACCCTTCTTAGGGCCGGATACTCTGGTCTGGGGACCCTTTGACTCCGATAAGTTCATCGTTGCTTCCACTTACAACATGATCATGGATACTGCCGATGCGCCGGCACACGAGGCATGGAAAGGCATATGGGATTGGAAAGGACCCCAACGCATTCGGTCCTTTCTCTGGCTTCTTGAGAAGGAGCGGTTACTGACTAATCAGGAACGAGTGAGGCGACACTTCACTACGAACGGCCCTTGCTCTCGTTGTTCTTTGGATGAGTCTTTGTTACATGCCATCTGTGACTGCGCTCGAGTCCGGCATGTGTGGAATAGCTTCCCTCCTCAGTTGATTCCCTAAAACTTTTACAGGTTGCCTATGAGAGAGTGGCTCCATCACAATCTCCACCTTCGTCGCAGGTTGCTAGGCTACAATTGGTCGCTCCTCTTTGGCATCACCTGCTAGTTTCTATGGCATTGGCGGAATATGTTCCTCTTCGATGCTCAGTTCTCTTGGCCATACTCACCCATTTCTCATATTTTGTCTTATGCAAGTATGGTCCTCCAATTGGCCATATGGCACAACAGGGCGACGGTTGTTGGTCTGCACATTCAGCAGGAACACCTTATTGGATGGACCCCACCTCCTATAGGCTGGATCAAATTAAACACAGATGATGCGAGCAAACAGTCTTCGGCCACAGCAACTGCAGGCGATCTTCTCTGAGACAGTGAAGGCAACTGGTGAGGAGGCTTCTCCCATAACATTGGTTGGTGCACTCCTCTCACAGCGGAGCTCTGGGGCGTCTATACTAGATTGACTCTAGCATGGAATCTGGGATACCGTCGGATCAAGCTTGAGGTGGATTCTACCACGGTGATCGATATCCTTTCTTCCCCGGATCATCGGGCCCGACACCCCAATCCTATATGCCTAGGCATTAACGAATTGTTCACTAGGAACTGGACTGTTGTTTATCGCTATGTTTATCGAGAGAGCAATAGAGTCGCCGACTGGCTTACTCACTATGCCGGTCATTTTGACGTCAGGGTCACATTTTTGAATGCTACACCTATAAGGTGCCATATGATCCTTGTAGCGGATCTTTTGGGAATTTGTTTTCCTCGTCTTGTTATGTAATCCGGTTCTATTTCCCTTTTAAAAAAGTGTTATGATTAGCATAAAGAAGAGACCTAAGTTGTAAAATGGGCAAATCCTCCCCTGATTTTATTTAATGATTAATTGACTCTAGGCATTTCACTTATGATTTAAATTAAGTAAAATAAATATCTATCATAATTAAAATATTAAATTATCATTATTTTCTATTTTAAATTAAAACAAAATATCTTGGAAATAAAATTATTTTAAGTTGAAAGTTATTTAAAATATATTTTAAATTCAAAATATTAAGATCAATGATTCATTAAATAAAAATTATAAAAAAATTTACCATTTAATTAAGAAATTACATTAAATTTAAGGTCAAAGCAGCAATTTAGCCCCCAACATTTACAATTAAATTTGAATTGAACCTTATCGCTTTAGAACTATCAAAATGAATTCTAACATTTGTAAGATGTTCAAAATGAACCATAATATTTGGAAAACGTTCAAAACAACCCCTAAATGAACAGAACAAAAGGCCTAACTCCCTCAGTTGTTCCTGCCAATTAGGGAATGTTTTGAACATTTTCCAAACGTTAGGGTTCATTATGAATGTTTTGCAAACGTTATGGTTCATTTTGAATACTCTGAAGCGTTAGGGTCCAACTCAGATTTTAATGTAAACGTTGGAGGCTAAATTACGGAATTAGCCTAAATTTAAAAATAAAATACGTTTTAACAAATAAATATTAGGTTACAAATTTCTTACTTATTTAATATTATTAATATTTATTAGTAAATATTATATAAATTTTAAATTAATTAATTAGATTGACTCTGGAATTATATCGGTATTAATGATGAAACAAAATTTTATTTCTATTAAAAGTACAAATTAAAAATTAAAAATTGAAATTTGAAAAATTGAAAAGAAAACAAAGGATCTTTAATACAAATTTCTCTCATATTATTCTTCAAAGCAAAATTGCTGAAACATTTTTCTGGAGTTGATGTATCTACATGTTCCTGCATCAAGGTCATGCTAGTTTAACCATTACAACTTGCTTTCCCTTGAATTCTTTTATTCTGAAACTAATTGGTGTCAGCTGAAGGCTTATTTAGCCCACTCTTCTCCATAACAGTCTTGGCCCTTTTTTTCCTTCTAATTCCTTTTTTTTTCTTACTAGCTTTATTTAACTCTCTTGATTCCTTCTATCCTAGAGCTATTTGGTGTATACTAAAGGCTTCTTTGTCTCATTCTTCTTTCCTCTTCTCTCCATTATAGCCTTGTCCACCTCCCTTTTATAGTTCCTACCCTTTCTCCTTTTTACTAGCTTTTTTCCTCAATTACTAGTTTTAATAAAATGTCCTACCCTGACCTTTTCCACCTTTATCTTTTCCCACCCAAACCTCGACATCTCTCCCTCCCAATCTACCTTCCAAAATGCTTGTGTCTCCACTTAACACCTCTCCCCCTCTATTGACCGATCCTACTCTTTCATAAGATAGAACCCCAAGTTCTGTCTCCCAAAAACCTTTGCTATTGACTGGAACCCTCTGCTATAGATGTACCTTTGAGGAAAACCTGGTCTTAAGACTTAGAAGACTCTTCCTCATGTCCTAAGCTACACTTCCTCTAATAGTAAGAACATTATAGCCTCACCCACTCTAGTTATTAAAGAAGGAGCTCGTAAAGGGAATGCTACCCTCATTGGTTCTTCACAGGCAAGAGGCCTTTTTTTCCAGCTTTTAATGCATGGTCTCACTTATAATGGAAATGCTTTGTACTGAGGGAGTGTCTTATTATTGAGGATAACATATTCTTGTTCAAATAAAATTCATAGAGGTTGGCCTATGACATTCAAAACCTCTCTTTCTAAATAGGCCAACCAAAACCTCTCTTTCTAAAAAAATAAAGGCTAGGAATTCAATTAGAGAGTTTGAAGCAAAAAATAAGCTCCTTTCTAGGAAAGCATACATAATATTCCATTAAAATATTGGACTATAAAGGGATTAAGCTACCTCTATAGTTTCAATGGAAAACTGCTTTGCTTTGATGAGGCTACAATAATAATGATTAGAGTTAGTTATGCTAGACTGCGTGTTATAATAGACATTGAACAAAAGCTCCCATAAATTATCCCAATTATAAGGCTAGATGAAAAGGAGAACATGTTTGAAGATCAAGTTTATGTTATTTACTCTTAAAAACCTAATAGCTCCAAACACAATCAATGTTGGAAAGTTACAGGTCATAAGTTCAAAACAAGGTTCTACAAGGAGATAATTCAGTTGGATATTGCCAAAGAAGAATTACCTCAATGTGTGCTAGAAGAGGACCAACATATAAGATTTAAAAACCTAAAAAAGGGGAGATATTTGACTTGAAACACAATGTTCATGGTCACCTAAACTAGCCTGGAATTGATGAAGCTCCTAATTTTCATATGCTTTAAACACATTACTAAAATGAGGATCATTAACATATAATTCTCTAATATGCTTAAAAATCTAATCAATTTAACGTGCAAATTACTTAATAAAACATGTCTCTTAGATAATGCATTAATAACTATATTTTCCTTATCTTACTTATATTTCACCATATAAGGACAAGTTTTTAAAAAATCCCAATTAGCTGCGTATCTCTTACCCGACTTACTTTGATCTTTAATATATATAGATGAATCATGATTCATATATAACATAAACTCCTTAGGCCAGAAGTAGTATTGCCAAGTCTCTAATGCTCTCACTAATGTATACATCTCCTTATCATAGGTTGGGTAGTTCAAAGTTGCACTAACAAGCTTCTTACTAAATTATGCTATTGATTTTCTTTATTGCATCAAAATCTTACCAATTCCTGCACTTAAAGCATCACGCTCAATTTCAAAGGTGTTAGAAAAGTCAGATAAAGCTAATAAAGGTGTCAAACTTAACTTCTCTTTCAATAAGTTAAAGCTCTCTCTTGATCACCGACTCCTACACTCTTTTTAACTATCTCAATAAAAAATGCAATAAATATGCAAAGTCCTTAACAAAACACTTATAGAAACTAATCAGACTATAGAAACTCTTAGCAACACATGATTTTTGGTATTAGTCACTCTCTAATAGCTCTTCACTTTCTCCTAATCTACTTTTATTCCTTTTGCACTTACCATATGATTAAGAAATATAACATGTTTGATACAAAAAGAACATTCCTTTCATTCTTCCATGAATTACTAAAAATGAAAGCATGGATTTAATTATACTTAATTGTACTTCAAGAACCCAAATGATGAATAAAAAATTGAGATATCAAATTTGCATACAACTTTTCTTAACTAGACACATATAAAACATATCCCAAATATTCAATATTCTCGTCTAAATTATTATCATAGACAATAAAACCATCAAAATACACCACAAAAAAACTTGCTTAAAATTTCATCTAAAATTTGTTTCATTAATCTCATAAAAGTGATAAGTGTAGTAGTTAAACCAAAAGGCATTACCAACCACCTATATATACCATATTTAGTTTTAAAGCATTTTTTTCATTCACCACCTTCGTATAGTAACCAAATTTTAGATCAATTTTAGAGAACAAACATGCACCATATAACCTACTAAGCATATCATTTAATCTAAGGGATACCATGTTTATACTTTACAATAATTTTGTTGATAGTGCATCAATCCATACACATTCTCTAAGATTCATCCTTATTTGGTACTAACAAGATAGGCGTGATACAAAGGATCAAACTTTCTCCCATACAACACTTCTCTAAAAGATCATCCATTTGTTTTTGTATCTCATTTATCTCTTTTTCATTTGTCTTATATTCTTTACAATTTAGAATTGAAGCTCCAATAATAACATAAAGGTGGCAATATACTTGGAATATCCTTTTAAAAGAGATTATCAAATTCTTAGAAAAGAGAAAAAACAACACTAAATAAAGAATTATTAGTGTTAACATCAAGAGAAAAGATTATTTATAAATAAGAAAAAAGTATTTAGCACTTGGCCAAGAATGTATCTCCTATATCCCCTGCTCTAATTACCAAACTCACTCATTTTCCCTTTTTTTTTCTCTGTCCAAAGTGTTTAAATTATCCTCATGTGTTTTCTCTTATTTCTTTCTCCTCAATCTCTCTTGTTCCCTCTTATAAGTCTTGAGTTGATCTTTATAGACTTTTTTTAGTGATAATAGGGCAAGGGTAACAGATTTTCCATTAATGGTAAATGAATAACAATTTTTGTAACTGTCATACATACCTCTCCTAAAAACACCAAAATGGTTAATATGCCACTTTTTGAGTTATTTTTCTACCTTTATGGCTATGTGAACTGCATCTTCTAACTCCAAATAGCTCTATAATATTGGAAATTTATAGATTTATTCAATAAATAAAGTGAGTTATTATTGTTTCCCTACCTTTCTCCATATTCACCCTAACCTTAACAACAGCCATCTCTTTGTAATATTCTTTCACATTCTTAAAACCTTGAGTCAAAGTTTGCAACCTTTGATAGAGATCACTATAATAGAAACTTGGCACAAAACGCTTCCTCATTACTGCTTTCATGTCCTCCTATATTTTGATAGGTGGCTCTGTGTTTCTTCTTCTAGTGAGGATTTATATATTTCGCCAATTCCCAATGTAATCACTAAACTTTGCGATTATTAATTTAATTTTTCATCATCTTAAAAGTTGTAACAATAAAAAACTAACTCTATATGATTTTCCCCACTTCAAGTAGGCATTTAGGTATATCTTTCCAATAAAAGGTGGTATGTTCATCTTAATGTTACCCATATATTTCCGATATGATTTCTCATATCCTTTATTATATCCTAATCCAAATCTATGTCCTCCTTATCTTCATATTATACCTCATCTTCCACCTCTTTCTCTTCTATCTTCCCTTAGGTTTAACTTTTTTTAAGTAGTTGGCATCACTCTCAACCTCATCATAAACCTCAAAGTCATCAACTTTAGTAGGTAAAGGTGAGTTATATTGTAAATCAGTTATGGCAGCCTTATATTCTCTAACTTATCCCTTACATCACTAAATTGCTAATGAGATGTTCATATTGGCCTTGTATTGCACTCGTAAGAAACTCTCGATTTATCCCCACTTTATCATCCTCACTTCCTTTCTTGTCTTTGTTTCAAATTTGAGTTATAATGAACCTATAAAAAACATTAGTAGCAAAAGCACTCTCTCATAAGTTTCTCTTAAAATTTACTCTACTTGGCCCTTGACTAAAGGTTATATGTAAACTTGTTAATATATTAAGAAGGTTGATTTTGTCAAATAACTCCCAAATAAGCAAATTAACAGAAATAAACAAAGAAAATAAAACTAGAGAAGAAGGAAATAAGAAAACTAAAAAAAAAGAGTCTATGAAACCTAATTAGACCAAATAGAGAAGATTAGCCACAAGAAAGAGCAAGAGAAACATCAAACATAACATATACGGTATTTATAGTACATTATTCTTGTTGGAAAGGGGGAAAAACCTTTATTTATAAAGGACAATGTAAATTTTTAGTTCCTTTTATGTGATTTACATAGGACCTTTTAGTTGCTTCTCTTGATAAACAAATCTGAAAATTTTTCTTTTTTATTTTAATTGACTTGTAAAATTAAAAAAAAACATGAAATAATAAACCCAAAACAACCTCTCTCTTTTTTTACATATCTTGTCTATAAATGATGTGAATAAGAAAATTAAATGTGTGATAAGAAGATATAAAAATTTTGAAAACATTAATAAAACAATTCAAAAAAGAACTTGTATACAGAAGATGGCCTTCATATGAAAATTCTAATACAACCTTCACTAATAAAACTAGTGAAATTTGACACCAATATGAATCAAGCCTAAGGATCATTCTATCAAGACAATTTCAATTCAAGAAAACAAACTATAGAAAAACATATATGAATCACCATACGTACAAAAAAGATAGGATGATAATAGTAAGATTTTAAGTTTGATCACCACTAGTTAACTAGATAAGATCACAAGTTATGAGACAACCTAAAATAAGAGTTTCTTTAATAAAAAATGAAGAAAATTCTCTTAAAAAATTTTGATTGATTACTAGTGATGTCTCCCTCTATTACATTCATAAGATAGCCTTTTATAGTCATAAAACCCTAAGAACTATAGTCCAAAAGAGGAAATAATATTACGAAATTTCAAAACTCTAAACAACTAAACCATGAATTTGGTGCTTGTCTAAGAAGCCAATAGTGCTAATTTTATTTTAGAACTTTATAAGTGCTCAAAAAGACGAGTTTGGTATTGATCTAAAATAACACTCTAACGTCAATTTTCCTCTATTTTCCTAAGGTTTGCAAGACCCATGCCAGTCACCAATATCACATCAACACCAGTTACATCTTGTAACCTCTTTCCATAATTTGCTTCTTTGCTTAAATCAATATTATGGCCTTTAAACTCTTTTTATAAAGATCCACCATAGATCATTAAGAGCTTCTTTAGACTTCTTTTTCGTAATCCTTATCATTGCTCCTCTAATATTCTTTGCTTCACTTGAATCCTTTGCAATTTATCCAAAGCCCCTCTTTGTGACTCCTTTATTTTGAAACTTATATAACTTAAGCAAATGTTTGATTCCTATCATAAGTGAAGCTAGAAAGCCTACTATTCATTTTGGGCAACTCCTAAACCTTACTTTCATTAGACAAAGAGGGAAAAGGGACCCTTACTCAATAGATATTTTACCTAAGGGACCTACTATGTAGCCAACCATCTGTGGCCAACCATTTGATATTGAAGAAAATTTAATTGAATTATATTAGAAAGGGTAAATGAATAGTTTGCCCATTATAAAGATAAAATTATAATATCAATGTTGAACAATTTTCTTGAAATTTCTCTTCTTCTTATTGCTCTTCTTGGAAATCATCTACTGTAAACAAACTAAGCATGAAGCAAATGCTTTTTCTTCTTCTTCTTCTTCTCTTCGTGTATCCATTTGGATTTGTGGCTTCATTTAGTTCATTCCTTACAAGACCATTCTATTTCCTCTCCATCTTCACAGTTTCTACATCAATAACTACTTACTTTATAAGGATTCTTTTACTTTCTTTCTTCATCCATAGATATATATGCAAACTCTCATGAACCATTTTATAATTCTTTCGAGCCTTTATGCAAATGATTTAAACAAACTGGCATAAAAAATTGCTACCTTTAGGCTACCACATTGCATTGTACTGACAAAGGGAAAAATCAACATGTTAGCTTTCAAATTTTTTTTTTCCATTTTCTAAGACCTTAAGCTTAAAGCTTAGTTCTATGTGTAGCATTATATGGAAAGCTAGAAAAATATATTTTTTAATTATACATAACTTTCTCATTTATATTTTGATTAAGATGATTCAAGATTTTGTGGAAAGCTTAGGAAGAGTTCTAAAACTTTTAAATTTTGAGTTTTTGGAGAAAATGTGAAGAACATGGTCAGAAATATGATAACGTCTTAAAGTATTTTGGTTAAATGTGAAGAATGTTGTAAAGGATATTCATTACGACACAAGTGTGTCCCAGATCATATTATTCACTTTAAAAGAAATTCAAGATACAAAAGTTTTATAAAACTTACTAAGCTTTCATAGTATCTTAAATCATAAGATGAGAAATTTAAGCCCAATTAAAAAGCATAACCTAAACTGGATATTTGACAAGTTAGATAATGTTTCTTAAATTAGGTATAATTTGTCATTCGAACTCTGATTAAGATAATTCAAGATTATGTGAAGAACTTAGAAAGAGCTTTAAAAATTTTATGTTTTAATTTTTTTAAAAATATGAAGAACATAGTAAAAAAATACAATTGTATCTTATAATGTGTTTATTAAATAAACAACTCTATGAAGGACATGCCTTAGGACATTAAATTGTCCCAAATCACTTTTTTCTCAAAAAATTGAGGATATAAAAATTTTGGAGAAATTTCTAAGCTTTACATAGGACCTTAAATAATCTAAATGGGTGTTTGGATGATAAAATTATGGCCTTGTTTAGTTGATAGCTGATCAACTAAATTTTAGCTGATTGACTAAAATCAGATGTTTAACTTTATGAATCAGCTATTTATTAAGTTTGGTTGTTAGCTGGTTGGGTTAGTTGATTCCAACCCAACCAGCTGAAAATAATAAGCTGCTAGGGAGCAGCGTTTCAGGTAAATCAGCTATTTATTTTTTTATAATTCCAATTTTACCTTTAGATTTTTGGCCATCCTCGTAACCTCTCTCTCCTTACCTCTCTCTCGTTTTCTCCAGCATAATCACTCTCTGTTTTCTCTAGATTCTTCAGACTACCATATTAGTCGCGACAACGGATCCTTGTAGCTTGCGACAACCAATCTGTGGGTGAACTGGTAGCTGGTGGCTTCAACTCCACTTTGGGTGAGAAAAAGCCCTCCCCCCTTTTTTATTTGTTTGATTTTCAGTTATTCCAAACTCTGTATTTTGTTCATGGGAAGTTGATGTTTTAGGATCTAGCATGTACATGTCTTCTTGATGTGTGTAAGTTTGATTCATATTTGTAGACTCTCGAGCAAAACAGAAATAGGAGAGGATGATTCTAGAAGGAGTAGAAGAGGAAAAGAAAGGGCTCACTGGAATTCAACACAACGCCTTCTACATGCATCGCGATTTGGAATGTTTTCCAATTTCGAGGTCAAAGAAAATTTCTCTTGATTTTCAGATCTGGGTCTTTATCCAAACTAAATTTCTGTAGCTCATTGCTAGATCTCACATGAAACTTCCAATAACAATTGACAGTTTTATGATATAGAAGAATTAGTGAGAGTCATAGTTATCCGCACTGAATATGAGAATCCATCAACATATAATTTTCAGCTAACAGACTTCTTTTACTTTCCTTGTTTGAGTTGAGGTTTCTCATGACTCTTTTCTCATCGTGATTTTAATGTGTCAGATCCTCATATAAGTTATTTGAATGCATTTGTTCTTATTGCATGCATAAGTTCATAAACAAGT
>JAOTAX010000003.1:4059078-4079953 GCA_025629825.1 Erythroxylum guanchezii
CTTATATTCTACCAAATTTTAGAAGTTGGTGTGTCTCCGTGTCCGTATCCGTGCCCGTGTTGTGTCACGTGTCGCGTGTCGCGTGTCCATGTTTCTTAGCTCGTATTTAAATTCTGTCCATGCCATATGAAATCGCTTATACTCCTATCTATCTTCTTTAGAATACCCTTGGAAATGGCTAGATGCGACAACCAACAAACATGCAAATTATTAAGAATGGAAATAGCAAGCTGCAATCTAACTCCATAAAACAAATATCTCATGCTCTAATTGGAAATTTTTCTATAAACTTTGTCAAGGAGAGGTCGACATTCTGCTTCTTTCAGATTCTTAATAGAGATGGAAACTCCCAAATAATTAAGAGGTAACTGATGAATGACGAGGCCTACACTCGTAATTACATTTGATGAGGTTTCAACTTTGATACTTAGAATCTTTGTAAGGAATTTTAAGATTACTCCAATTGAAGTTGTATCATTAGCACAGAGCATGAGCAAATCATCTACAAAAGCAATTTGAGTGATATTAAGTTCTCTGCATCGGTGATGATACTTGAAGTTTCTGCTTTTAGCAGTGCATAGTTGAGTCACTGTCTGAAGCACTTCCAAAGTAATTGCAAATAGATATTGAAGGACTCCTTCTTTTTCTTTGTCTATAGTGTAAATACCAACTCGAATTTTCAACCTTCATGAAAGAGATGGACTTTTCATTATCTTCTTACGATCATCTACTTTTTATTAGGTTACACCGACAATATGTGAGAAGGTGTCGAAGGAGACAGGAGAGAGTACCGTGAGCTCCAAGATTTGCCCAAGAACGTAACCTTTTGAAAGCAAAGTAAAGCGTAACTTCTAAGTAATTATGGTTTGCTGTTGTGGGTCAAGCCCAAGGGGGTAGCGTTCATCTAGGTCGCTCTCTTTATATCAACCACAAGCCAGTATTTAACGTAGGTATTAAGTATGCAAGAAATTTGAATTGATGCTTGAGAAAATTAAAATTAAGGCTTAAGAATTATTGTGTGTAAATAAGATTTATCTAGTGAACGCTCAAAAAAAATTATGGTTGCAAATTTTATCCTTATAAAGAAAACATATAAAAGCATGTGATTTTTAAATTTAATTTCAATCATTTAATCTCAACTCGAATTAATAATTATAATTATGATAATTATAATAAATTACTTATTTTAGTTAGATTTAATTGGTGTGAATTAAATATAAAGGTTGAGTTGAGTCTCGTTAGAAGCATTTAATTAGTCCAAGATATTAAATAAATTTTTTGATAATCAATAAATCACATATTTCAAATAAATAACTTAATAAATTAACAATTTAAAAGTAAATCAGTAAGTTTAATTTAAATAATCATTTGTATATTCAAAATTTTTTAAAAATTTCACGTACGTACCAGCATGATTAAATTGCCAATTTATTAAATATCACCTTGCTTTGGGGCAAATTTCCGATTAGAATTTGAAGGATTTTGTTGAGGGAGCTAGATTGTTCTTCAAGTTTAATACCACAACAAAATATATAGTGCATACCTTTTAGGATCATCCTTTTCAAGGAATTATGGCGGCTAAGTTCTGTCGGGTACGGTTTAGTTCAGTGGTAAGATTTTAATTCAGATTTTACAATATGAAATTAGAAATAATTAATTGATAAGTTAATTAATAATTTCACCTTTCTTTTTTTTTTCATGATATAGAACTATTTTTTATTTGAAAATTTATAGTTTCTATTTTTTAAATCTTAAATATCAAATTTTAGTTTATAAATATGCTAAGAATGTGTTCATAACTCGCAATTTTATTATCGGTATCACTCTTTATCCTCGTCTTTTCTTTTAATATATTTACTTTTCTAATAAATTTTCACAATTTTTGTGTATATTTTTTAATTCTAATTATTTTTAATATATATAAATACATATATATATATTTATATTTTATTTATTTATATATTGAAGTTAGGTATTAAAAATATTCTAAGGTTGTATATCATTGAAACTTTTCAAATATTGCCTATAACGAGACTTTGCTTGTATTATTGTTTTGTTGTTGTTTTAGGTTGGAGAGTAATTGAAAAGAAAGACTTTATAAGCTATCTTCTCACATATTGTCGGTGTAACCCAATATCATTTTAAGAATTTTATGTATATTTTAAACATAATTAAATACATGATTTGTGCAACAATTACTAGTTTCAATATAAAGAGGAAGTCATTTTGGTAGTTGGTCGGACTACATCCCAACTCCTACCAATTTAAAGTTCGAGCACTTCTTTATGTCTCAACTTTTTTTATCCATAAAATGATATTATTTTATCATTAATCATAAATTTTTTTATTTTATTTCACCAATTCAATAAAGTGATGTTATTATATTAAACTAATAAAATAACATTTTTATTAATCGTATTAAATTATTTTTAAATTTAAATTTAATTCAAAATTTTATAATTAATTTCAATTTGAATTGAGACAAATTCAAATTTTAACTATAAAAGAGAGAATGTTAAGACCTTTATTTATCTAGCATAGAAAGTACATAAGCATGCATTATTTGTTCAACAACTACTAGTTCTAGCTCCCTTGTCAAGTTTTACACGATTGTCCTGGGATTTTTTTTCACAGCTGTAAACAGAGCATTTACTCACGTAAGCTCTCTGACATCCACTGGCCAGCTGTCATACACTGGCCTTCCATAGCCACCATAACAAGAGTCATAACATGGTGGTGGTGGCCTACGGCGACCCTAATAACATGGTCCCCACCCATAACCCTCACAACATTCCCTAAAACAATCCCTTGGTGGGCAAGCTGGCAGGGCTGGTTGAGGCTTTAGCGGTGGCGGTTTTGGAGCCTATTTAGGTTGTTTCGGTGGCTTCGGGATAGCCAGTTTATGAAGTTTTGGAGTCGGTTTAGGTTTTTCCGGTGGCTTCCAGATCTCAATTCTCGGAATTATGTCACCACCTTTGCAACATATCTTTTACTTAATCTTCTTCATACTGCAACACACCACGGTGATAATTACCACATTTTTCTTTTTATGGTACACTTGGTTCTCAATTTCTCTTGTTCACAAATCTAATATCCCAACAAAGAAAACTAAGATATTGTGTACGTCTTTGTGTTCATACTGAATTTAGATGCAATTGGAGATTAAAAATGAAAAGGAGACACTGACGAGGAATTTTGCACAACACTTTCTTGATCTTCTTCTTGCATTTCCCGCAATTCAGATCAACCTTAACCTCCATTATTGTTACCTGTAAAACAGTACGATACTTGTATCTATACAGCTCTTACAAAATCCATCGTCATATCTCAGTTCAGGAAACAAAATACTGCAATTAGCGGACAAGAAACAGAGTTGGAAGATTCTGAAATACGGTACGGACATGGATGAATAAAGCATTGGGCAGAAAGTAAATGTAAAAGTAAAAAAAAACAATAACGCTGGGCCACAGGTGCAAGTTAGCAATCTTCTAAAAGAGCATAAGAAGCACATAATTCGAAGGCAAAGACAAAATGGGTGTTTAGTTAGCAGAGAAACATCATAAAAGCTCGTCGAACCTGCTGGCCGTCACCTTCTGTAATATAATTATAATATATATATGAATTAGCAATTGAATATTTATATTTCGAAAGGAAGTGTCTTGATTGACCCACTTCTCAGTTAATAGTATATAAATTACAAGCATCCTTTCTTCAAAAAAAAAAAAATTTACAAGCATCCTTTTTCTTATATTTTCCTTATATTCCTCGAACCTGCTGGCCGTCACCTTCTGTAATCTAATTACTACTTTACTAGCAGATAGATACTGCTTAAATGCGTAGTAATAAAATGCCCATTTAATTTTATTATACAATTATTTATTCTATCATGTTATGTTATTATATTATTTTAATGTATAAATGAATATCGGGTAATTTAAAAAATTTTAATAAAGTTTTAAATATTTAAATTTTGAAATGTATATTTTCTTTAAAAAGGCTAAAATTTGTTACATTAAAAATATATAAGTTAGGATATTAGAAATGAATAAGTAAAATTAGTCAGTAAAAAATTGGGATGAAAAATTAAAAAATTAAGAAAATGTACAGTATAATGTATTTGTTATAAATGTATAAAATATATAAAATAAAATAAAAATATTATAATATGTAACTGAAAAGAAAAAAACATACATGGTGGGTGTGACTCAAACAAAATAAGTTAAAAATAAATAAATATTATGTAATTTAAAATTTTGTGGTAAAATTTAAATTTTGAAATGTATAATAAGAAAAGAATTATGATAGAATTATTAAAAAATATATAACTTTGAATATTAAACAAATTTGGAATGAAAATAAAAAATTAGGAAATGTAATATGATAATTCACGATGGCTGAAAGAATGTTGAAAAAATGTAAAAATTATTATGAAATTATTATAAATATATAAGTTAGAATATTAAAAAAGGATTAGTAAAATTAGTTATTAAAAATTTAGAATGAAAAAAGAAACAAATGTAATATCATCACGCCCGTGGCTAAAAAAAAGAAAATGTAAAATGTTTTGTTATGAATTAAATATTGTAGTTAATGAACGTTAAAAAAAAGTTACATTAATATTGCGTAATTTAAAATGTTGTGATAAAATTATAAATATTTAGTGTAGATAAATACAAATATTATAATATATAAGTTAAAAAAACCAAAATCATTAATTACGAGTGTGACTTATTAGTCACGACTTGTGACTGAAACAAAAGTTAATTATATTTGGTTAGAACAAATGTTAAATTTTGTTGTAATCAATTAAAAATTTCAGTTAATTAAGATAATGAAAAAAAGTCCTAACATGTGATATTATGTAGTGTATAAATGAATATTTTGTAACTTAAAATTTTGTGATCAAATTATAAATAATAATATTTTTAAATGTCTAATAAGAAAGGAATTATGATAGAGATATTAAAAATATATAAGTTAGAATATTAAAAATGAATTAGTAAAATTAGTTTGTAAAATTTTGTAATGAAAAATGTTAAAAAATTAGGAAATGGATAGTGTAATGTATTTGTTATAAATGGATAAAATATAGAAAGTAAATAAAAATATTAAAGAATCTAATTAAAAAGTAAAAAAATTATATCATCATTCACTTATTAATTTTGTAATCAATTGAATAATTTAGTTATGATTAAAAAGGTAAATTTTTGGAATAAAAAATAAAATAATTTAAGAAATCTATATTGTGATGTATTTTTTTATAAATGGTTCAAATAATCACCGATTTGCGGCTTGCTTAGTGAGTTTATATAATTTAGAAAACAATTGTCCAAGCCTCATGTTATAATATGTAACTAAAAAACATATACCTAAGTCACGGCCGTGCCTAAAAAAAATGTTTTAAATAAATGAAATGTTAGTGAAAAACTGAGTTAATTAAAATTAAAATAAAGAAAAAAATTATTGGGCGCGACTTAAAAAGTCACACCCATGACCGAGTTTAGAGCTTTTAATCTAACTCTGAAATCACGCCCATTTCACAGCTGTTCAATCACCTTCTTCTTCTCTCTGGTGAAAAATCTGATTGTCCGAATCTTCGTGGGAGTTCAGATCTTCAGTTGGATCATTGTCGTCCTCTTTGCATTTTTGGTATTGTCGCCTGTCGCTATCGCCGTCTTCCCGTGTGTCCCTGCCTCCGTTGGAAGCTGCTTATAAATATAGGTAATCTCCTCGTTCTTGATTTACATTCTTTTAATACTGTTAACTATTTCATTTTTTATGGTTTGAATTTGATATAAGATATAATAGATTTTTTAAGTTTGTGGTGCGATTTGGTTGTTTTTTTTCTTGGTTTTGATAGTGGGTTAACAACTGTATTAAGATAAGAGTTTGTTTTGATTTCTCTATTTGATTTTCCTTTGTAAAAGTGCAAAAGCGTAAAGAGAAGCGAGCTATTTGAGAGTTCGTTTTAATATAAAATTTGCTTGATCATTTCAAAATTTTCTCTTCTTATTTTTCTTCGGATCAGAACACAGAGTTTTATCTATTCTTTGTTACTTCATTTCAGTATTGTTTATCCACCAACTTTTGATGCTAACATCCAAAACAGAGGCGAAGATGTATGCAGAATGCCAAGATATTCTGCTGATTAAAAAAGTTTATTAGAAAAACATACAAGTTAAAAGCTTCAAAAATAAAACGAAAGGTCGAAAAGATTACACATTTGCATCAACAAATCACGATGCGTGTCCTTAAATAGAATTCATATCCAAATCAAGGAAAGTTATCCTAATTAACTATTTTTGTAGATGAAGGATATTGTATAGGACAAGTAAGTTGCTATTCATGAACCTAAAATACCTATTATCCAACAAATCACTATTTTTGTTGTTTATGCAATGAAGCTGCATAATACAATAACTTCAGTGCTTTGATCAACTAAGTGCGTCGAAAGGTTGATAAGGAATGTTTTGTTCTTGTTTCTTAACACGTTACCGTGGGATAAACAAGGTATGTAATGGAGATAAACTACCTTTTGTGGTTCCTTGTTTTGTTGTTGGTTCTCAAGGAGCTTCTTATTAACTTAGTTATAGACACTTGAATTTTAATTAACTCTAATATTATGTCAACAAGTAATTTATAATTTTGATTAATTATGTTACAGAAAAATTGAATATTAAGTAATTAAGTACTTTAGTCTAAATTAATTAAAATTTAACTAAGTAATTGATTGATTAAAATATAATTAATTGATTAATTAATTAGAATGTAATTAACCCATATAAAAATTTTATTAATTATTAATTATTATTAAGTAATCATCCTGAACAGTTAAGGTTATAAGGTCACAGGCGTGACAATATATTTTTAAATTTTAATTAAATATAATTAATTAATTAATGAAAAACAAAAACTTTGATTTTAGCATATAGTAAACTTCTAATTGTTGATTCATCATTAAATAATTTAAGTTTGATGTTATATAAAACATTTTGATATAGTATGCTATTGATAACATAAAACATTATTTAATCTTTTTCGTTCTAATCTTTTACTTTGTTAAAGGATGTCTGTTCATCATATGAACATGCTGGATTTATATTACTGTAGTATTTCATGTTTGCCTATTATATTTAACTGCTCTAAATTCGATAAAGTAATAAATTGTTATGTTTGGTTTAAGATTTATGAAAATATTTTCATTCTCGATTGTTACTCAAATTATGCCCCGTATGAGATTAGGAGCATCTTCATCATCTGAAGTGGATGATGTCCTTGTTTTAGGTAAGCCTTGCCTTCAATTTAACACTGTCGAGAGTCAGTTAGGTATGTAACTTTAAAAGATCGTTGATTATGTCAAATAGATTTATTAACCATGAAGTTATAACTGAGTTAGGAATTGCAGATCGAGTTAATGAATTATTGCATAACATAGGATGAGACAATTTTGAAAAATTTAGAAAAAATCCATATGCTGAATTAACTTTAGAATTTTTGACAACTACATTTAATCTTAAACAAAGATGGCATTGTGATTAATTTAATATTTAGATTAATGGATAAGGTATATGCTCTTACTTTAAATGATTTGAATAATATATTTAGATTTCCACGTAGTGGTTTATAAGGCTATCATGATGAATTTAGTGTTAAAGAATTTTGAAATGAAATTACAAACTCAACAAATGTTTTTTCTCCGACTAGGTCTAAATCTTCTATTTTAGTAGACCCTAGCTTACGTTATCTTCACAAGTTTTTAACTTCTACGATATTTGATAGAGGAGATAGCCAAGGTGTAGTTTCCAAAGCTAAATTGTTTGAGTTGTGGTAAGTGGTGCAAGCTAAACCCTTTAATACTGGAATGTGGTTAAGTGTGCATATGATGGATGTGACGAAAGTTAGAGCTGGCAAAATAGTTGTTGGGGCATTTGTCTGGCAAAATAGTTGTTGGGGCATTTGTTATCCAAATTGCAGAGTTTTTTGGTTTACTTGTTCGAGGAAATTCTAGTTTAGACTTGCAGCCCTTGGTGTCTATGAAGATTGCGAGGCGACAAGGTGATCGTTATGTTGTTAGTGATGAGACAATAGAAGCTTCAAGTAGTAAGCGCGGTCAGGGTGAAGCAAGTAAAGGTCCAAAAGGGGATGACCCTTTATCACATAAAGGTACGCAGTTTAACATTGCACCTAATTTTGTAGAATATCAATCATTAACCAATCAACTTATTATTTTTGAACGGTGAACGAATGAGAGATTGGACAAAATCGAGGCAAATATTGCGGAGATCAAGGATTTGCTAGCGAATTTTAATCCTAGCTCGAGAAAGCGTCCACCTTCATTTGTATACTGTATTTCTATCTTTTTCTTTTATTATTTCAATTGTTTGTCATTAAATTGTTTTTAGTTTTATTGTTTGTCTTAATTAATGTTGTTTGCATGTTAGATCTTTTATTACATATTGTGTTTATTTTTTAAATAAATACAAAAAATATATAATAAAATCTGCAAAAAATTAGACGCGCTCAAATAAAGCGCACACCAAAAATTAGTAACAGAAGATCTCGCGCCTTGCTTTGCATTAGCCTGTTTTGATTGACCCACGTCTCAGTTAATAGTCAACTCAAGTCAACAACCCCACTCTCTCCTTTGTGAAAGACTGAAAGTATATAAATTATAAGCATCCTTTTTCTTATATTTTTATAAAAAAAATTGATTTCAACAAGTCCTTTCTTTTATGGATTTATAAAGTGGTTGATTCCAACTATTCCTTTCTTTTATGTTTTTATAAAAAGGCCGAAGCTGCCGGCCGACACCTTCTGTAATATTATAATATATACATGAATTAGCAATTGAATATTTATATTTCGAAAGGAAGTGTTTGGTCAGATTTTTATCATAATTTTTTTCATCAAAATTATATATTAACATCTTTTATATTTATTGCTTTTATAATTATTTTATTTATATGTTTATTCTTATCATAAAAATTACTCGTTATTATTTAAAATTAATAATGTTATAAATTGTTGAAAATTTTTGATTGATTATTTATAAAATATAAAATATTTTAATGAATTATTTATAAAAATAAATAATATAATAACTAAATATGAATAAAATATTTTATTCATATTAGGTATGCAAGTACAAAAAAATTTTGAATTGACGATTGTGAAAAATTGAAAGTAAGACTTAAGAATTCAAAATTTATAAATTTTAGATATTTTATCAAATTTTAATTCAAAAATTTCCTTTCTTTTTAAATGAAATCAAATTATAAATATCCTAAGAGACTCTTCTTAGCTCGCAAATTTATTATCAGTATCACTCGCCATTCCCATTGTTACTATTCAGTATAATACGAGTTAATTATAAAAAATTTTCTCAAACTTTATTCGATTTAAAATTATAGTCTAAACTTTAAAAAATGACAATTAAATATTCAAACTTTCAAATTTTTTCAAATCATCATGACGTTAATATCATTATTAACGTTGCTGACGTGACAAGCAATAAATTAAATTTTAAAAATAAAATTCACAATTAAATAATAATTTTATAAAAATTTCACCTCTTCTTTTTAAATATAACATTATGATACTTACTTTCCTGATAAAATTTCACAATAATACTTCATAATTTTTGTTGGAACCAAAAAGGGGGTTCTAACTAGCAAAGGAGCTACCATTTTTCTCAGAGAGGTTGGAGAGTTTTTGAAAAGAGCTTCGCCGTCTCATAAGAGTCCTACCCGGCTCGAATTTGGACTAGTTGATTGTCCATGTAGCACCAAATATATCGGGTGGCTTGACAAAAAAAAAAGAAAAGCATATTGAAAACACAAAAAACTTGTCTATTGAGACGAATACAATAGTCTTCATCCTTACCCTTAAAATCAAATTTAGGAATGAGGATAAGTTGGATTGGATCAAATTCACTCAAAATTTGGTTTAACTAAATCCGATTTTTAATAAATAATAAATAATTTGAACAAATTTATATTTTAATTAACCATAATTTATTTCTTTGATTTTAAGTTAAATCGGATGAGATTGTAACGTCAAGACAACTTTCTCTATTTTTGTGTTGCATGTCATTTAAGATTATAAGACGCCATAAGATGTAAAGACTTGAAATTCTAATTTAGTATATCATTAAAAAACCAAAACGATTCAATGGATAAAAATCTAAAACTGATTGAGTTTTTAATTTTTTAGTTTAATTAATTTTAATAACTCTTATTATTAAAAATCAACCAATTAATTAATTAATCAGTTAGTTTAGTAAATTAATCAAATTTTCTAATGAAAACAAATTAATTAAATTTCATTTAATAGTCTTTTTTTACTTAAACTAAATTATTTGATAAGTAAAAAAGAGCTTCTTTCTTTATATTTATATTTTTTATTTTACTTAATCTTTAATCAGTTTTATGATGGCTTGATGTAGGTTGAATCTTTTAAATCTTAAACTTCTTAAATTATCAATTTAACTTTCGATCCATTTTTAAAACTTCAATAAAAACAAAGTATTCATATAACATTCGTCTATGGGTAAGGACCATCTTTTCTTATCATATTTCAAATTCTTTAATTGTATTTAATCTTTAACCAGTTTTATAACGGTGTAATATATGATGAACCTTTTAAACCTTAAATATTTTATCTTACTAATTTAACTTCCGATCCAGTTTTTAAAACATTAATTTTTATCATTATTATAATTTTTATTTTATTTCACCCATTCAATGAAATGATGTTATTATATTAATCGAATATAAAAATAGTTTTATCAATCATATCAAGCGATTTTAAAATTTAGAGCTTAAAAATATTTTTAAATTTTAAATTTAATTCAAATTTTGATTAAAATAAATACTAATATAAATATATATATATATGATAAATAAAAAACTAATTGAAATTGAGGAAAATACCTCATTTTTATATTTCAACTCATTAATTTCGATTTGAACCAAAAATTTGAATTATTTTACCTTTTCTACAAATTTTGTTTAAGAGGTAAGAAAATTTATCAAAAACACTTCATGATCTCACAAATTAATACTTATTTTAGTATTGGAGTGCAGAAATAATCACTTGATTTTATATTTTGAATCAAAATTCCTTAACAAGAGTCATGCTTCTTTTTCCTTTTTCTTTACTTTTTTTCCCATTGCTTAGGATAAAAGTGGCTGCTTTACTGTTTGAGTAACTAAAACCCACTTTATCTATTATAAAAAGTTAATACATAATTACATTTTAGTTACTTGTCATCATTTTAATAATTTTATGTATTATTTTAAACATAATTAAATTGTTCATGCATGGTTTGTGCAACAATTACTAATTCCAGTTCCGTTGTCAAGCTTTACGTGATTTTGTAACCTATGGGATTTTCTTCACAGATCATGTAACACCTCCGGCGTCCACTACCCCAACAGTCACCGACTGGCCTTCCATAGCAACCATGACAAGAACAATAACACAGTAGCAACAGCCAACCGTGGCCCTGATAACATGATCCCCACGCATAAAACACATAACATTCCCTACGACAATTGCACCGTGGTGGTAGTTCAGGTGGTTTTGAATCTTGTAAAGGCGGTTTTGGAGTCAGTTCAGGTTTTGGAATCGGTGGCTTCAGGATCTCAATTTTTAGAATTATATCACCACCTTTGCGGAAAATCATGTGACACACACTTGATTTTCAATTTCTCTTGTTCATAAATCCAAATTCTCAATCGAACAAAACTCAGTTACCGTATCCATTTTCGTTTCATACTGTATTTGGAGGCAATTAGATGTTAAAAAAGGAAAAGAGACACTCACGAGAAAATTGGCATAACACTTTCTTGATCTTCTTCTTGAATTTCTCGCATTTAAGATCAACCTTATCCTTCATTGTTGTTACCTGTAAAACAGTACAACATTTGTATGTGCACAACTCTTACAAAATACGACATCATATCTCAGTTCAGGAAACAAAGTTCTGCAATTAGCAGACAAGAAACAGAGTTGGAAGATTCTGAACATCATAACATGGTACGGACTTGGATGAATAAACATTGGGCAGGGTGTACGTGTTAAAGTTTATAAAAGCGGATAACACTGGGCCACAAGTACAAGTTAACAATCTCCTAAAAGAACATAAGAAGCACATAATTCGAAGGAAAAGACAAAATGGAGAAACATCGTAAAAGCTCCTCATCACATACCTACCCTCGTTTCCCCCATGGCTGTTGATGGAGAGAAACGTTGCCTACTCGGGAAATGCTTGAAAGAAATACTAGTGTAACCGACGGGATAATAACAAGAGCCTTATTACCTACTCCTACCTTTGGTTTGCACGTGCCTGCTTTGATTGACCCACTTCACCTTCTGTAATATGTGAAGTCAAGTCAACGAACCTCGCTCTTCCCGAGGACATGGCCTTTCCTATTTATTTTTACTAACAGAAATAGACCGCGCAAATGGGCAGTTGTAGTGTCCAATTAATTTAAAAATAAACAGTATTTTATAAATGAATATGTTAAAATCTAAGGGAAAAAATAGAATTGTGGGATTGAAGTTAAAATTTTGTCAAAAGAAAAAGAAGAAAAATATACTAGTTGAATTATTTGAATGAATTAATAAAGTAACTAAGTTTAAATAAGAAATTTTAAAATTTTAAAATCCTTGAAATGTATAGTAAAGAATGAATAAAAAATAAATGGATGAATTAATTAAAAAGATAAATGGATGAAATATGTGATTGAATAGTGTGAAATTTATATAGTAGAAAAGATAAAATAGTTCAATAAAGTTTATAGGAAAAGTTCTAAATGAAAGTGTTATAATATTTTAGCACATAATTTAAAAAATAAAGTTATAATTTGAAAAAATGTATACAAATAATATGGTATTTTATGATTAGCTAAATATGTATAAATAACTATTGTTAATTTTAAAATTTGTGAGAAAAAATAAAATTTGTTAATGTAGATAAATTGTTTGGGAGAAAATAAGCAAAAATCAGAATATTTGAAATGAATTATTAAAATAAAATTTGTAAATGTATTTGAGTCATTGGAGTTATAATATTTTAGTACATAATTTAAAAAATAAAGTTATAATTTTAAAAAATGTATACGAACATAAGGCTTAATATGTTATTTTATGATTGGCTAAATATGTATAAATAAATATTGTTAACTTTGAATATTTGAAATGAACTAATAAAATTAGTTAGTCAAAATTATGAATAAAAAATAAAATTTGTAAATGTATAGTGTGATGTAGATAAGAAAAAAAATTTATAATATTTAAGTTAAACGTTTTAAAATTTAAAAGAATTTCAGAACCCTAAAATTTAAAAAAATTAAAATATTATAATATATGATCAAAAAGTATAAAAAAGAGTTGTGTTTTAGTATATAATTTAAGTAATAATTTTGTGCTAATAATAATAATTAATTAATTAATTAATAAGATTTCAAAAAAGTTAATTATTTAATTATATATTGATTATTACAAATTATATATTGATTAATTTTATTTAATTAAGGAATTAAAAATAGATCTTTTCACGGGCGTGACAATTAAGTCACACCTATGACTCCTATAATAATAAAATTTTATTTTATTTTAATTAAATAATCAATTAATTATTTTGTAATTGATCAATAATATATTATAGTCAGTCAACTAATTATATATTTTACCTTTAATAAAAATGAAAAATATAAGCAGTAATTCTATTTAATTAAAGAATGAATATATTAAATATATTTTAATAAATCAAGACTTAGTTAATTAATTATTTAATATCTGTCTTCGTCCATGCCGTTAGTATTTACTATTATATACTTAATATACTTTAAAAATATAATTAATTGATTGATTAATTAATTTTAATATAATGAACACATATATAAAATTTTATTAAATATTAAATACTAATTATTATTAATCTAAATAAAAATAATTTAATTATACTTAATTAAAAATGACAACAAAAATATTTTAGTATATTTAATTAAGAAATAAAATAATATACTTCTACAATTAGTTAACTTAATAGTAACTAATAATGAATAATATCATTTCATTTTGTTTTAATTGATCAATCAATTAATTATATTATAATTAATCAAACTATTAATTATATTTAAAATAACCAATTAATTATGTATAAATTATTTTTAATTATTTACAAATTATATTTAATTAAAAAATGACAACAAAAATATGTTTTGTATATTATTTAATTAAGAAATGAATTAATTAATTAACTATTGTAGATGTTTTGATAGTCTTTTTAAATTAATCAATTACTTATTTTTAATTAATCAATTATTATCATTAATAATGGTGTAAATGTGTTTACAACATTTTTTTAATTAATCAATTAATTAGTAGCATGCATGAATACATGGAGTAGTTAAGCGAATGTTGAGTCAAAAACGAAAATAAAAATGCATGCATGGAGTATTTAAGTGAATGTTAAGTATAAAAATACCTTTGTCATAGGCATCACAGGCGTGACACAATTAAATAACTTAATAGTAATTAATAATGAATAATATCCTTTTATTTTATTTTAATTAATAAGTCAATTAATTATATTCTAGTTAACCAATATATTAATTATATTTAAATTAACCAATTAATTATGTATAAATTATTTTTAATTGATTACAATTTAATTATATTTAATTTAAAATGACAGTATAAATATGTTTTGTATATTATTTAATTAAGAAATTAATTAATTAATTAACCATTATAAATGTTTTGACAATCTTTTTTAATTAATCAATTAATCAATTATTATCGTTAATAATGGTGTAATTGTGTCTACAATATTTTTTTAATTAATCGATTACTTTGTTCTTCATTTTGATCAAGTTAAGCAATAGGAAGGAAACAAAGAAAATATGATCAAGTTAAGCAATAGAAAGGAAACAAAGAAAATACGAAGGGAAACAAAGAAAATAAATATGGACGAATATTAAATGTTTCTTAAATTTTATTACTATGTTTCTTAAATTTTATTACTAACAACCGAATAAAATTCATCAGAGTTTTAAATGAATGTATTTATTAAATCTGTGGTAAAATTAGCGTATCCGTTAAATCGCCCGTAAAATCTGTTGGAAAGATTTTCTGTTCAAATCGGCATTTAAGATTAATCATATGATGCAGATTATTTGTTGGGATATTACTTTCTTTTTAATGATTTCAACAACTACGATTCATCGGACGTAAATTTATACTTGTGAGAAGATGAATATAGAAAACTTATGGAACATTAGAATGCAAAAACAAAAGGGTGTAACCGTGAGAATTATACGAGAAGAATCCAAGCATTAGTTAAATCGACAGTGGATGTTACATCTCATTCGTTTATCACGAGTGTGACATGTTAAGTCAAACCCGTGAAAAATTAAAAAACTCTCATTTGTAATTTATAAGGTGGTCAATTAGCTACTATAACCAATAATCGATATGCTATGGCTAGTTATTTACAGAGATATATAAAAGCCAACCTAAGATTTAACGAGAAGTAGAGTCCATCGTTATGCTTTCTAAATTTCAAATATGAATAGTTAATTATTTTTCTTATGGAATTTCAAATATGAATAGTTAATTATTTTTCTTATGGAATCACTATTGTATATATGCATGTCTACTAATTCAGCTTACTATAATGTCTACGTTTGTAGACATCTTTTAGCTTGGGAGGTTAACCGTGGAAGAAAGTATTCTCTTATACATTATAAAATTAGAATTCTATAATCTATTGAAATAAATTAAATAATAATAATAATAATAATAATAATAATAATAATAATAATAATAATAATAATATATTTTAATTTAGATCATAAAATGAAAATGAAAATGAAATAAAATATTAATTTTAAAGGTTTTGATTAATGTAGCATATTATTAATTTTAATATATCAACAATTTTAATATATTAACAATTTTTACATTACTATTGAAAATATATTCTAATTTTTGCTTGCACGAAATTAAATTAATTTTATAAAATAACTTTCATAATTTGTATAATTTTAAGAGTACTTGGAAAATAACCAATTTATTGATCGTTTCCTAATACAGATAATCTAACTGAGAGAATTCAACCTTATAAGTATTGTTCAATACTTCTAACTACATCAAATTTGACGTTAATTATTTTTCTTATGGAATCACTATTGTAAATATGCATTTAAAGGTTGTAATTCACGTCATTATAATGTTATAGGATTGCTAAACAAAGTGATACAATTCAATACAAATAATACATTTGTATACAAAAAAACATAACTTTCAGGTACAAAAAACATAATTGTATCATGGTAAAGTTCGTTGGACTTAAAATTGATGAGACGGATTTCTAGAGTTGTATTCAGATAACTACTCGTAACCATAAAGAGCAGACAAAAGATTCTAATTTATAAGAACAATGATTCCTTTTTGTTTCATTCTAACAAAACTTGCTTGTCTTTATAAACATAAAGCAGCAACATGTACTTGTATTAGTATTTAACTGACCTTTCACACAAAAATGAGCTATTAATAATCAAGCGTAACTGAGCAACACCAATGTATAAGCACCTTTTACACAGAAATGAGCTGTTAATAATTAAGCGTGACTGAGCAACACTAATATATAAACACCTTTTACACAAAAATGAGTTAGTAATAATCAAGCGTAACTGAGCAACACTAATGTATAAACACTTTTTTACACAAAATGAGCTAAATTATGTACCTTATTACTCCAGTTGTAAGGGTGTGATCTAGTCCAAATTGTAAAAATAGTTGCCACAACTATTATGACTTTCTTAGATTACTGCAAATCTACAGAAATAAAAGTATTATAATTGTTTATATATATAGATAAACTATACAAAAAAAGTTGTGGATTTTACAAGAAGCTTCTATATTTGATTTGCATCAATTAAATACATAAACTTGAAATTTCTTTAAATACTACATAGAATTACGCCTCATCCAAAATCACTGTTGTACCATCCAAATAAAATTTTTAGTCATCTTCCAACATACAAGTTAAGAAGTATGTAGCATTTGAAGAAAACCAAATTACCCTTTATATTACTATAAATCCTCAGCGAATCTTTTTCTTATAGAAGTAGTTAATTTGGATGTAGTTAAATGTGTCATGAAGATTTTCAAATCTTAAGAGATCATTTGACATAGTTTTTATTACTTAAAAAATTATACATTTTCAACATATGATCAAACAGAAATAGAAGAGGAGAATGGTAATGAGGAATTAGAAACAAAAACACACCAAGATGTGAGGAAGGACATAAACGAAACTCACTGGTTTTCCAATTGCATATACTTCCTGACCAGCAAGCAAGTCAGCGAAGACACCAATAGATATAGGTCTCAGCTTATCTTTAGGTGCATCAACTCACAACATAGCCACATCCTTGTCTTGGTCAAACCAGCAACTTTTGCATCATATGTTGTCTGGTCTGCAAGAGTGACCCTGAAATGCAACTATCACTAAATTAAAGGGCCAAAAAGATAAGGTTAACAACATGAAGTGCTTCTCAACCATTATTGCAAATTCATCCGATTACTAAGGACCATAAAAATTATAGTAGAAAGGTTTAGTTTAATAACAAACTGAGTCAGATAACTACTCACAACCATAAAAAACACGCAGAAGATTCTAATTCAATGGAACAATGATTCCTTTTTGTTTCATTCTAATAAAAACATGCTTGTCTTTATAAAACATGAAGCAGCAACATGTACTTGTATTAGTATCTAACTGACCTTCTACACAAAAATGAGCTGTTAATAATCATGTGTAATTGAGTAACATCAATGTATAAGCACCTTTTACACATAAATAAGCTATTAATAATTAAGCGTAACTGAGCAACAACTAACATATAAACACCTTTTACACAAAAATAAGCTAGTAATAATCAAGCGTAACTGAGCAACACTAATTTATAAACACCTTTTACACAAAATGAGCTATTAATAATAAAGCGTAACTGAGCAACAATAATGTATAAACTCAGGAAGAAACTAACTTCAGATGAGAAGCGCTGTGGATCACATGATAACTGGTGACAACGTGGTCGGCTTTATCCTACATGAAACCTGATCCAGATCCCTACGGCACCTCCAAGATGTCTAAAGTAAAATCATCTTGTCTACAACCAAAAATGAGCAAGTCTAGTCAACTCAAAAGAAACAAATCAAAATCTCGAACTTGCAACTGTAGAAAATTTAAACACAAACCTAACATCAAGATTAGTGATATAAACAACGGAGGGAGTACTCTCCTGAAACAATCAAATGGTGGCGAGCTCTTCTAGTGGAAAGCTTGTCATCTAGTGGATTGTAGACACCTGCATTGTAACAAGGAAAAGAAAACAAGAATATTAGAAAATTACAGAGAGACACCAAACCAAACTTGAGTGTATAGTTAGTTCTGTAATAAATTAAACAAATCTCTAACTCACCCAACATTGCTCAAATCCTCAGAAGAAGAGAGCAGAAACTGTCACTAGGGAGAGAAAGAAAGGGCTTTGTGAATATGTTTAACGTCGAACCTTCGAGAGTTTCATGGCTCCACAAAATAAATTAGGGTCGTTTGATGATGGGAATAAAATGGGGCAACATACATGAAACTTTTAGAGTCAAAATTAAGACTATTAAATTCTTCATTGAAGACTCAACCACCATTAAACTTGGGAGACGAGCTGTGATAAATTTTAATAATTACAGTGATTGAATCAGAAGGTAGGTCCTACCTCATCATTCAAAACAGTAACGACGTAGGCTTGTAATATATTGAGCTGACATTCATCGGGACCATTACGATACTTTTGAGATTATAATCAATTAACTCAAGAAAATCATTACTTTTAGAAGGAAAAAGAAAAGGAAAAAAATTATCTTGTTTTAAAAAATCCAGCTTGCAGTTTCAGCTATCACTATACTTAATTATATATATTTAATAATATTTAGAGTCACACCCGTGAGAGAGGCATTTACATATATAATGTTATTATATATATATATATATATATAGTCACAGGCACGACTTCTATATATGTTTCATTATATATTATTCTATATATATATTATAATAATAATATTATGCATATATATATATATATATACAGGGCCGTTCCTATAGTTTTATAGGTCCTGGGCGAAATTAAAAAAAAGGGTCCCAATAAATTGACAATATGCTTAAGTTTACATATTTGTATGAAACATAAATGACTCAATTTATAAATTTACAAAACCAACTAAATATTAAATGATCATAATACTAACAAATATACAGAGGATCATAATTTATGAAAAACAATTTTTCCGTACATTTCTAGATGCAAAATCATTAATAATATTATCAAGATCAATATTATCCAACATATCATTCTCAATACATAACATAGCTAAGCCATTCAACTTTTCTTGTGACATTGATGACCTCAAGTAAGTTTTCAATAATTTTAACTTTGAAAAACTTCTCTCAGAACTTTCACTAGAGGAGCCTACTCTTTTAATAAATTTATTTATTGCTCCTTTTTGGGATTTTATCAACTTTGCTACTTGTTTTCTTTTTTTTTCCTCCCTTTTGTCACTTCCAGACAAATGCTTTTTAGGCAACATAATATAAATTAATTATAACACAGTTAGATTAGAAAAAGAACAAAAGCACATGTATGAAACTGGAAGAAGTATGCACGCACAACCAAACTCCAACAGCTTCACAATATATCACAAAGATATATAAATGGTATTATATCTTTGATACAGGAAAAAATAAATAGCAAAATTTAATATCTAATATTAAAAATAAAAAACAAAGATTAAAATATATTAAAAATAAGAAACTTTACCTTTAAATTATACTCAGAACTCAGAAGACAGAATCGTAAAATTTTTTGCTGCTAATTTTTGAATTGGGGTACTTTAAATACATATATTGATGAAAATAAAGAAATTAGAAAGTAAAAATATACTTAAATATTTCAAGACTATTTATAAGCATGAGGATCACAAAATTACCTTTAATTTAAAAAAAAACTATAACTTTAGCTTATAAAGTTAAAGTCATTAAATGACTTTAACGTTATAAGTATATACAACGTTAAAGTCATTTAATGACTTTACCGTTAAATGATTTTAAACGATCAGATGGCAACCAATGGACACTCCTATGATTGTGTGGGGCACTTGGAAAATGATGGTTTTAGTCAACAAACACACACACCTCGAACGAATTGAACATTAATTAAGTTTGAGAATGGATCAAGTTATGTTTTGGATATATATATATATATACACATATATGAAGAATGAATGAACGCTCCAACGTTAAAACATATCAGTACTGTGCATCACTTAAGAGTCTGGAGAGAGGGCTATTGAAGTGGCACCCCCTCTCATAGTGGACCCTGGGCAGGTGCCCTACTGGCCCCTGCCCAGAGCCGGCTCTGTATATATAACATTTCACGACTGTGAATTATTTAATCACAACCGTGACATTCAATTATATATAATAATAATAATAATAATAATAATAATAATAATAAGTCACAGTTGTAACTATTAAGTCACAAGCGCGATTACTAATGTCAGTATATAATATGAGAGAAGAGAGAAAAAAGAAATATTAGCGAATAAAAAAAAGAGAACTTTGGATCATTTGAACAAATAATAATTAACAATTATTGATGCAAGCTGATGAATAACATATATAATAAATATAAAAATTAATATGTACTACTTAATTAATTTAATTATAATTCATTAATTAATTTATTATATTCTCATAATTATTAATTATATCAAATTAATTAGTTAAATATCACTATAATAT
>JAOTAX010000003.1:4109979-4125196 GCA_025629825.1 Erythroxylum guanchezii
GTTCCAGAACTCAATCCGGTATCGAGCTCGGTACGGTATTCATAACTTTGGTCTTGACTCTTCTCGGATAAAGCAACAAAGACCATAAGTTATTTGAAGCCAGAAACAAAAAGCAACTCAGATCAGGACATTGGAAGTGAAATTGAAAAGCTTGTATGGGTTCCTTTTTGTTCGAAAGTGCACTCAAAGAGTATAAAAATGACAAGATTTTGGGGCGGGCGATGGTTGGCTCATGACCATAGTATAAATAGCAGTACTGGATTGTCTGGGGCAAGTGATGGTAAGGGTGAGGCTGATGGTGAAGGAGGTGTTGCGACAAATGTTGGGGAAGGTGAGGGGACTGAAGAAGTCGATGGCCGAGAAGTAGAGGAAGTTGAAGGAGAGAAAATATCTGCTAGAAATTTGACAGAGGAATTTGTGAAAATGGTAGAAAATTCGAGAGTCTGGTATTTTAAGTGACATAATTGAGAATATTTGATGGAAAAATTAAGACCGTTGGATGAAGTGAGCAGTTCGATGAAAATGTGTGGTTGTCATCCCTTTCACGGTTAGTATATAATAGTTGTGAGACCTTCTCACGGGAGGAGCTTAACATGTCACGCCCGTGAGGCATTTTGGAAACTTTTGATTTTAATCTATTTTTTATAATATCCTTTCTTTTATAACAAGCTTTCGTTGTAAATAAATTGTTATATTAAGTAACATCTGTCAATAGCAACATATGTAGTTTGAACAGATCATAAGAGCTTAGACTTAATAATTAAATAATAATATTTAATAATTAATAATAACATGCATAGTAATTAATTAATAATATTTAACAATTAATAATAACATGCACAATTGTGGCTTGATTAGTCATAACCGTGCATGGAATAGTATATAGTTCATAATAATAAAAATTAATTAACAACTAATTGTTAATTAATAATAATAATAATGAAAAATAACATGATATAATTAATAATAACATAAATAAAAATAATTAATAATATTTAATCATGAATAATATCATAATTAATAATCAAATAATAATTAATCAATAATTATTATTAAATGATAATAACATGGACGGTTGTGAGTTAAGAAGTCAAAACCATACATGTAATTAGTATATAGTTAATAGTACTTGTGAGTATTTAATAATTAATAATAATATTTAATAACTAATAATAACATGCACGGTTGTGACTTGTTTAGTTAGTCACAACCGTGCATTCAATAGTATATAGTTAATAATAATAAAAATTAACATAATTAACAATTAATTAATAATAATAATTAATAAAAACATGTTATAATTAATAATTAATAAATAAATATAATTAATAATTAATAATATCATAATTAATAATAATTATTAAATGATAATAACATGCACGGTAGACTTAATAATTAAATAATAAAATTTAATAATTAATAATAACATGCATAATAATTATTTAATAATTTTTAATAATTAATAATAACAAGTCACAACCGTGCATACAATAGTATATAGTTAATAATAATAATAATTAATAATTAACTATTAATTAATAATTAATTAATAATAAGCATTAATAAAAGCATGTAATTATTTATAATTAATAATGACATAAATGAAAATAATTATTAATAATTAATAATTAATAATATTATAATTAATAATCAATAAAAATTAATCAATAGTAATTATTAAATAATAATAACATACACGGTTGTGAGTTAACAATTCTAAACCATACATGAGATGCATAATAATTAAATAATAATTAATAATAATATGCACGGTTGTGACTTGTTAAGTAACAACCGTGCATGCAATAGTATATAGTTAATAATAACAAAAATTAATAATTACGTAATTAACAATTAATTATTAATTAATTAATAATAAGAGTCAATAAACTCATGTAATAATTTACAATTAATAATAACATAAATAATAATATTTAATAAAAAATAATATCAAAATTAATTATCAAATAATAATTAATCAATAATACTTATTAATAATAACTATTAAATGATAATAACATGCACGGTTATGAATTAATATCTAGCAGGTAGATACTGCGCAAATGCGCAGTAATATAATGCCCACTTAATTTAATTATACCATTATTTATTCTAAAATGTTATATTAATATATAATTTTAATGTATAAATAAATATTGGGTAATTTTTAAATTCGTAATCAAATTATAAATATTTAAATTTTGAAATGTATATGTTATTAAAAAGGTTTTAATTTGTTATATTAAAAATATAGAAGTTAGATTAGTTAATTGACTGAAAAATAAAAAATGCAAAATGTCTTGTCATGAATTAAATATTGTAGTTAATCAAGTTAAAAAAAAGTCACATATTACATTAATATTGATTAATTTAAAATTGTTGTGATAAGTTTATAAATATTTAATGTAGGTAAATACAAATATTATAATATATAAGTAAAAATAAACCAATATCATTATTCACTGGCGTGACCATTACTCAAAACAAAAGTTAATTGTATTTAGTTAAAACGATCGTTAAATTTTGTTGTAATCAATTGAAATTAAATATTTCGGTTAATTAAGATAATGAAAAAAAGATCCTAACATTTGATATTATTTAATGTATAAATAAAAATTGCCTAATTTAAAAATTTATGATCAAATTATAAATATTAAAATTTTTAAATGTATATTAAGAAAGGAATTACGATAGAAATATTAAAAATATATATGTTAGAATATTAAAAATGAATTACTAAAATTCGGTTGTAAAACTTTGGAATGAAAAATTTTTAAAAAGTAGGAAATGTAAAGTGTAATGTATTTGTTATAAATGGATAAGATATAGAAAGCAATACACATATTAAAAAATCTAATTAAAAGTAAAAAATTATATTATCATTCAATTATTAATTTTGTAATCAATTGAATAATTTAGTTATGATTAAAAAGGTTAATATTTAGAATAAAAATAAAATAATTTAGGAAATCTATATTTTCATGTATTTTTTTTTATAAATGGTAACTAAAACAAACACCTCAGTACGGGTGTGACTTATCCTTGACTAAAAATATTGAAATAAAATGTTAGACAGGCAGTTACAGGTGTGACTAAAAAATTTAAAATAATGTTAGAAAGGTCAGTCATGCTCGCTTAATTTAATTCTACCATTATTTATTCTAACATATTATATTATTATATAATTTTAATGTATACATAAATAACGAGTAATTTTTAAAATCGTAATCAAATTATAAATATTTAAATTTTGAAATGTATATTTTATTAAAAAGATTGAATTTTGTTATATTAAAAACATATAAATTTGTTAAGGAAATGTATAGTGCAATATATTTGTTATAAATGTATAAAATATATAAACATAAATTTAAAAACTAAAAAAAAGTTAAAAATAAATACATATTGTGTAATTTAAAATTTTGTGATAAAATTATGAATACTTAAATTTTGAAATATATAATAAGAAGAGAATTACGATAGAATTATTAAGAATATATAAATTTGAATATTAAAAATGAACTGGTAAAATAGTCAGTAAAAATCTGGAATGAAAAAAGGAAATTAAATATGATAATTCACGCTATACAATTATTAAAAATATATAAATTAGAATGTTAAAAAATGTACTAGAAAAATTAGTTATGTGACTGAAAAATAAAAAATGTAAGATGTTTTGTTATAAATCAAACATTGTAGTTAATAAAGGTTTTAAAAAAGTTACATATTACATTAATACTGCTTAATTTAAAATATTGTGATGAAATTATAAATATTTCATGTAGGTAAATACAAATATTATAATATATAAGTAAAAAAACAATATCATTAGTCACAACTGTGACTTATTAAATTACGCCCGTGACTCAAAACAAAAGTTAATTATATTTAGTTAAAAGAAACGTTAAATTTTGTTGTTATCAATTGAAATTAAATATTTCAGCTAATTAAGGTAATGAAAATTTGGTTTGTCATATGGATCATTTATTCACATAATAATTTAGGTAAATTCATTATGAAAATAAATTTGTCAGGAAAAAAAAGCTTAATGAAATAAATATTTTGTAATTAAGAATATTATGAAAACAACAATAAAATTTAATAAATAAAAAGCAACTTATTAGTCACAATCGTCTACATCCATTTAAAGGGAATAATTTATAATCAATAATAATAATTAATAATTCTAATAAGTTGCAATGTTGAGTAACAATATATAATTAATAATTATAATGATTATAATTAATATTTAATTAAATTAAGTAAATATTTAAAGGGACGCTTATGACTTTTTAATATATAGATTAACAATCAACAAAACGATTGTGAGGAAAAAGTTAGAAGCGTGGATTTGTGTATGACCATAGTTACAAAATAGAGAAAGAAATAAAAGTCAAGAAGTCACGGTTGTGAACCGTGAGGATTACCTGAAATGTTAAAAAAAGTGGGAAAGGAAGGATTAGCTTAAATGTTAAAGAATACTGTAGGATATCTGAAAGTTAATGCAATTAATTAATTAATAATAATTTATAATTAACAACCGTATAGGTTCCCTCAAAAAAAAAACCGTATAGGTAATAGTAAAATTTGAATATAAAAAAACGTATTAGTCACAGGCGTGAATGCATAATAAGTAAATAATTAATATATAATAATAATTAACAATTTAAAACTAATAACTATAATTAATAATCAATAATATTAAGCATCGGTATGATTGTGCATACATAATATAAAATGAATAATTAATATATATCATCGACAATTAATAAATAATAGTTAACAACTTTAATAATTATAATTATTAATTATATATTTGTTTTAATAACTAGATAGTAGTTCGAAGTTGGTTGATTTCTTTTGTAATGATTCCAACTTGTTGTTGGACATTGAGTAATTCTATCTCCTTTTGTGCTAATGCTTCTTCAAGACTTAAAATTGTTGCTTCCATTCTTTTGTTAAAATATCTGCAAGAAAATTGTCAATAGATTTAATATATTGAATGTTAAATTGATATTGATTCAATTCGAGTTGCCATCTTACCAGACACCCTTGATTATAATTTGTTTTGATACTGTATCGAATGAATCCACATAGATACTTTGAATCGGTTTGAATTGTAAATTTAACCAGTAATAGATCAATCCACCATTTTCTCAAAATTTTGAGATAGGCTAATGTTTCCTTTTCATAAATTGGACATTTGAATTCAGTGGGATTGAAAGTCTCATTTATATATTTACAAAGAAAATACTTCTTTTGGTTGGGTGGTCATGCCAAAAAACATCCTGCCCATGTATCCATGCTGGCATCAATTTGCACCAGTAGTATATCCATAGGAAGATAGTGTTATCCATAGGAAAATAGTTATATAACACAAGTAGATCCTTGCAAAGTGCTTTCAATTTTTGTACGGCCTGAGTATCATCATTTGTCCGATTCCATTGTGCTGTGGAATTACATTTAAGTTGTAATAGTTTTCTTTCCTTAGCTAAATTTTTAAAAAATCCTTGATTTGAAATATAATTTAAAATTCCAAGAAATTGTTGTACATGAGTTCTATTTGTTAATTTATTAGGAAATTGTTGTATTTTATTTAAAATATTATGTTGTAGTTTTAAATATCCATTCTGAAATTCAATGCCTAAATATTCTATATTTTGTTGTGCTAGTTTTACTTTTTTCTTACTTAAAATTAATCCTTTATCTTTACAACATTGAAGAACAATCTTAACATTTTTTAAATGATCCATTTTATCTTGATTCTATAGATAATAATATCATCAATATAAACAAAGGTAAATTCTTCTAATCCTTTTAAATTGTTATTCATAAATCTTTGATAAATATTTGGTGCCTGTTTTAACCCGAATCATAATACATTCCATTGGTAATATTTTTATAGAGGACAAGAAAAAGCAGTTCAAGGTTTTGTATTTTCATGTAGTCTTAGCTGCCAATATCCTAATTTTCAAGGTTTTTTTACAATTGTTTAATAGTTGTTTTGAAGTAATACAAATAGTAGCTCCTGTATCTATATATGCATTAACTTTTTTATTCTGAATTAGAACTTGGACAAAGGTTGTATTTGGATTCAATTGGGGATTCTGAGTTTGTTTCAGTTTGTAATTCATAACAGTATATAGAAGAAATTGTCGAATCTATATTATAGTCAGATTCTATAGGTTCTAAGTTTTCTTGAATTACTGAATTTAATATATTGATTTTTTGTTTTGTATTATTATTTGGATTCTTTCGTTTAGGACAAGTATTTGCATAATGTCCTTCTTCTTTACATAACCAACATCTACATGATTTTTTTCTTTTGTGGACAATCTTATTTCATAGGTTTAAATTGTCAGTATTTATATCGTCTAAATTGTTTTCTATATGGCATAACGGGTCTTCTTTTATAGTAATGTTTAGGATATCGTTACCATCGATAAGATTTATATGGTTTTTTTTCGTTTATAACTTAATTGTTTTGACTGTTTAGATTCACATCCATATTGTTGTGGTACTTCTGAATATTTAGAACAACATAGTTGAATATTTTTATGATGTAAAGTACGTCTTAATTTTGAATCAAAGCATTGTTCTGCTAAAATTTCTTGAGCTACAAGAATAGCTCCCCCTAGATTATAAGATATTGCTCTATTGTCTCTTTTTTCTTGAAAACGTGTTTCTACGGCTTGATTCATTGGAAAAGGTAATTTTTGGATAAATATATGAATATACATTTCTAGTTCTGGTCTTGTTAATTTATAATAATATTTTTCAAATTCACAAATATATTCTTCTAGATAGCATATATCGCAGATACGCATATTATTTAAATGCCATAAAGCTTTTATTCTATCGTTTTGTGTTGCTTCAGATTTGAACGAAATAACATCTTTTCCTAAAAATTCTTTATAAATTCCTGAAGATAAGATTTGAAAGGTTTCTACATTACTAGTGGTAGTTTGATATTGAGGTGTACATTTAAGTGCTTCTGCATTATCTAATAAAAATTATTGTACTATTCCTGAAGTTTTGTAGGTAACAAAATTCCATAAAAGTTCTTTATTTTCTAATTCTTTGAAAGGTTTTTCTATTTAAATTAATAATTGTATTTTATTTGCCCATTCTATAATTAATTTTTCAGGTTGTATGACACAATCAAGGTTTAATACTCCACCTGATCCTAATGTATATGTTTTGGAGTGTATCCAATTAGATATCTACGTATTTTTTACCCTTTTTGATAATATCCATGTTGATTTATAAATTCATTTGATTGCTATTGATAAGAACTTTGTTGATCCTTTTTTTGTTTATCTCCACTTATATGTTCTCTTTTTACTGATTGTCTTCCTAGCTACTTGTTGTTCTCTAGATCTACTACTTTCTGGTTGTTGTTTATCAACAAATACTTCCTTGATCTAATTCATAACCATAAATAATTTCATCTTTATCGGTTATTTGATTCACTTTTTCTATTTTTGTTTTTAATGTAAGTTTTTGCACTAATTGAGTTATTTATGCCAACTGTGCTTGGATATTCTTTTCAACTTGTTCTAATGATTCTTCTGATTGTAAATAGTCTATTGATTCTTCTGACTTTAAACAGTCCATCGCCTTACTAATTGTCTAGGCTCTGATATCACTTTGCTACCTAACACTTGAGTTGAAGGGCTTGAAAGAGTCTTCTTCTTTGATTATTGAGTCTTATTCTTTGATTATTTTCAACCTAGTTTCTAAACTTTGTATGATTTTTATTTGTTTTTTGTTTTCATTCACTAATTATTGAATTATTTGACTTAACTCCGTAATTTTTGTCTCTAATTTAATTTGTTGTTCTTTTATTTCTTTAATATATTGTGTAACACTCATAATGTATTTTTAATATAAGTAGTTAGATCAGTGATTTGATTTTTAATATCTTCTAATTTTAGAGAATTTTCTATTACCTGTCTAGGTACAATAAGATCAGTGATTTTAACAACATTTTTTTCTCTATTGTTTTCAGAGTCAATAAATCGAATTGGTTTAGCTAAACATAAAGATCATGATTTTAAGATTTGAGAAGATGATGTTGAAGATGATGGTTGTTCGGAAAATGAATGTTTTCTGTTTATAGATGGATCTATATGAATTGGATATTGAATAACAGGTAATGTTCTTATTTTAGTTCTAAAATTTGTTTCTACTTTTGCAACATCATTAAATAATTGATCTAAATATATTTTATCTATATTTTTAAATTCTATACTATGATGAGAATTTGTTAATGTAAAACTTATTTGATATATAATAGAAAAGAGGTACTATACTTGGGTCATTAAATCTTCTTTGTAGAATTTATATGCGATAGTAATTGTATCATCTAGGTTTGATGATTTAAGAGGAATTCCTAATTTTAAACAAGTATTGAATTTAATTTTTCTATATGCTAAATTTCCATTCATCATACCTATTGTTTGATCATTTAAATTGTTCGTTCTTTCATCTACGATGGCCATACGTATAGGGGAATCTATTCCTTCTTGAAACGTAGATTTGACTAAAATCTGGATAGTAGATAAATGAATATAACCAATGTTTGATCGTTTATCTTCAGGTATTTTTTGTAATTGTTTGGAGATTTGATCTTGATCTATTAAACTAATTTGAATATGTCTATTACATTGATCCATTCTAATAGGTGTCTCATGAACTATTTTTCCAAAAGAGATAATATTTTTTAGATCTAGTAAATGTTTAAATAGGGAAGATTGTATATCTTGTCCGGCTTTTAGATTTAACTAGGCTTTAGTTATCGTTTTTGTTTTTCATTAAAAAACAGAGTATCTATATGAAAAGTTCATGTGGATTCTGATAATTCTAAATTATCTACATCTAATATATTTATATTGTGATCTTTATCAGTCATGATAAGGAGTACTTATTTTAAGATTATGTAATGTTCTTTCACAATGATTTAATTGTTGTGTATAAAACTGATACATATTTCGAGCTAAAACTAAATTTTCTTTGATAGGTTGTATAGCAGTAGGATTAGATATTATAAATTGAACATAATTATATCGATTTTCCCAATATTTGAATTCATCATAACGTTGATCTTTTAATCTTTCAATGAATTGTATATGATCGATTAATTGATTACGAATAGAACAATCTGTTAATTGAGCACAAATACAGCATGTGTGTGACATCATAGCTTTATTTTAATATTTTTTTCTTTTTCTATTTTGATTTTGATTATATATAATTTGATTAACTTCTTGCTGATTCTGGTTAAACCAAGCAAGAAAATCATCAATAAATAATATGCTTTCTATATATAAAAATCGTCTTAGTATATGGTTAAGGCCAAAATGATATATGCTTTGTAAGAAACTAATAATAGCAGTTGAATTGAGTACAAAATAACATATTTCAATAAACTTAAGAAAAATTTGTGCAAATAATACTGAAAGTAAAATGCATGCTAACATGAAAAAGAAATTCATTTTATTTCTTGATAATTATTACATTATTTAAGCGATAAGTTTACTAATTTCCTTAATCTGTGCCTTTCTAAGTTGAAAATTCATTGCTTTTAGCTGATTGATATATAAAAGCATTTGAGATGTTTCAAACATTTCACTATATCGTCGTGCATCTGTTGAACTATGTGCCTTCATTAACTTTGATATAATTAATAGTTATCATATAATCGAATAATTATATATATAATGTTATTATACATATTTAGTATCAAATAATTAATAATAATTAACAGTTTATATTAATTCGTACTATTTAAATATTATATTATTATTAATTATTATATAGTTTATTTCGCTGAATATTTTTTCATCTTATTATTTCAATATACTTAAATAATTGTTAGTGAATTAATTTTCATACAATTAATAGTTATTATAATATAATCAATTAATTATATAAAAATATATAATAATGTTATTATACATCTATAGTATATAATAATAAATTATTATTATTAATATGTACCATTTAAATATACTTAAATCATAGTTAATTAATTAATTTTGATATAATGAATAGTTATTAGAATATAATAAATTAATTCAATTATTATTAACAATTATTGGTGTATTCTATAATTAATTAATTAATTAATTATAGAATTCTAATTACTAATTATATCAGATACTTATTTATTCTTTGGAATTTTATTTTATTTGTATAGTTAAGAGTTGATTACAAGAAGAAAACAAATATCAAGGAGATGTCCCGGGTGTGAGTTGTTAAGTCACACCCGTGAAGAAGTGTCACTGGTGTATATTTTGAATTTTCCTTAACTTAATTCTATTCCTTTCCTCTACTCCTTTCCCTCCCAGTGACAAAATTTTATAGATATCTGTAAATCTTTCATGCTTGAGTAATTTCAGGGATACGCCAGCCGGCTATTTCAGTTAGGCAATATTTTGAATTCATAGGTCGGCTATTTAAATTGGCAATTTATTTGATTGTTACATATTTCATCCGTAAATAATTAATGTTACTTTAATAAACATTAAATTTGTTTTACACTTTTTACAAAGAAGCCTTCCTTTTATTTAAAATCTAGATAATAAGAATTACATTCCATTCTGATTTCATTTCCAATTCCCTTGCCATCCTCTTGTTTTACTTCTTCAAAATCCTCTTGTTTTACTTCTTTAAAATGAGTTACGCAGAGAATATATCTTAAGTTCAAAAAATTAAATCTGTTATTCGGTATGTTACAAAGAAAACTCCCTTATCACAAAACCAGGTAACTGCTTCTCTTTCTCTACTCTTTCGTATTTTTAAGTAGGAAGAAGCAAATTGATATAAATATTGCATAAAATATTTACTTTAAATAACATTATTTCTTACCTAATGACAAAAAAAAGTTTGTACCAAGAATTGTGTTGAAAGCTTCTTGAGAGCCAACGACAATAACGTTAAGTTAGCTGCACAAATATTAAAAGCTTGCCTTTCTTAGAGAGAATGCATAATTATGGGTATTTTTTATAATTTTCATGATCATTTTTGTATGGTTTGTTTTCATTCTTCTCTTTTTTTAATTTTTTTGTTTTGAAATATAGAGAAATTAACAGCTAATGAATTTACGACTGAAGTCACAGAAGGACTTGCTTTTTTAGCAGGTCACGAAGAAAGTTGTAAACTTGTTTTGGTAATTTCTAAACTCTATCAATTATGTCTTTTTTCCAATACTATTTACGTTTTGAATTTCTAAATTTCATTTTCACATTTATCAATTCTAAACTTGTTACTAACCTTCATTTTTTTGTTTCTTTTTCTTGGGTAAAGATGTTTCGCCTTAAACAAAATTACAGAAATTTTCATTCACAAAAACTGTAAGTCAGCATGTATAATTTGTTTATATTTTCCAATTTTTATCTCTCTTATTTGATAATTTCCCAACGTTTTCTGTTGGTTTGATTTTTATAGGTTCACACGCTTCATTGTGTTTATTTTAGAAGTTGCCATATTAACAATGCGCAAAAACTGTGAACAATTTGTAATTATTTTTTATGCACGTATGTTTACTCGTTAACAGTAAAATTATAATAACTATTTATTAAAAAAAACTTTAAACATCCTCATAAATTTTTTATATATTTTTCAAGTTTTTACAGGCCTACTCTGACTTTCATGAATGTATTTTTATCTGCATTGAAAATTATTACCACCTATTATCCGTCTAGACTTTACAAGGTGTTCCTAATCGACCCCCCATCTTTGTTTTGTTATTTATGGAAGGTAATATTCATAGGTATTCTTATTGTTTATATTCTTATTGTTTTTCTAACGTGTGGTATTCTATTAATATAATACAAAATTTTATTTTTATTACAAGGAATCAAACCATTTGTTGAATTTTCAACTATCACGGATATCATATATTCACTGGATTTTGAAGAAACATTAGAATTTCCCAGAAATCTTTCGACAAGATCAATTGTTAAAGATGGGTTACACTTTTCAAAGTTTTCATTATCAGTGTCACAATATTCTAATCCAAACAAACCATGATATCTTAGTTTAACCGCACCAGCTTCTGCGGCTACTGCCAGTCCTTCTTTAACCTCCCCCCACATTAACTCCTTGAATGCCAGATCTATTTCCTTTTGGTCACCTTATGCAAGAGTTACCAACAAAATTTTATTCCATCTACTCCCATTCCACAGCGTGTTACTGAACCAGTTAAATTTGCTCAACCACAAACCTCACAACCTTCTTGTTTTTCGATCACCAGTTATTTATTTATTTTCCAAAAAAACTAATAGATCTCAAAAATGTAACCAGTCGTTTTTAACTTTCTTAAAATTTTATAGGATCTCCTGTAATGAGACCATTTATAGGTCAATTATGCGACCTCCAATCAGTGGTCTGATATCTATTGTACCACCTCATCTTAAGGAAAGTAACTTTTCTGTATCAAATCGATTTTAAAATAAGAATAGTGTACGCCTTATTTTTATTATATATGATTACAGCTTTTTCTTAATATAATGAAATGCATATTTGATTAAATCTTTTTGCCTTTTATAAGAATATGTATTTATATTTACCTGTTTTTAGATTAATAAAACAACAATTATTAAGTTTAAGATAATGGAAAATTTTATATTTTATGAAATATCAATATCAACAATTAATTGAGACTTTCATTTAAAATAAGTCATACATTAAATTTATAAAATGATAATTTTTGTCTTTTTACTTACCTAAGTAATCAATTTATAAATTTATCGTATTTTTGATTAATTAGTAATTAAAATATTACTAATTAGTTTTAAGTAATTATAGTATATTTAACATCAATCAAAAAATAATTTCTTCTTAAAAATATAATTGGTTACAATAAAATTAATTAATTAATTAATTTGCTAATTTCACTTTAATTGCTGAATATTAAAATAAAATAACTTATTTAATTTATACAATTACAATTTACTTTAAAAATAATTATTTATCTTTATAATTAATATAATTATTTAAATATATTGTCTTTTTTTATCCCCCATATTTATTCTTTCATGCATCCATTTTTTTTATTCATTATTAGTCCATGCTTGAAATCTTTTTTCATATATTTTAATAAATCAATTAATTTATCATATTATGATTAGTCTCAAAATTAATTAATTAGCTATGATTTAAGTATATTTCAATTATAGAATCAAAAAATAGTCACTGTATAATTAGTAAGTAATTAATCAATTAATTATAATTTAATTAGTTAATTAATTATATATAAATTATACTTAATTATAAAAGCCAAAAAATTAGTGGGTATGAGGAGAGAGGAATAGGTATGGAATAAAAAATAAAGCTTGGTAAGAGGTTATGATTGGATAGCCTATGCTTTCATTCCTTATTTTTGGACATTACTTCATTCCTCTCCATTATGAGAGGGATGGGAGTCATTCCTCCAATAAAGTTTGATATTCTTTAACTAATAATAATATTAATTAATTAGTTAAAATATAATTTATTTGTTAATTAAAATATTATAATTAATTAATTACAATATAATTAATTACAATATTTTTAAGTACATTATAATTAATTAATTAGTTACAATATAATTAATTAAAATATAATTTATTCATTAATTAAAATATTGTAATTAATTAATTACAATATAATTTATTCATTAATTAATATATTGTAATTAATTAATTACAATATAATTAATTTTTATTTTTCAATTTTTTTACAAACCAAGGTAATGGTGATCATTTCTTTCTCTTAACCAACTATCATAATTATAATTATAATCTCTATTCTCATTCCTCACTCATTCTCATTCCTATTATAATTCCCCTAAATAAACCAACCACCCCTTAATCATATTAAAGGCCAATAACGTTAACTGGGTCCTTTTTAATAGATGAAAGAGCCCAACAGGCCCATCCGACAAGGAATAACACTCACATTCTAGACGAACTCATCCTCGTGATTTTGTTATTTCTGTTATAACTGTAGATATTCCTTACAACTGTAATATCTGTAATATCCCCCCTCTCTCATGTATATATATAGATATATATACTCCCTTGTCAACGTATAGCAACACGATAGCAATATGCAATACAGAAAACAATTTGTCAGACATTGCTCTCTTTCTCTTATATGGTATCAGAGCTTTCTACGACCTAACGTCACCGATTCAACCAGAGCCACAATAATGTCAACAGCATCAAATGCGACAACACTACCCACCGGAGAAGGAGAAGAAGTAGTTATCATACTACCCTCACCTGTTCTGCCAAGGCTAACAGGAAATAATTTTCCAGCTTGGCGTATCCAAGTTGAAGCAATCCACATCGGCTACGGACTCACCGGTTATGTCGATGGAACCAAGGTCTGCCCACCACAAGCAGCAGCCGGACACACCACCTGGATAAGGCAGGACAAACTGATTCTTGCTCATCTTATGGCTTCTATTCATGAGACACTCCACGGAATGCTTGGCTCCGTAAAAACATCAAAGGATGCTTGGGACCTGCTCACCAAAGCTTACGCCAACATCTCTCGTACAAGAGTCATGTCACTTAAAGAACGTCTCATCAACTTCTCAAAAGGAGATATGCAGATGCGTGATTACCTGCAACAAATAAAAGCAGTCACTGATGAACTAGCTATCATCAACAGCCCTGTCGAAGAAACAGATCTAATAATTCACACATTAAATGGATTAGGACATGACTACCAGGAGTTATGTGCTGCTCTACGTACCCGAGACACCCCAATCTCATTTGCCGATCTATATGACAAGTTGGTAGATCACGAAGCCTATTTAGCACGACAAACCAACACTACTATTCCCTCTGTCAATGCTGCCAACTGCATCTCCCAACCAAACATGCCATACCGAGGACCACCGCTTGGAACTCGTGCCTCTCACCCACAACAACAGCAACCACATCGAGCTCCTACTACGTACCAACAGAACCGTGCCCCTACACAGCCCAGACGATGGACTCAACGTCCAAACTCTCCAGTTACATTTCTCTGCCAATTCTGTGACATCCCTGGACACACGACCAAAACATGCCGTAAACTCAAGCGTGCCATGGCATCGGCTCATCATGTCACCACTAAGTCACCTCCTCAAAACACAAACTGGCTGCTAGACTCCGGAGCTTCTCATCATGTCACAAATGATTTTCGCAATATGACTTTATGCTCTCCGTATGATGGCTGC
>JAOTAX010000003.1:4159995-4182505 GCA_025629825.1 Erythroxylum guanchezii
ATTAAAATATTATTAATTAGCACCCCCTAAATCAATGATTCTCATTCCTCTCAATTACTAGGGGAATGGAGGATTGCCAAGAAGTGGGTAATGAAAATGTTACCCCTTCAATGATAGTTTGACGCCAAACACAAGTTTTCATTCCATTTCCATACATTTTTTTCCATTACCCCCAACCAAACACCCCCTAAATCTATGCTAAAAAGAAAAAAGGGTGAAGTTTGGAAATCTATAAAATATAAATACTAGTTTATTTTTAGTCAACCTTTTTAAATTTGATGATAAAAATATTTTTGTGATTTAAGTAATTTGTAAAAGTCTATAAAATATAAATATTGGTTTATTTTTAGTAACTTTTAGAATTTTAAGATAGAAAACAACAATTTAGTAGTTTAAGTAATTTTGAAAAATATTATTCTCTAAAAGTTTTTAAATTCAATCGCAATTAACATTTATTGTAATTATCTCAAATTATCAGTTTAAGTCAATTTTAATCAGACAGTTATATTTGCAATATTTAATTAGTTAATATACGATAGTTATATCAAGCATATTTTATTATTATTTTTATGGAAGTTTAAGAAAATAATTTTCTTAAAAAATTAAAATTACATCCAAGATTTTATTTTACATGTGTTGTATCGTATTACAAATTTTTTAAAATCCAAAGGTCAATATTGAATATAGGATGATTTACAATTTCTTTATTCATTTCCACTGTATGGAATGTTTTTTTTATTGAGTGAATCTACTTCATAATCTTGCTAAATGGTAAGAGATTGCAATTTAAATGTTTTTTTGTCCGGTATCAACCTTGGACTCAAGATTGACTTTACTTATATTTGTAAGAAAACACTTGTCGAATTAAATGGAATTGACCCAGCAATCATACAAAAAACTTCAATTAATTGAAATATGTACTTAATAATTCAACATAAGTTCAAAATAATTCATTATTTCAATGAGGAAGAAAATTCATCCATCCCCTAAAAAATTATAAATAATGTCAAATTATAAGAAAATCCTGGTCTTTTATTTTAAATGCTATAATTATCTTAAATTCAAAATAAGTATACTATTATGCCACTATGAACTTATCTATTACATAATCTTGTCACTTGAAAAGTTTAAATTCTTGGGTTAGCTGTCCCATCTTATGAGGTGCCTACAAATCAACGAGGGAATTAATCACTGAATCCGTCAGTGGATACCTTGGTCAAAGATTTTAAAAAAAAATTACATGAGTAAATGCTGCCATGTTTTTTTTAGAAATTAAAATTTTTATTAAAATTGATAAAATTATATTAAGGAACCTTAGACACCTGTGTATAAGCTAGTTAATTACTAAACATCAGAGGACTACATTATACGACGTGCCATCGTTACCTAACTAAGACTTTTAGGGTAAAATAAACCCCAACTTTCTCGAATCTTCGAAATATTACTCAATTTAAAAGAGCGATTGGCGATGAGGTAAAACTCTAGAGGCGGAGTTTGCGGCGGCTCCAGGTGACTGCCTGTTCTTCGTTCTACTTCCAACCAACTCTAGATTCGCAAGTAATCAACTCTCTCTCGATCATCATTTAGGGGGTGCTTGGTTGATGACTTTGAGAAGAAGTTAATAGGTATAGAATAAAAAATTATTAAATACAATATAATAAATCAAAATATTATTATTATTATTTATTACATTATAATTAATTAAAATATAATTATTCATTAATTAAAATATTGCTATTAATTAATTAAAATATAATTAATTAAAATATTATTATTAATTAATTAAAATATAATTAATTATATTATAATTAATTAATTAATTAATTACAATATAATTAATTAAAATATTATAATTAATTACATTATAATTAATTAAAAATAAAAAATTAGGTACAATATAATTAATTGAAATATAATTCATTGATTAATTAAAATAATGTAATTAATTAATTACAATATTCTAATTAATTAATATATTGTAATTAATTAATTACATTATTTTTTACAAACCAATCATTATTAATGGTAATGGTAATCATTCTTTCCTCTTAACTAACTATCATAATTATAATGATAATATTAATTCCTATTTCTCACTATATTCATTCTCGTTCTTATTACCATTCTTTTATACAAACCAATCGCCTTTAGTGATTAGGGCTTTCTCTTAAAAAATTGCTTCTTTTCCAAGGGACTCCTCACGGGCTTTCGGTGGCCCCAAGGGAGCTCCTGTTGCCAAGAGAAGGAGAAGCAATCACTACTACACTTCAAGCATATCCATAGATTGACTTTATGAAGTAGGACCCAGGGCATATGATCACCTGACTACTTTGCACATTTTACGCACCAAAACAAATCTGGGAATGTGCGATGGCCAAGTGTTAGCTCCAAAACAATGCCATGAAGTAGAACAAGTAGAATAGAACACAAAAGAGCACTGATCATGGGTCAACTCTTGAAAGAAGCCTAACACCTATAGGTCCACCCACTAGCCGAAGACTTTGAGGGGTGCAATATTACTCTTACTAAATTGCACCTTACGTGTATATATGTAGAAGAAATAATTAATAATTGATTTAAGATCTCCGAAATCCAGTGTTGCGAATACCGTGTTAAATTTAGTATCGAATTAGGTTCTATTACGGTAGTATATTGCTATTAGTTAATTTTGTTTCAGCCTTTTAGGTAAATTTTAAAATTTATGAAATAGTTTTTAAATTTTTTTTAAAAATTACTAAATAGTTTATTATCACATTGTACTATTGTACTGTATACTTTTAACCATGTCTCCAAAAATAATAATAACAATTAATAATTTTAATTTAATTTAATTTAATTTATAAAATTAATTAAAGAATTATTAATAAATATAATTAAATTTAAAATATATTTTTAAAATATATAAATTTCAAATAAATTTTGATTTAATAATTTAAAATATATATGATAAATATTTTTTATAAATAATAACTTTTAAATTATTTATTTTAAAAAATACTTTAATAATATTTTATTAAAAATATTATATAAAATATTTAAATAAATTTAAATAAAAATTTATTTTTAAATGTTATTTAATTTATAATTAGTATTAGTAATAAAATAATTTTTTATTTTAAAAACAAAAAATAAAAATTCACCCTCCGTTTCGTACTAGTTTTGGTCCGATACAATTCGTACAGGTCGGTACGAAACAGTATCTACATTCCTACCAAAATCACAATTAAAGAAAAAAGAATTATTTTGAATGTATAATTAACTAAATTTGAATTTATTTTTAAAAATTACATTTTCAAGTCCTATCTCCTATTTTCGTATAGTGGATAAATTATAAAAACTATAAAAATGGAAAAGATTAAAAATGTGGCTTAGTAGCAACTTAGTAATTCTATTATGTATTTTTAAAATATTACAATACATTGGGATTTTTTATAAAAACTTGTCATGATGAGAAGGTCATGCTATTGTTAATAATACAAACGAACCTTTAAATTAAAATATATAATTAAAATATTGTTGACTAAAATTGCATTTTGAACACCAATATTTACAATACAATATAGAACAAATCCTAACATTTGAAGTTTTCAAATTCAATCCCAATGTTCTCAAAACATTTAAAGTAGACCTTAAGTGGACAAAAATTGAACAAGGTTAACTCTCTGTCACTTAAAGGTTATGTTAATGTTGAACTGGCTTTTTTTTTAATTTATTAGATAAAAAATGAGCTCTACTATTACATGGTAAGTGAAACCCACGGTCTAAAATATATAAATATAGACTTTATTGTCACGTAATAAATGAGACCCACTTTTAAAAGTGAATATCTACTTTTTAATTAATTTTGAAAAATTAATTATGTAACAGTGAGACTTTTTATTTAAAAGTTGTAAGAATAATGTATTGACATGATATTTAATTGGGAAAACGTTAAATCTGTCAAAATTTTCATTTATTTAAGTTATTTTTTAAACATTTTGAAAATATTATAATTTAATTTGAACATTTGAAAACATTAAGGTTTAAGTTGTATTATGGTATAAATTTTGAGGTTCAAATTGCATTTTTTCCCCAAATATTGTTATAAGTTATGCCCACTTTTTTTATAAGTTAAGGATGATTTTTTAATTTAAATCATAATTTTTTATTTGAGAATCATAAAAAGTATAGATACGTTATTTTTTTTATCTTATTTAATATTTCTGTAAATATTGGAAATAACATTTAGACTAAACCTTGTTTCCTTTCCCTGTGTTTGATGTATTATGCCACTTGAGCATGAGCTCAACATGACGAGTCTCTTATACTAATCGTAATGTTGGAATTTGGAAAAGAATATGCATACCTAATTAACACATTAAAGTTTTAATATTAATGCTTGTTTTCAGGTATGACATTTGGGACATTCTCATTCACTAAGATAACATTTTATACAAAAATGTTCACCAAGATAAGATACAAAGTATTTTTAAGGGCTGTTTAATTAATATATAAAATATAGTAAAAGTTCTAAAGATTTATTAAATAATTTTATATTAATAAAAGTGAGTGCATTCAAAAAATAAATGTTGAGTAATTAAATATAACAATAAGAACAAGAACAAGAACAATAATAACAACTCAAAATTAGTAAAAATCTTACCAATACGTATAATTTAGAGAGGTTTAGCAGTACGGAACCTTATCTCTAACTAATTGAGAGACTGTTTTTGAATAACTCACATGAAAGTAATTGAATGAATTTCATAATTTAATTTAAACAAATAATATGTTTAAAATATAATTAGTAGGCTATTGTTCCTTCTTATAAATTTATTTAATATATATATTTGATGAATTTAGATCATTAAAAAAGATTATATCTTTTAAGTATAATAAATTTGGAAGGTACGAAGTATGAGGAATTGGAACTTTATATGTTAGTGGCTCTCAAACCAAATTCATTTTGGATTGGGATGCTTTTGCCTTTTGTTTTGACCAAGACAAAGCAGACTTCCCACGTATGCATGCTTGCCACGTGGAATCCACTTTGTTCTTGTCTTTCTCGAGAAAAAGTGAGCAACCCACGAGCTTTTGTTCTACATGACCACTGACATGGACGAAAGTGGGGCCCGAAGCTTCCAGCATGGCACTTCGCACGTGGGCCCACTGCCAAAACCTAGAAGAATGCCAGGGTGGCGTTGGTGACACCGAGACAAAAGTGTGTCAGTCCCTACTCGGTACGTGACTCTCACACGCTTAGAAAAAGGTGGCTTCGGCCATTGCCAGCCCTTCTTTGAGCTCATTATTGTTACTTTGTTTATTCGCATATGAAATCAAGTCATTTCATTGAATTCCATACCCATGCCTTAAAAATTAGGGTTAAACTCGATTACAGTAAAATGCCCATCCGGATACCCTACAATACTAAATTGTCAAGTTGAATTACAAATTAAAAATTTAAATTATTTTAATAATGAATTATGTTAAAATTACTTCATAAAATTTTAATAAAAGAGTTAGCATTTATAATATGATAAGATATTTTAAAGTCATTTTCAAATAATAAAAGTATATTTTTATACAACAATACCATCTAGTTGAATTCCGCTTAAATGCGAGGTTTGAGGAGATTTAGTAATACACAGTGGAGTCAATAAAATTATATTTTTATAATAAACAAAATTGAGTTTGCATTTTTTACCTTAAAAAATCAATACTATTGTCTTTATAATAACTCATAAGCATACAATTATAGTTATGGTTTTGAGTCTTCAATTCTTGAAAGAACAAACAAGTAATGTTTGGTTATTATATATATATTAAGAAACAATCTCTTTGCTAGTTAAAAATAAGACTATGTATCATTGTTTTAAAATCTAGATTGGACTGCTTAAATCGGTAATCAGTAAAATCTCTGGTTTGATGTTCGATCTGAGTTTTAAAACTTTGCTATTTACTACTTAACCTTTTTAAACTCTTACCAACAAGATTTTAACAACACTTAGATTGACACTTACATATGAGAGCGAAAAAATAATGGAAAGTCCAACAGACCATTTATAAACTAAATTAAATAATGGACAGCCATACTCAATAACAAAATTATTATTATTTTGTGTATTAGATAAGAATATATGATATTTTTAATATTTATATTTTTTGGTAACATAGGAATGGGTAGCCATTTAAAGAAGGCTGAAGTGATATTCTCGTTGAAGTGACCTGAAGACCACTTAACCCCCCTATATATTGTTCTCATTTCACACTTTTCTAACTAAAGCAGTGACCTTTGTATGTATGTACTCTAAAAGATATACAAAGCAGTACTTCACAGACACTATTCTCTTTATCTTGTCCTTATTCTGTCAAATCTCAGATACCAGAGAGGGAGAGAAATAGAGGTAGGAGTAAGATTTCTCTTTTGTGTCAATGGCGACCAAGAACCATACCTACGGAGGAACAGACACAGAAAAGGCCAAGCAGGAGTCCGCAGAAGAATATGAGAGGTGTCCTGTAGAAGAAGTGGCACTTGTTGTGCCCGAAACAGATGATCCAACACTTCCAGTGTTGACATTTCGTGCATGGTTTCTGGGCTTAACCGCATGCACTGTCCTCATCTTTCTCAACACTTTCTTCACTTACCGTACACAGCCTCTCATCATCTCAGCCATTCTCATGCAGATTGCTGTGTTGCCTATTGGCAAGTTCTTGGCTAGGACTTTGCCCACCACTCAGTACAACATTTTTGGCCGGGGGTTTACTCTGAACCCCGGGCCTTTTAACATTAAAGAGCATGTGATCATTACTATCTTCGCTAACTGTGGTGTGTCTTATGGTGGAGGTGATGCCTACTCTATTGGTGCCATTACTGTTATGAAGGCTTACTATAAGCAAAGCCTCAGTTTCATTTGTGGTATCTTCATAGTCTTAACTACTCAGGTAACAAATTCTTCTTCATGGTTTTTCTCTAATGAGTTTTCTGCAAGAACTTATGGCAGAACTCGCTTCAATTTTGTTTTCTTCTAATTTTTGGGCATGTTAATGCAGATATTAGGCTATGGGTGGGCTGGAATGCTTAGGAGGTACCTGGTTGATCCTGCTGAGATGTGGTGGCCTTCAAACCTGGCTCAGGTTTCTCTGTTCAGGTCTAAATTCTTTCCTGGTTTACCTTAAATTTTCATTTTGTTTCTGCCCTTTAGATTTCTTGGAAAATTCCATTCATTTTTTTATACAATTTCACTTGTTGACATAGAACAACATGTTCATTAGTCATTGTTTTGAGCTAAAGTTTGCTACCAATCTGTCGATCGAAATCCTGACATGATACTGATTTCTGTGAAATGATTTAAAGATTACATTCCTGAAGGCAATTTGTGTTTACTAGTGAAACTGATTCTGGAAATTTTTGTTTCTGCAGAGCACTTCATGAAAAGGATTCCAACAAGAAAGGCATGACTCGGATGCGATTTTTCCTAGTTGCCATGACGGCGAGCTTTATCTACTATGCATTTCCAGGCTACTTGTTTCCAATCCTGACGTTTTTCTCATGGGTATGCTGGGCGTGGCCTCATAACATCACAGCTCAACAAGTAGGTTCAGGTTACCATGGACTAGGTATTGGTGCCTTCACCTTTGATTGGGCTGGAATTTCTGCTTATCATGGTAGCCCCCTTGTGACTCCATGGCATTCCATTCTGAATGTTGGGGTTGGATTTATCATGTTCATCTACATAATAGTCCCTCTCTGTTACTGGAAGTTCAACACTTTTGATGCTAGGAAGTTCCCAATATTTTCCAATCAGCTATTCACTTCTGCTGGCCACAAGTACGATACCACCAAGATCTTAACTCCAAATTACGAACTCGACATTCCGGCTTACAATAGTTACAGCAAGCTATACCTCAGCCCTCTGTTTGCCTTGTCAATTGGATCTGGATTTGCAAGATTTACTGCAACACTCACTCACGTTGCCCTGTTTCATGGAAGGTATACTGATTGTTGTAAGTGCTTGTCTTATTTTCTTAATCTGGCTGCAATCCTGACAAAGAACATGTTTGATGAATTTTTACGTTGTTTAGAGATATATGGAAGCAGAGCAGATCAGCAATGAAGACCATGAAATTGGATGTTCATGCAAAATTAATGAGAAATTACAAGCAAGTGCCTGAATGGTGGTTCAGTATTCTATTAGCAGGGAGTATTGTTCTATCTTTATTAATGTCTTTCGTCTGGAGAAAAGATGTGCAGCTTCCATGGTGGGGCATGCTCTTTGCATTTGGGTTGGCTTGGATTGTTACCCTTCCTATTGGAGTCATTCAAGCAACTACAAACCAGGTAATGCAGCCTACACCAGACCATTACCAGCAGTTTTTTATTGCACAAGAACTACTGATGTAGAGCCCTGAAATGAGAATTCCTGTTATCTGTATTGCAGCAACCTGGATATGACATAATAGCACAATTCATTATTGGGTATGTTCTGCCAGGAAAACCAATTGCAAACCTGCTTTTCAAGATTTACGGGCGAATCAGCACGATTCACGCTCTTTCTTTCTTATCGGACCTGAAACTCGGTCATTACATGAAAATCCCGCCTAGATGCATGTATGTTGCTCAGGTATTGCAACTAAGGAACTGAAATATGCTTTAGTAATTCCTGGATTTGTTATTAGAGTGTGATAACTGATACGATGCAGATTTCTGGTTATTTGTTTTCCTTAGTTGGTGGGAACTCTAGTTGCTGGAATAGTCAACCTTTCAGTTGCCTGGTGGATGTTGGATAACATTGATAACATATGCGATGTCGAAAGTCTCCATCCTGATAGTCCTTGGACCTGTCCCAAGTACCGAGTGACATTTGATGCTTCTGTGATATGGGGACTCATTGGACCAAAGAGGCTCTTTGGACCTGGAGGGTTGTACAGGAATTTGGTATGGCTATTCCTGATTGGAGCTTTCTTGCCAGTGCCTGTTTGGATGCTGAGCAGGATTTTCCCTGAAAAGAAATGGATTCCATTGATAAACATTCCTGTCATATCTTATGGATTTGCTGGGATGCCACCTGCAACTCCAACCAACATAGCGAGCTGGCTCATCACAGGCCTCATCTTCAACTACTTCGTCTTCAAATTCCATAAACGCTGGTGGCAGAAATACAACTACGTTCTTTCTGCGGCACTGGATGCTGGGACAGCTTTCATGGGTGTGCTCTTGTTCTTTGCTCTCCAAAATAACGATGTAACCTTGAAATGGTGGGGAACAAAGCTTGATCACTGTCCTCTTGCGACTTGTCCCACTGCACCAGGAATCAATGTTGATGGATGTCCTGTCTTTACATAGCCACGAACCTGGACTGGACTAGGTAGAGCTGATCTGATTTAGGTGTTCACATCGAATTGGAACATAAACTAGAGGGGAGATTGGAGATTAGAGAGCAGGAAATGACAAGCTTGTTTCCCTTTTCTGTACGATTTCAATTTGAGCGCAGTTAGTCATGGCTTTATCCCAATCTCACTCCGTGATAAGTGTTAGGTCAACTCTAGTTTGCTTTAAGTTTTTAGTGTTTGTTCTTTTCAGTTACAAATAAAAATCTGCTTGGTTGGTTTTACTATACTAATTACATATTATATAAAATTTAAGAATAAATTTATTTTAATCTCTTATATAATATTTATTAACAAAATATTAATAAAATTAACTTATTTTATTAAAATAAATAATTTAAAATTATGTTTAAAAATTAAATTAAATTTTAAATATATTATAATTATTAAATCAAAATTTATTTGAAATTTATATATTTTGAAGATATTTTAAATTTAATATATTTATTGATAATTATGATAAATTTAATTAAAAAATTAGATAAAATTATTTACTCAAATTAAATTATTCATAATTCTTAATAATAATTCATTTTAATTATTAAATATATAGTATTAAATTAAATTATTCATAATAATTATTAAAAGTTAATACATTAAATAATATATATTTAGTTGATAGTAAATCATATTATGAAAAAAAAGAAACATAAAACAAAAAGCTATTTTTTATAATTTTTATAATTTTTGAAAACTTAAAGAAACAACAAATTTAAACAAAAAAGATTTTTTTTACTGAATTTAAATACAAAAACTAAAAATTTAAAACTAAACTTAAAAATAGAAACAAACAAGGCCTTTAATAATTCGAAACTTTAGCTTGTTTTGATATCATAAATCTTAAAATTTTCCATATTTTTTAAAAATTAATATAATACAATATCTTAGAATAGTTCATAAAAAATAATTAAATGTATTTTTTTTCCTTTTAATTAATAAAAAACTATTTAGATTGTAATTTTTATAGTCGTATACTATTTCCTATTACGCCCGGCTGATTACAAATCAGTGAAATGCTTACGATGGACCGACTTTTCCGATAAGTATGCAGTTATTTACTTGCTTGATATAGACAATCGTCACTTTCTCTTCACAAAATATAAACAACTTACATAATGAGATTTGATTTGACCCAAGTAGCTCACTTATGTTTGTGACTGAAGCGCCATCCGAGTGAGCCATGGTTCAATGTCACAATCTCCCCATACCCATTCATCTCTGTTATTATTTGTTATTACAAGCTTGCAAAGGTCTAGATAACATGTGCAGAAAGTTCACTGTCCCGGTACTATAGTGTCGAGTGCCACTGTCGGCAGAGAGCAATGTCAATGTCTTGTGTTTCCTGACATGAGCTGGTCTGCAAGATGAGTTCCTGGGTATTCGCAGAACCTCGAGGCAACATTTTCTATCCAAGTCCGGTATAGAATGGAGGCGTGAAGGAAGATCAATGACGAAATCTCCAAATTCATCTGTCACAACTTGTGCTGAACTTGTTCTTCCGCCTAGCTTCCCTCGTGTTCGGCAGTTGACAGTCACCGAGGCGCCTGTCAGAATTTCGAAGTAGTGTAGATTAGATTATAGCAGTGAACGAACTTTGGTGGACAATGGAGGAGGCAGACACCGGAGAGCAGGGTTATGTGAAATGGATACGTACGTTTCAAAAGCGAAACCAAAAGGAGACAAAACATCAGGAACTAGGGTTGGCAAAAATGGCCCAGTCCAAAATTTAATTCACTTCGGATGTCAGATCAATCGACTCAAGTTTAAATAATATTATTTTAATTTTAACTCAAATTTGATTAAAAGTTAAATTAAATTCGAATTATAAAAAAGTATAAATTTATAATTAGGCCATATTTAATAATTAACAGATTGCATTAATTGTTAGCTGATACTAACAACGGTTAGCTGACAGTAGATTAATATAACTAATTTATAAAATGATTTATAAAAATATGACTTAAAAAGAAAGATTTATAAAGACATGATTAATATATCTTAGTATTTTTTTGAATATTTTCATAAGAATTTATGTTTACGTTTCAGTATGCTTCAATTAATCAGTCAAAATTAAATAAATTAAAAATTATTTGCCTATGTTTAAAATAAAAAAATAATTATTTAAATTTATGTTAGAAACTAAATTGAAAAAATGTAGTAGTTAATGAGCATAAATTTTATTTTTAATTATATGAAAATATACTCCCTTAATAAAATTAGTTTTACCTTATAATTAAAACTAAAAAAGTTTTTTAATAATTTAATCAATTAAATTAACAGTAAAATAATTTTTAGACATAGTACCTACTTGTAGAAATATTTTTATTTTTAAAAATATTTAAATATAAAATATATTTTTATTTAATAATTTAATTCTTCTTAATTGCAAAATTTAATCTAAGTATTAATAATCGCAATGAATACAACTTAAAACTTTCCTACCTAACCCGATCTTTGAATCTAACATTAAAGAAATTTTTGGTTAGTATAAAACAATTTGTGATATTTTTGTATTGTAAAACATCAAATTCAATGATACTTATTTTATCTAATCAAAAATTGAATAATTTTTACAAATAACTATACGATACAAAGCATAAAATTTTATTACAAAAAAATTTCAACTTGGTTTAATTTTTAAATAAACCAGATTTTTTTTACTTCGAATAAATTGAATTTATACTTTATGCTTATCTATCTCTATCTCTCTATTTCTCTTTATGACCTATTTAACAATCAGTGGATTGCATTAATTAGTTGATAGTTAATTCTATTAGTGGTTAGTTGATAATGGATTAATATAACTAATTTGACCAGTAGATAACATCAACTGTTTATTTAAAAATGTTTGATAAAATTATATGTTTAGTAGTAGCTATGTATAAAATGACTTAAGGCATGGCGTAAAAAAATTTATAAAGACATGAGTATTATATCTTTGTATTTTAGTGAATATTCTCATAAGAATTTAAATAGAACAAAAGAAGTCAATATTATCATTTAAAGCAAAGGTATTATATTGGGCGTTCCTCAATTCCTCGTATGTGCAATTTATATGAGATGATAACTCTTTGTATATTTTGACTCAAATTTGATATTAATTTAACTTCAAAAATTAAATTTAAATAGTAAACTTACTATCTTCGTCTCTATCTCTATCTCTATCTCGATCTCTCTAAATAATTTATAATAACTTTTAGATATAATAATCTTTTTGTCCTTTAAGGAGAAAAATGCTTCTTATAGGAATGTTTTCAAAATCAGCAAATTGGGTTCAATCCGCTAACCCAATCAGCTGATTACTAAACATAATTATCAACATTTTGAAATGGTCAAACAACTAAAACCTTTCAGTCCTCCAAAAAATGACTAATAAGTCACTTACCAAACAAGACCCATCTTTATCTCTATCTCTCTCCTCTTCTCTCTTGTAATTTGTAATAACTTTTGAGCACAATCATCTTTTTTTTTTCCCCTAATTTATCAGTCCCTATAGCAAAATGCTTCTCATAGAAGCGTTTTTAAAAATACCTAATTGAGTTCAGTCTCTCAACCCAATCAGCTGATTACTAAACATGATTATTAGTGGTTTGATATGATCAAATAGACAAATATCTCTCAATCTGCCAAAAAATCCAAAAATTGATTAAAAGAGTTAAAATTTTTAAATAACAAATTTTTAAATAATATTATAATTATGATCGTAATATTTTAATAGTCTATTATGTTATTTCAGACAAAATACCTTTAATCGAAATTATCTACTATGAGGTAAAGCATTCAATTATTAAAATCGGATTATTCGAATTCCTTCATCAAATCATATGATTGTATAGAGAATATAAATTTTAAAAGTCAATTAAGTGATGACTGTGCACATTATCAGACTACAATAATTCATTTTCGATGCATGTTCCTGAATTAATGTATCGTACATCAGAGATTTCTAGTAAACGAATTCAGGATTAGGATTAAAAAATTTTAAATCCTAAACTTAAATTCAATTGAAATTAAATATCTAAGTTTGAGTTGAAACTTAAATTTGAACACAAACATAAACCTAAACCTAAACGTGATAAAATTAATTTAATTTGTTAATTTCAAGTTATGTCAGGCCAAATTATTACGATTGCTTAAATTGAAACTTTTTGTTAAGTTCAAACTCAATTAAACCTAAATACTTGAGTTTAAATTGGAATTCAATTAAATTAAACTTTACTAATGAGTTTTAAGTTAAACTCTATCTAATTTTTCATTATTAAACCAACGTTGCTATATTGATTTGGGCTTCCTTATTCTTACAAGATGGGAAAAAATCACCATCGCTTGGTCTCTTTCTAAGCTCTGGAGGTGGTTTTGGAGTCAAGGTAAGGTTGTTGAGATCTTAGCTTCAGTTCATGGCAAATCTCCAAATGGGACAAAGAGAAAACACTTTCTTATTCCATGACATTGATATACAGATTGAAATTAGGCACAACTCTCCCCTTTAGTAGTTCCAGTTTTATTGGTGCAAGAGAGCTAAAGGAGAAGATTAATTTGCATTGGGGTAGTCATGCCTTGATAGTTAGCTTGTGTGAAATGAAAGATTGCCCATTGTGACCCCTCACCTATCTCTGCTATGACATACTATCTAACTCTAATACTTTCTAACAAATGGGTTTGGATCAAAACTAGTTAATGTGCTAGTAAAAATCATGCATCGTCAAAATCAAACACAGATCAAAGAGTAATGACTATGTGCAAACTGGCAAAAACATGAATAGTGCAAACCAATTCCTTGATGTTAAGGGTATGATATTAATGTTTCATATGAATTATGAAGACCTAGGAATGACAATAAATTGAACTGGGTTTATGTGTTTATACTTTAACTGGTCAGATCCCTTGTTTTTGTGCCCAACCCAGCTTATAAAAGCAAAGGATCGGATTAGATAACTTACAGAAACATGATATTTATTGTGGAAAGAGGACATAAGTAATCTAATAACATAATTTTTCAAAAAAAGAAAGAACATAGCAAAATATGTAAGAAAGAAATTAGAAAATTCTAAGGAGAAAAAAAAAACGATCATCTTCATTATAGGGATGATTCTATACTATATGATACAGTTCTGCACCAAGCGGAATCCATGTATGCACTATAGAACGAATATGAACGACCAACCATTGAGCACTAACCTGGTATTGGCCATGAACGAAGTTGAGGTTCACCACGCAAACAGGCCTCGCAAAGAGCGGTGCCTGTGACCATCACAGTCGAGAGCTTTTCCTCTCCATAACCAGCAACTTTCACCATTTCATTTCTGCTTAAATAATTGTATAATGGTTTGACATCCTCTTCAGCCATTGACGATGCTTGAAGGAAGATGATAGAGTTGAAGAAGAAGAAGACATCGAAGAGCGCCATAGCTGTTAGCTTCATGTTCTGGTTCTTAGCAAAGCCGCTTGAGCAGCTCATCGTCGCGTTCCAAAGACGAACTTTATAAACCAAGACCTTAATCTCTTTTATGTGTCACTTTGAACTTGCCTTTTGCCCCTCTCTTGTCTTCTTATTTCCAATATGCCCTCCCAGGTTGACTTGGAAAGTCAAAATATTAGCCTCGACAATATGGCCTACTAATTAATTAACAGCTTTTTGTATTATAAAGAAGGTAATAATCTTCCTTTAACACACACATGATTAATACTTTATGTAGATCGGATGTATCAAGATCAGCATGACTAATTATTTTGTAAGATAAAAAAATACATACATGTAAAATATTTTCTTATTTTATGTATTTTTCAAATTTAAAATTAAAATTTAAGGAAACTTGTGTTAAATTTAATATAAAATATTTAATTTAAAGGAAGTAGACAATGTGAAATCTTTTTTCAAGTTTGAACAAATTTTTTGTAGGTTGATCAATCTTCTTTGAATCACAATTAAGATTGAATGCTAATTTATAATGATAACATATGTCAAAGTTTACAATTAGGATACCTATGCCAACATAAAGTATGAAATGGTTGTTTAGTCCTTAGATAAAATTACAAGCTTGATTTTTTTAAAATTTTTACACTTATACTTAGATTTGATAATTATTGTTATAAAGTTTTTTTTATAAAAATTTTGTAGATGTTAACCAACGATTATAATAGAATAGCTATTCATAATCTCTACCTTCATTTAATAAAAAATATTTTATTAGAAATGCAAAATTATTCTGAACTCATTTTAATTTAAAAATTAATATATTAAATTAAGTTTAATCAAATTCACGTCCAAATATTTAATTCTAATTAAATTCAAATCTAGGTTTAATTGTTTTGAAATTGTCTATTACTAACTTTAAGTTGAATTATAAATTTCATCTCATTCAAAATTAATTAGTAAAGTCAAATTCAACTCAGTTAGGTTCGAATATTTGAACCTAATTAAGTTTAAGTTTGAATTTGAAAATCTTTTTCCAACCCTAACCTAAGTTGGATTATGCTTATAGGAGTTCACAAGTTAAAAGAAACCAGTTGTATATAGCCTTTTAAGATAGAAATGCATGAATAAGTATGGCAGCACCAAATTGAGTAAACTTATAATTTGCAATTAATTATAATTTGCAATTAAAAGTAAACATGATAAACGTTATAATTTGCAATTAATGTATTTTATATAAATTATTTGATAAATCAAGATAGATAATTCAATCAAATGAATTTAAAGACAGCACCAAATTGAGTAAACTTAGTTTATACAAATTTTTTACTTAATGTAAGGTTTGATCAAGTCCAAAAACATTCAACTTAGGCTCGATTTTAATCTAATTTTGACAAGCTCTAAAATAATTATTAATCAATATTCAAAATAATATCATTTAAATACAAGTTTTGAGTTGAGTTTAGAGTTTAAATTTCACAAGTCCTAAACTCGACACTGTTATAAAAATTAAAAAATGCCCTCTTTAATTCCAAGTTTGTTTAAAAAAAAAAAACTCAAACTTGATATAAAATTTAATTAACTTAAATTAAATATGTTAATTTTAAGATAAACATGATTAGATCGAAATTGAATCCATCATTTTTAAAACAAATATGATCAAATGGAATGGTGTATGAGGCATTTTATCATCTCTAAGTAAATATTAAGAGGACTCCAATTCAAGAATTTAATGCATTTACTCAAATAATAATTAGTGACATTCAATATTTCAAACTCTTTCAAATATTTGATTAAGAAAAATGTAATTCAGAAGAAGGAGAAGTCCTTCAAATTTGTAGTGGGAATTTCTTGTAATCTTCCAAGTTCCGATAATGGAAACCATCACGCCGCCGCCGCCACCACCACTAAGGCGGCCTTTATTGCAGCAATGATGAAACGCATAACGTAAATGAAAGGGAAAGATAAGTTAATTCCAAGCAAGAACGTTGAAAAGGAAAAAGAAATAGTGAACAGTGAATAGTTAACCCACCAGTCCACAGAGTACAGGTTTTGTCCCGATGAATTGACAGTCTTGCATTTTATCATTACGACACCCATATGTAATGTACATTCGTCAGCCTTACGAGATAGAGTTTTTATATTTTGCGGCTTCAAAAGCTTCTAAGCTTGGCAGTTTTAGCTAACTATTAAATTAAAATTAATTAAATTTACAGTAAGATTTAATTTAAGATTTATCGTAAATCTAACTTTTTCGTTATCATCATACTTAATTTGAAGTCCTGCGGTAAAATAAAATTTAGAAAGATTTGATAATACATAATTTTACTTTTATACTTAAAATTGGCTCGGGTTGAACTGATTTAGCCAAGCCATTTAAAGGAAAAAGACAGAAAAAGGCTTTAATCGCATGTTAGATTGATCGAACGGGGGACTCGAAACACACGTGTAAGAAACCTTGTCGACAAAATGAACGGTGCAAAACAACTGAAAACATATAATCCCCGCAAGTCCACTAAGTTCACTGCTATTATCAGCCAACTCTAGTGTTTAATCTCCACTCTTGTCTTGTCCCAGTTCAACTGCTTAATCTCTGAACTAAAAGTAACCCAAGTTTAAACGATCTTCACTTGTTCGTAAAAACCCAGAATTTGTCAGCCAAAAAATTTGTTCTTGGTGTTCATCGTATAAAAGTTTCAATCTTGGTTGATAAAAATAGAAAATTTTCTGTTTTTTGTACCGACCGAGAATCTATTCTTGGTGTTAGCTTTATAAAGATTCAATCTTGGTGGTGTTTGTGGTTAAAAATGGCGGACTCAGATAACGAGTCAGGAGGGCATAATAATGCTAGTGAGTCGTCATCGAGAGAGCAAGACAGATTCTTGCCAATAGCAAACGTGAGCAGGATCATCAAGAAGGGTTTGCCTGCAAACGCAAAGATATCAAAGGACGCGAAGGAGACGGTGCAAGAGTGTGTGTCGGAATTCGTAAGCTTCATAACAGGAGAGGCGTCAGATAAGTGTCAGAGAGAGAAGAGGAAGACTATTAACGGAGATGATCTGTTGTGGGCTATAACTACTCTGGGTTTTGCGGACTACATTGATCCCTTGAAGATTTACTTGCAGAAGTACAGGGAGATGGAGGCTGAGAAGATTTCTACCACTGGTGGCTGTCGCCAAGGGGATTATAGAGATGGATCCGCCGTGGGTGGTAGTGGTGGTCGTGATCATGTGCGTAGTGGAGGTGAGTTTGCTGGAGGTGGGATATATGGAGGTATCCAAACTAGCATGATAATGATGACGGATCATCGTCAACATCACCTCCAAAATCACCACCATCAACAATACAGGCACATGTATGGATCTGGTGGTGGTTATGGTGGTGGCAGTGGAGGAGCATCTTCTGGAAGAAACCAGAGGTCAAGCTAATAACATCATTTAATTTTTTGCTTCCTCGTCGTTCTCTTTTTGCTATAAATTTCTAGCCTTCATTAGTGAAGGTTGTGCTTGATGAATGATGATGATACATAGCTTTTTTTTAAATCAAAATATAAAAATTAATACTTACAATTTTTTATTGAAAATTTAAATAACTATTTTATATAATAATTCTCTTAAAAATCTTCCTAAATTATCAATAATACCTAGACAAATTTTATGGTACTTTTACCTTAATATTGTTATTAAATTTCGATTACAATAACCGTTCCATTAATAAATATTAATATTAAAGGTTAATTTATAAAAGTCAAAACTTTAATAATTCATTTGTAATAAATAGGCTTCTGTATATCATAATAATTATTATTGAGCAGCATTTATTCCAACAATTGAAGAATTAATGAATGGTAAGTTAATCCAAAAGCAGAAATAATTCCATCCTAGTGAAAAGGAAGGCAACACTTATTTGCTTGCTCTAAAAAGGAAATGCATGCGAAACCACAGAACTTGAATCCCTTGAGCTGGTAGAATTCCCCCAGCAACCAGTCGTATAAACCAGAAGTTAGCTTCTTGTCAGGTCTTGAGCATTCATGTACAAGCTGGTCTTATGATCTGATTCAGATGATTTGATAGGCAATGGCTTAAACCCTGAATATTTCTTATCTTTCTTTGCTACACATATTTCTGACATATGCTTCAGAAATGGCTTTTGTTGAACAAAAGGTTGTGCCACATATTCCTCCCATGGCATCCACTGCAAGCAATTGAATTAGGCTTATCAGTATAATCACCACCAAATGTCCCATTCAAGGTTTTAAATTGCCGTTGATTGTACGCGCATCCCGTACAGTAATTTAAAACTTTGATCCTGATTAAACTGGACTACCATCAGGACTTACCTCAGCTGCCTCTATTTCCAATTCCTGTTTCTGGATTTCAGAAGATAGGGGCTGCAACATGCAGAGGAAGAACAAGTCAGACTTCCCAAAGAACGCCTTGTGACTTTGCCTGCATATTATGTTCGTGGACCAAAAAGTAAAAAGTTCGTTAGTTCCACAAAGAGATTAGTTCCCAGCTGGTGAATGATGTTTCTGAAGATGTGAAAACCTGAAAGCTAGCAGTTCTACGAACTCCGTGTCTATCTGACAAAAACCAAGAAGGAACAAGAACATTCATCAGGTTGGAGAATCTCACAATCAAAATTACGAAATCCTATGTGGTGTCTCATGTCAATAGAGAAAATAAAGATATAGACTTATGTTCTTACTGCTGTTTCTTCTTTGACTTCTCTCACTGCGGCATCACATATGTCTTCTCCCTGAGACAAGAAGAAGAAGGTTGTTCAAGTCCTGATGCAAATCCTGCAGAATACAATCCTGAGGACAGAAATTATGGTAAGACTGATACCTCGTCAACCACTCCAGTGGGGAACTTCCATATACCTTTCCCTCGTAATATTCCTTTCTTCTCTTGGACCACTAGAACCTGACAAGTTAGTTTTGAATTTGCATGTGATTGAGCACTGTAGGAAGTAAAAAGTTTTTAACAAATTCAGGAAACAACATTATCCAAGTGTACCTCTCTCTTCTCATTCATAACAAACGCCCCAATAGCTACTCTGTGAGAGGCATTTGCTGGAAGTGTATGAGCATCTTCAGATATCCACTTTACAAGCATCAGGTATTTTGGCTCTGCATGGTGATACCAGAATCCTTCCTGCGCAGGTACAATGGTTTCCAAGGTCAAAAGATAGAACACAATGAGGAGAAACATCAAACTCATGAATTTGTCAAATATATGCATCTTTTTGAGTCAACCTTAACTACAGCTTCAACTAGATTGACTAGTTCAATGGGCACTTTAATCCAAATGCCCTTCTTACCCTGCAAAGAATGATCAAAAGCTCATCGTTACCAAAGAAAGCTCGTATATTCCGGAAGTGAAATGAGTGAGCCACATCTCAAACACTTCCAGATATGCATAATCAAAGTCTTTGCTTAAAAAGTATTACCTGCTTCCTCCATAGAGCAAGTGACGCTCTGAGAATCGAAGGAAAAGCCTCTGAATCCATAGGCTCACTTATCTCAACAATAACACCTTCATGATCATCATCAACAGCTGTGAGTGTTACTCCATTCTTAACTACCACTTGCTCCATCACAGCCAATGAATTTGCAGAAGCTGACATTTTTTCAGTTGGCATGTTAGGGACTAGTCTACAACAAAGAGGCAGCCATTAGAGACAAACAAAATAACTTTGTAACTGAACATCATTACCTCAAACTGGGAAAAGCAGACTTGCGAGAACGAGAAAATGACAAATGTGAGAACAAAAGAGCAATGGTGGTGGTCCAGGGCAGAGAAGGAAATGGCTTGATCATTATATATAGGAACAGACAATTGAAATCAAAGGAGAAGGAAGAAAGGAAATTTTGAAATGGGGCATTGAATCGTTCAAGACAGTCCAATGCATGTTCGTGTATTAAGGGCAATGGGACTTGAGAGTCTTCTTCCATCTCTAAAACGCTGAATCTGCCAAATAAAATGCATATTATATATACATGTTATGTTAAGTTCATTCCGTTTAATTAATAAATGAACAAGTAAACTGGTAATGAACTGTTAATTACGCTACTTTGAACTGATCAACCCTTTACGTGTTTTACGGCTACGGAGAGTCCTCTTCTCTGTGCTATCCACGTCATGCCAGCCATGACTGGTATTGCAGATGTTACTTAAACATCATATTTTATTCTGAATCAGACTTGGAGCAAATCTATTCTGAATCAGACTTGACTTCAAAACTGGTTTACTTACATGAATAATAATTAGAAATTATAATAAATATGGTAAATAATGAAAGTGAATATGACTTTTAATTAACTATTTTTTTATTCTTTACACGTTACTTTCTTTTCCTATCAACTAATCAAGTATTTCCGAGTTTTAATTAATTTTATTTAAATTAAACCGTAAAATTAACGTCGTTTTATTAAAAATTAATTTTATTTAAAACTTAGGCTAAGAACGAAAAATGAAAAAGAAAAAGATACTTTTACCCTTTGACCGCTTTCGCTTTATGTCTCCTTTCATGCTATCATGAAAACTTCTCGCAATCTGAACCCTAATTTTGACAATTTCTTGAGACCATGGATTCGGAAAATCAAACCATGAATGTGACGTTGATAAAGTTGAAACCTTGAAATGGACATGGGAGTAGAACTTGGTTGAAGTATCATGGTCACCGTGTACACACCTGTTAAAAATATTCTATGGAGTGCATTCAATCACTTGCATAGCACATCAAAATCAGATAAATTCATGATATTCTTAACCTTACGGTGTGTTTAATTCAAGGAATGGAATAAATAAGGAATAGAATAGTTATTCTTAGAAATAAAAAAGATGAGGAATAGAATATAATTGGTATTACTTTGTTTGGTTCAAGAAACGGAATAGATAAAGAATTTATATTCCATTGTTTGGTTTGAAAATATAAACTTGAAATAATAAAGGAATAACCAACAAAAGACCAAAATATCCTTATCCTTATTATTATTATTATAATAAATTTTCTACTGATTATTATTCTTTTTATTATTAATTTTATCAAATATTTTTATTCTTATTTTATTATTAAAATCCTTATTATGATTAATTTTCTTCTTCTATTATTTATTATTATTATTATTATATAAAATTAATTTTCTTATTATTATTTTAATTATCATTATTATACAAAATTATTATTATTATTATTTAATTCCTTATTTTTATTAATTTTCTTCTTCTTTTATTTTTATATTATTATTATTATACAAAATTATTTTTCTTATTATTATTAGTAATTATTTTTCTTATTATTAATAATTATTATAAACTTTCTACTTATTATTATTAATTTTATCCATTATTATTAATTTTATAATTAAATTTCTTGTTATTATTAATTTTCTTCCTCTTCTATTTAGTTATTATTATTATTATTATACGAAATTATTTTTTTGTTATTATAGAAAATTAATTTTCTTCTTCTTCTTATTATCATTATTAGTATTATTATTATTAACTTTATTATTCTTATTCTTATTAATCATTATTATTATTATTATTTATTAAGCATATAAAGTTTCGTTCCTTATACTTCAACTACTCTTCCTAACGCCCTCTATCTCCCGTATACCAAACAGGAACTTGGACTCTTTGAAATTGATGCATCTCACATTTCACCGTCTTCCCAACAAAAACTTGAGGCTTTTCTTATCCCATGAAAATCGAATAACCCATCACA
>JAOTAX010000003.1:4182605-4202063 GCA_025629825.1 Erythroxylum guanchezii
AGCGTGAGAGGGCCACTCAGCCAAAGACGAAGAGCGTCAGTGAGAGTCGTCGAGAGAGCTGCTGCGTGAGAAAGAGGAACAAAAGTTGTACGACAAAAACAAAGCTTGGGTTACCTATTCCGAACGGTTGCGGAATAGGTAAAGACGGGGGGGTAGCATCTTTAGCTATTCTCCCCTGTCCCAGAATGTGCAATCTACGGAATGGTTATTCCGTAGATTTTTTTGAAACCAAACAAAGATTATATAATCCGTAGGAATAGATGGGTAATAGAAATGCTATTACCCTCAACCAAACAGCCCGTATGATGAATTGAAGTATGAAACCGAAATTGTTGTCTCCAAGAGTTGTTGATAACTAATATGAAAGATTATGAACTTAAAAAGATATCCCATACTGAAAGTTTACATATACAGTGACAACTTTATATGCAACATCGAGAAACATTTGCTAGCGCCGAGCTTGGTTGCACAGGCTTGTTACCCAAGCGGGGGCTTTGAGGTGATGGAACATGGGTTCGGTTCAAAAAGCTGGTTTCGATGTTAACAAGTACTGGCTTGTCCGGTCCAAGTATGGAGTTGAGCCGTGTTGGTTGTGCGAAAGCATAGCTAAAGTGGCTCCTAGAGAGTTGGGTAAAGCGTCAGGCTGGCTTCACAGAGCAGCGGATACCGACCGGTCCTTACAGTGGAAGGACAACAGGCCGGTGTTACTCGAAACCCCATAGCCTGATGGGCCGTCCTATCTGAACCATCACTTTTAATCTTTTCGGGCTAAACGAAATATTTTTAACCTGAATTATTGGGTTGGCAATTAAGCCCGGTTTGGCTTGGCTCAGATTTTAATTTTTTAATATTTTAACCTGAATTATTGGGTTGGCAATTAAGCCCGGTTTGGCTTAGCTCAGATTTTAATTTTTTAACTGAATTATTGGGTTGGCAATTAAGCCCGGTTTGGCTTGGCTCAGATTTTAATTTTTTAACCAAAAAGAAAGAAGAGTGCCCTGTAACTTATGAACAGAGAAAGGGGCATAATGGTAACTAGAAAGAACATCCAACGAAAACTACCAACGTTTTACCCTCTTTTACTCACATCAGTTACCAGTCCACATTTCACCTGCCTCCCTTCGTAAACCCTAATTTAAACTCTTTTATATTTTACTTTTTTTTTTTTTTACCACTATGGAACTAGTAAACGGCGACCGGCCGTTAACAAACGCCGACGAGTTTCCTCAATACATAACCCCATTTCCAACCGCCGGAGCAGTTCTTCTCTCTAACCCTGCGTCGGCGTTTCTCTCCCCCGATGTCAGCCACCCGCCTCAGAAGCTCCGTCCGATCAGGGGAAACGGCGGAAGGTCGCCGTTGATCTCTCTTAGGGACGATCCGCCGCTTCTTTTTCAGCAGAGGACGGAGGTGGGAGGGGCTCTGGACGACGGCGCGCTGGGAAACGTGGGGCTTTTGAGCAATATGGTGGCGGGAGATATGGCGGTTAACGGTGGTGTTGGTGGTGGTGGTTGTGGTGAGAGAGTGGTGGTAAATGATTCGGTGAAATTCTGGTCGAATTGGGTCGACCCGAATTGTGAGGGAGGTGTTTCGTTCGATGCTGGGTCAAGGTGAGGTCTTTTTGTGTGATTGTACTCTTTATGGTATTGTCCGTGTTTTGGTGATTGCGATGGTTGGATACTTATATTCTTGGAAAAGTTAAAATCTTTGTGGTTTGATTAACTACTGTTTCTTGACAATTTATGGCGGTTTTAGAGACTCAAGTAATGATTAATGTGATTGAAATGTATGTGAGACTGAAGTGATGCTATAATCGCTATATATGAGGATTAGCTGCTTATAAGGTTTTCTAGAACTTGATGAAACTCTCGACTTATTTTACATTTTAGCTTGATTTGTGTGGAATTTTACCCACATTCTATAACTTAGTTTCTGCAAGGCGTGAACGAGAGGAGAGTGATCGTGGATTTTGTTTCAGGGAATTTATTTCATGGATTATGGTTGAAATGTATAGGCCTTTTGAGAATGCGACTCCTTACTTTATTTTTAGTCTGATGTAACTGGAGCTGTAAAGGTCTTTGTGTTTGTTTTTACTCTTTTGTTATGTTATTTTCCAGTTCATCATCAGATGGGGATGATTGTGGTGATTCCTTTAAGGCGGTGAAGGAATCTGCTAGTCGTAAAAGGAAAAGGAAAAGAAAGAAAAAGCTGGAAGATTTCTTGGAAAATTTGCTGATGAGAATGATGGAAAAGCAAGAGCGAATGCATCAGCAGTTGATAGAGATGATTGAGAAGAGAGAAAGGGAGAGAATTATTAGAGAAGAAGCTTGGAAAAAGCAGGAGATAGAAAGGCTCAGGAGAGACGAGGAGGCTAGAGCCCAAGAGACAGCTCGAAACCTGTCCCTCATTTCCTTTATACAGAATGTCATGGGCCATGAAATCGAAGTCCCTCAGCCATTGACACCGATCTCTCCTCTTGAGACTAGTGGAGACAAAGATGGAAGCAATCTGCCAACCCAGATAGACTTGAAGTGCAACTCAAGCGACAGAAGATGGCCGGAAGCTGAAGTTAAAGCCCTCATAATGCTGAGATCCACTGTGGAAAAAAAATTTCAACTAATTGGCTCCAAGTGCCTTAACATCTGGGATGAGGTATCTGCTAAGATGCATAATATGGGCTATGAACGGTCTGCTAAGAAGTGTAAAGAGAAATGGGAAAACATGAACAAGTACTTCAGGAAGTCCATGGGAAGAGGTGGGAAGAAGCGGCATGGAAATGGTAAGACATGCCCTTACTTTAATGAGCTCACCCTGTTATACAACGAAGCGGTTATGAATCATGTTACCTCTGACCATGTTAGTAATGAAAACGAGGTCAATAGTGCTAGACATTAGAGGTTGGTTAATTTAGGATAGGTTTTATCTCTTCTGTTCACATACCTGTTTGAATGAAATCCTGACAGGGATTAGATTTACAATTTCATTTGGACGTGTCTATCCTCTGAACAAAACTCAGCCTTCTTTAATCTATCTCCAGTATTTACTAATGTACAAAGCTACCTGATTACTGTTATCATCAAATAAAAACGGGTGAAAGGTGCATTATCCAGTTCTTCCTTTGTGTTTGGAGTTACTGCAAATCTTTATATTCTATTTGCTTGTCGTTAGCTGAGAGTTTATCGTCTTCACTGCAGATTTAGTGTATAATGAATTTGTCATGTCTGTAGGTTACTTCACCTTAGTATCATCATCAATCACCAAACAAAGACTGCAAGGAAATCAGACCAACAGAGATGAACCAACTGTAGAGTTAGTCTTCTTCATATTAACACAGAGAAGAGTAGAAGAAGCGCAGATAGAGGAGTTAAAAAAGATAAAAGCCATTTTGAAGTTAAAGAGTTATAGGAGTAGTTGAGGTACTTAATACACAGACCTTGGCTTCAGTTATGTTTTTAACTCCACTATCTCCTCTTTAATGCCAATTAACCCTTGAAAAGGTTTTCATACATAACCTGGTATTCAAGTCTTTTGTAGTTAATAACATAGTTAAGATCAAATGTACCTGAAATGGAACCACAGGGTTTCCATTATTACCACCAAAATAAAAAAGAGTCAGTGTAAATCGAACTTGATACCTTTTGAAGTTAACAAGCACCTGGGACAAACTCTACCGGTTGAACTTAGTCATTAGGGTAAAAAGACATAAGATACTTGGTGTATATGAGCTCAATAGTTATTGTTAATCTCCTGCTAGTCATGACTAGATAAGTGAGTAACTAGGATTATTTTAAAGCTTTTACAGTTCAAAATAATGCCTGTTTAAGATATGATCATCGTCCACTATAACTTTAAACGTTGCATTTACCGCTGCTTTTCACGGACAAATCAAATTACGAGTCTGGTTTTAGTACAAGGGAGAAGATCTATAGGAAGTTCCCCACTGGAGTTGTTGAGGACTTTGTTACCATAATTCTCTCAGCCTGGCGTTGCACTCTCTGCAGAATTTTCATCAGAACATAACAAGTAATCCATCTCTCTAATAAGAAGCTACTTGTGTTGGAAATTCAGATTCAAGAACTAGTTTCTTTAAAGATATACCATGAATGGGTAGGTGTTCATGTACAAGATTTTTAAGAATTCAGGTAACCCCATACGTTACCAAGGTTTGCTCTCCAACGCTCGTATGCAGAAGCCTGTGCATTGTCATTGTTCTTATCTCATTGTTGCAGAAAGAAACATAACAGAATTCAAGATCTAAATGTTCAGGTTTCTCGGAACAAGAGAGTTTGCTTGTACAAAAATTCTGAAGACTAGACAAACTAAGTAAATCTATTAACAGACTTATATCGGCATAAAGGGATCCAAGTTCTGACACATATACATATTCCATTTTAGAGCAAGCAATAAGTGTTTCAACTTGCAATTGCTTATGTATCATCAACCACAACTGTCACCAGCTAACTCCATTTCAGAACAATATAGATTAAAGAAAACGAAGAGGAAACAAATTCTATAAATTAACATGTGAGGATTCACAATTACTTCACCTCTGGTTCCTACCAACGGATGCTCCACCACCACCTCCAGATCCGTAGATATCACCTTGTTATTGGTGGTGGTTGTGGTTGTGGAGGTGACGTTGGTGATGACCCATCATCATGCTAGTTTGGATACCTCCATAAACCCCACCACCAACAAACTCACTCAGACGATCAGCACCGCCACTCACGGCGGATCCATCTCTATGATCCCCTTGGCGACCACCACCACCAGTGGCAGCAGTCTTCTCACCCTCCATCTCTCTGTACTTCTGCAAGTAAATCTTCAAGGGCTCAATGTAGTCCTCAAAACCCAGAGTGGTCATAGCCCACAACAGATCATCTCCATTAACAGTCTTCCTCTTCTCCCTCTGACACTTATCTGAAGCCTCTCCTGTTATGAAGCTTATGAATTCCGACACACACTCTTGCACTGTCTCCTTCGCGTCCTTTGAGATCTTTGCGTTTGCAGGCAAAGCTTTCTTCATAATTCTGCTCACGTTTGCTATTGGCAAGAATCTGTCTAGCTCTTTCATTGACGACTCACTAGCGTTAGGGCCTCCTGACTCGTTGTCGGAGTCCGCCATTTTTAACCGCAAACAACACCAAGATTGAATCTTTATCAGAAACTTCTGGTTTCTTATCAACAAGAAAGGAAAACAACCAAGATTGAAGCTTTATGTGAACAAAAACTAAGAACAGATTCCTGGATTGAGAAAGAACATAAAGTCTGGGCTTTCATGAACAAGATAAGATCGTTGAAACTTGGGTAGCTTTTAGTTAAGAGATTCAGTTGTTGAATCGGACAAGACGAGAGTGAAGATTAAGCACCATAACAGCCTAATAATAGAAACGCACTTAGGATATGTTTGGACGTGTACGGAAAAATAGAAGGGAATGGAATGAAATGCTCCAAATAATTTAAGTCATTGTTTGAGAGTCTATTTTAAAACATGATAAAATGGTAATTGATAGCTTTGGAAGTCATCTTTTATCATCCAAAATTTAATATTTTGTGACTTCCTAAATTAGAGGTCAGGGATGGAATGATATGACTTGCCTTTCAAATCTTCTCTTATTTTATTTAAAGTAATAAGATGATCCATTTCATTCTATTCCATTCCACTTTATTTTATTTTGTTCCATTAATTACTATTCCAATCCACTCTATTGCAAACATACCTTTAGGTTCTTAGCGACCAGTAAATGTTAATCTAGAAAGACCCTGCATTGTTTATTAGTTTTTTTACTATACGCGTGAAGTAGTTTTGGACCGTTCATTTTGTCGATAAGATTCTTACACGTTCCAATCACTTTGGCCGTTGATCAAATACGCGATAATTATTATTTTCAACAAAGCTTCCATTTGATACGTTTGAATTTTTCACCACTAATATTAATTCTAAATTATTAATTTTTTAATTAATTTATTTAAAAATTAAAACATAATATTAATTAATTTATACGAAAATAATATAAATTTTAACACCTTTCATTCTTATTATTCCTTTAATATAAAAAATAAAAAATTAGATACTCTAAAAAAATGTACTCATCATATATTTAAAAATAGTGATTATATTATAACAAAATTAAAAATATTTTTTAATCAAAATTAGTTACCTTAATATACAAGATTTTTTTATTGCTAGAGATATCAATGTATCATTTTAGTATTCATTATATCGATAAGATTCTTAATTTTTGTTATCAAGAATGCGAAATAATTTATAATTAAATTTATTAAATAATAATATTAACAAATTATTAAAACACTAAAAAATAATTTGTATTAAATAAATAGTGGCTGTATCATAAAAATAATTAGAAATATTCTTTTTTAATCATAATTTTAATTACTTTAACATAAAATTGATTTTAAAAGGTACAAATTTTATGCCCCATTCATTTTCAAGTCTTGTTGTTGATGTTATATGAGCAATGTAAGCAATGCTAAAACAAGTATATATAACAGCATTAGCATAATCGAGTTTTTAATTTATTGATTCAAACTCAATTCCTACTAATTAAAAGGATTAGAAGAAAACAATATTATTTATCAAACAACTGCAATTTATTTTTCATATTAAAAATCATAAATCACACCACAACATACATGGAGTTAACTTTTTACTTAGAGGCACTGTGGAGAATGTAGAGAACAGCGACCAAGATGACTGGAAAGAGAAGCAAAAGAAGAGCAGAAGGTGGTTGCAAAGGCCCCATTCCTAGTGGCACCAAGAAGATGATGGCCACCACAACCAGAAGGGCCACCGTCGAGCCGCTGCCCCAGCCGTACTGATCTCCCTCCATTCTCGTCTTCAACAGAGAGAGTTTTATGAGCAGTACTTGCTCGTTGCCGATTATGGAGATACGGACGAGATTGTTTACGTATGACACAGAACTGCGTACGTTTAGTGAAGTGCATGGAACTTGTATTATATATATATATACATATATACACATAAAGAGAGGCGATGGGTTACGGTTGGTTTTGGTTTAAACTTAAAAGGATGCGACGGTTGACTTGAGAGGGTGTGAATGGGAGAGAAAGAGACATGGCTGTTCTCTCCTTTTTTGTTACTTATTTGCTTATCCTTGATCAATTTTCTTTTAGAATCTTCTAAAAATCCAACGATTTGATTTGTTTAATAATAAAAATTTTAATTAGTTTAATTTTTAATTTTTGTTCGGTTTAATTTAATAATATCTGTCGTTAAAAATCGACCAATTAATTAATTAATTGATTAATTTCTGTAAATTAATCAATTTTTATAAACAAAAATTAAACTTAAAATTTTTTAATAAGCTTCGATCATTTTTCTAAATTTATAATTTTATTTAAGTTTTGACCGATATTATGAGGATTTAATAATGATTAAATATTTTAAACCTTAAACTTTTTTGTTATTAGTTCAAATTCCTGTACAATTTTTAATTAAAATTTACCTTATCTAAGCACTCTTTTTTCTTTCTTCTAATTCTCTAATATGAAATATTATATTAATAACATGCAGAGTAAAGTTTTATTAAAGTAATTTTAATCTAAAACGTAATCTTATTATCTAAAATTATGTAAAAGTGCTTAGTGATATTAAAATATAAAAAATTCATTTAATAAATTTATATTATATTGTTTTAAAATAAAAACGTTATTCTTTTAGTTTTTGTAATATCATGAAATATTTTTAAGTAATTTATAATAATAAAAATATTACTATAGAGAAATATAACCTAATTTGATTCAGTCAATTTTATCGTAAAAATCTTGAACCAACTAATTTTTCGGTTTGATTTACTTTAATAACTTTCATTGTTAAAAAAATCGATCATTTTATTAATTAATCGAATGATTTTTTAATTTTTATTTAACAATCTATTTCTTCAATAAAACTTTAAATTAAAGACAATCTTTTTAAATTATATTTAATTCTTTAATTTTATTTAATTTTTAGCAAAATTTGAACCTTTTGTGTTACGGTTTAACTTTAGTTAAAAATCTTAAACCTGTTTTTCGGTTTGATTCATAACCTAATTGGATTTAATCATAATCCCAATAATTAGAATTTAATCAAAAATTTTGAAAAATCTTGAAAAATTTAATAAAATTTGAATCCAATCTGACGGGTTACCATCGTTACTTTCGGCTTTGAAAACTAGCCCACTGGTCGAATGGAACTTGCTATCGTTAAGAATGTATAATCCAATAGCCAACCTGACACGACGACAACATGCTCTTAGTGATTGCTTTTTCAACGAATGAATCAAATCAACATGCTTTCTTCTGTAATCTATGGCACTAAAAAACACTCCCTTCCTCGTTCACATCGCCCTCTCGCCACGTGCTTTTACATCTACTTTATAATGTGACCATTGAAATGCCACCCTCTTCTTAACACCTATTGCACTTCCAACACCTAGACCACAGTCCAACACCTAGACCACAAAAAGGCAAAGACCTCTGTTCTTTCATTTCGAAGAGACATGGAACATGGAGGCTTCCATTGCTATACCAAGCTTCCCAGCTCTAGCTCTGGTAAAGTTCCTGCAACACATGCAAAATGCTAATAATGAAATCACTTTCTCTGTTTTTTTTTCCAGTGTGACACTAGTCTATGTCTGTCACGTTTATCATCTTCTTTCTTTTGCATGCAAACACTTCATAGTTTCACACATAAACGAGATCCCCAGCTCTCTATCTTGGCATGCAGTTTCCATTTTATTAGTTGAAACTCGATCGAACACAACATTTTAAACAAATTTGTTCTTTCCTCAATCCGGACCAACCCCGCAGAGAGTTTTTGGTTTCAAGTTCTTTATCCGTGTATCTAATCTCTTCTGCATATGGTAGATTGCTTCCTTGTGAGTAGATTAAGCGTTATTGAGATAGTCTTCTGTGGGTGGCGGTCAAGATGGTGGTGTAGAGAGGAAAGGGGAATGGATGATGGAAGCACTTCTGCATATACTAGATTGCTTCCTTGTGAGTAGATTAAGCGTTATTGAGATAGTCTTCTGTGGGTGGTGGTCAAGACAGTCGTGTAGAGAGGAAAGGGGAATGGATGATGGAAGCAGCTTGCACTAACGTTGTACAAGTGGCATGCATCATCTGACCCCACAGTAACAAGTGGCAGCCATGCATTATCTGATGTAATGCAACCCACCAGTTAGGTCCACCTTCCTGTTTGAATATACTAATAAATGAAGAATTTATAGTCAGCTCAATAGTCAAAAGGATTCGGATTTATGAGCTCATTAATATGGTTTTTAGTCCCTAGGATTTGGTCTAAGTTTTCGAGTTAATATGTGCTTCGGATCAAATTGATAGAAGGAAGAAGAGATGACTTCTCTTAATAAAGTTTCTTCCAAGCAATTTTATCATTGAACTTCTTACTTCGCATTTGATGCCAAGATAAAGTTATCACAAGAAGCGAATAATCGTTTCAATTCTTCGGTAGTGAGTGTCTTCATGTTTGGAGAGATTGGTTAAATCAATCTTCTTTAGCTGGTAGCTATCGATACCTGTTCTTGGAGACATCTTCATGGATGTCATAAACTGGAACTGACATGAAAGATTCTGTTTCCTTTAAGCTGTTGCCAAATTTGTGACAGGGCTGAAACTATCTGATATCGACATGAATCTAGCTGAGATCAACCACAACAACAAACACTGTGTCACAGATGACAATGAGTGCACCGTAAGGGAGCAAGATCGGTTCATGCCAATTGCCAATGTGATCAGGATAATGCGCAAGATCCTCCCCTCGCATGCCAAAATCTCAGATGATGCCAAGGAGACAATCCAGGAGTGTGTTTCAGAGTACATTAGCTTCATCACCAGTGAAGCCAACGAAAGGTGCCAACGCGAGCAGAGAAAGACAATTACAGCTGAGGATGTGCTTTATGCAATGAGCAAGCTTGGTTTTGATGACTACATCGAACCCCTGACCGTGTATCTTCACCGATATCGCGAACTGGAGGGCGAACGTAGCTCCATAAGAAGCGAGCCATTAGTGAAGAGAAATGTGGAGTATGGTGCGGTGGGAATGGCTGCTTTTGCACCAGCATTTCGTATGGGTCACCCTGGACTTTTCACCACAGCTGCAGTAGGAACATACGTCAGAGATGCATCCAATGGAAGTTCTTCTCAGGCTGCAGTTGCCAATGGAGGAACTTTTGCCCCAAACAAATGATCACGAGATTGCAGAAACTTCCAACACTAACCGATTATAAAATCTAAATTATTGAGTAAGTGATGAATGGGTTAGTGTTTAGAAAACTTTGGTGATTGTTTGAAGGACTTAGCAAGTTCTTTGTGCTAAAAACACCAGATCAATGATGGATTTTAATTTTCGGGAGCTTAAGCTTTATGCTTTGTCACGATGTGCTCTTTATAACTCTCGTTTACTTGTTTCTTTGCTTCTTTCCCTCTAAGTTTCCTCCACCATAAACCATTTTCAGATCTATGGGAGGTAAAGAAAATATCCCGATATCTTGCACTTAAACAAGGATCCTGAAAGTGAGAATTCGAGTAATATTGTATCATAACATGCAAGTATCTCAGTTCCAGACTTGCTTTAGTAGGCGGTGTTTTTGCCATATGAATAGACAAGATTGGTATGAACGAGTCTGAGGAATATGAGGTCGAAGCTGCTGTTAAATACCTGCAAGTGTATGAATAATCCACCATAATCTTAAATAAGGTCAAAGTAAGTCATGAAGGAATGAAGTGAAGTAGGCTTGCAACAAGAGTAGGTCGGTCCGAGGAGCCTCCTGGTGAGGCTCGAACTCGCGATTCATTGGTATAATCTTGCAGAATGATGCCCCAATCTGAGGAAAGCCAATACAATCCGATGGGCAGTCGGATTCGGGCCCATAACTTGACCTTGAATTTAATTTGCAAGTAAGGATTTCATTTTTAATTATTTAATTTATCAAATATTCTTTTTTTTGAAATGATATGCATTTACTGAAGAGATTCAGCGTCACAGCGGATAGTATTAAGCAAAAAATTTGGTGAAATGTCCTATCGAGATCTATTGGGATAATTAGGAGCTGTTGCAGCTAATAAGTGAGCTGCGTTATTAACAATCCTAGGAACCCATGTAAGCGAACAAGAATGAAAAGGACCAAAAAGAAATTTACAATCCTCTAAAATGGCTCCCAACTCGTTGATGCCTGGATGGGCACCGTGGAAACGCTGCACAAGCTGGAGGCAGTCCATTTCCACCACGAAGGTAAAACACAACTGCATTAATCATGATAGAGCTTCCTTAAATGCCATGGCTTCAGCAAGAAGAGGTGGGTACAAAAGAAGAAGTCAGATAAATATTTTACAATTTATTTTCACTTTTATTTTTTTTGTAGCTTTTAATTTTTAATTTTAATTTTGAACAAAAATAAATACATGTTTATATAATTATATTTTTATTACTGATAATAATCATATATCAGATAAAATTTAAAATTTATAAATCAATTAAGTAAATAATTTTATTTTAGTTTTTATGTTTATTAATAAATATTAGTAAAAATTAGTATTTTATATAAAAATAAAAATAAAGATGTATTTATTGAATAAATTTAAATTTTCTTACAAATTTAAAGATAATTATATCGTATTAATTAAATAATATATATTTAGTTAATAGTAAATCAAATTATATCATAAAATAGGAAATAAAAAACTAAAATTCATTTTTGTAATTTTTATAAACATAAAAAGTGGAAGAATCTAAAATAAAAAATATAAATAAAAATTCAATCAAATATTTTTTACTAAATTAAAAAAAGTAGAAATAAATTATTTTATATTCCAAAACCATAGTTAATTTCCATTACTTCATTGTATAAAACTTGTTAATATAATATAAAATTAAAATATATTTAGTATAAAACCAAGAAAATGATTATAATTTATTTTAAGGAATTAAATGTATTTTTAATTAGATAGAATTGTTAATAAACAAATGTAATTATTAAAAATCGAACTTATCGAATTTAATTTGAATTTATTAAATTTTAAATTAAATTTTCTTAAGTAAAATAAGTAATGTCGGCTTGCATCATGATGATTCATGTGCGAGGGAGGACGAGGACAGGGACGAGTAGAGAATATAGGACATGGATAGTTAGATATATATTACACCTCACTTACTTACATCTCCAGTTCATTTCGCGACCCTGTTTTCTTCTGTTTCTGTTCTGTGCTGTTTCAACCCCCCAAAAGAAGAAACAAAGAAGCTTGAGCTTTTTCAACCCTATATAATCTTCCATGACCGAACTAGTTTTGCTTCAGCTTCGAAGCTTCTAAGCAAAACACGACGTTCGGAAAGAGAGAGAGATAGAGAGAAAAATGGAAGACAAGCTTCAACAACAGCTTAAGGATGTGGGATCCAAGCTTCAACAGAGTCTTCCCCCTTCTAAAGACGCCCTCGTTAAGCTCCTTAAGGTGTGGTTTTCTTTACCAAGTTCTTTTTTTACCCCCCGCTTTTCAGGTTTGGTTAGTTAATTCTGTTATTCTGTATGTGGTTGTTTGCTTGCTGGGAAAAAAAAATAGCGTGGAAAAATGGAACGGAGTGAATTTGGTATTTGGGGATTTCTTGTGGTGTTTGGTTTGGTTAGTTGACGGCCAAATTGAGTTAGTTTCGAGTTGGAGATGAGAAGTACTTTGTTCAGGTTCTTCTCTGTGGAAGGTGTATTGTTTGACGCGAGCTTAAAGATTGAGAATTTATTTGGTCAGGGATTATTTATTTGCTTGCTTTCAAGTAGAGATTTAGTTTTTGGTGAACTTCGGTGTTTGTTGAGCATTTTATCTTGAAAATCAGGTTGAACTAGGGTTTGTTTTTCGTATAGGGTTTGTTTTCCATCTAGGGTTTGCTGCTCTGGGAAACTTTCACTTGTTAACTTTTGGGGTTACGATGTAGAAATTGCTGTTATTTATTTAATTTATGTTCGTTGCAAAGAGTGGACAGAGATAATTGCTAGGGTAATGCTGTATTTTGAAGTTGTGAGATATGTTAATGGGGAGTAAATTAGTGACTTTTAGTGAGACAAGTGGATTGTTAATGAACTTTTAGTTAGGGTGTGAAACATCCTTAAGACAGGTCAAATAATTAATTGAATGCTTTTTTGTTCTATCCAGCTTAAGTGATGGAAATAAAGACAGATCCTTCGATCAACGTATAAGTGCATTTCTATTTTGAATTCTTGAGTTAATAAATCACGATTGAGGTTTTGAGGGGTGACCTGTCCGTTAGTTGAATGGCCTGATGTGAACATCTAACAGTTTAGAGTTTAGGCTAGATGTATTAAGTTTTATTATCCTGTAGAGCTAAGAAAATGTAAAATGCTATCCTTACATCCTTGTGCTGGAAACTTGGTGTGTGAAAATGTATAAGTTGAATATGCATTATAGCTTTGTATTGGTGCGAATTATGTCTGTGGGCTTTAACTGGAGTTCCTCTGTGTTGAGCTAAGGGTGTAGGGACCAACACAATGTAACCAGAAGTTGCTTGGACTGAGCTGAGACTACTTGGTGTGTGACTTAGGTTTTTGCTACCAATTACTGGTTCAACTAAGCATTAATGTCATGGATGTTTTATTTGTCATCTCATACTGCTTTGTTAGTTGTCTAATAAATTTTGTGTTGTTTTGATCAATCTGCTGTGGTTGCTAAAGTTAGATTCTTGGTATGTGTCTTGGTTGGTAATATTGGACTTTTAGTACTGGAAAATAGTTTTGGCACTCTAGCATGTATTTTCATTATAGGGCTTAAATTTACATTGTTACTCGTTACTTGCTAATAATATTTGCTATACTTGCAGCAAGCTGTTGCCCCTCTGTCTGAGATGGAACAATCACCCTCTGCTTTGATGATGGAGTCGATGCAACCTTTTCTTGATGCAATTATCGAGCCAGAATTGCTAAAACATCAAGATAGAGATGTTAAGCTTTTGGTTGCAACCTGTATTTGTGAGATAACCCGAATTACTGCACCTGAAGCTCCTTACAGCGATGAGGTTCTAAAGGTGCTTAATGTTGATGGAACTTATTGGCTAAAGGTTTCCATGTTACTTACAAGACTTAAAAATTTTATTCGTAGCTGATTGGTCTCTATCTGCAGGATATTTTTCAATTGATTGTAGGCACTTTTAGTGGGTTAAGTGATACTAGTGGTCCCTCATTTGGAAGGAGGGTTGTTATTTTGGAGACTCTTGCCAAATATAGGTCATGTGTTGTGATGCTGGATCTTGAATGCGATGATCTGGTGAATAAAATGTTCGGTACATTTCTTGCTGTTGCAAGGTGTGTTGTATCCCAATGCCTTTTTTTATGATGCTCAATTTATTTAAAGTGATTGATCTTGAAACTCTGGGTTTTGCAGCGATAATCATCAGGAAAGTGTATTGTCTTCGATGCAGACAATCATGGCCCTTCTCATTGAAGAAAGTGAGGATGTCAGAGAGGATCTTTTACTTATTATATTATCTGTATTAGGTCGTAACAGAAGTGTAAGAACCTATATTTAATTGGATGCAATTATGTGCTTTATTGTCAACTACAATTTTTGTGTTAATTTGGATTTCTTGTAATATGGCATCCTTACTGGGTTGGCATTCGGTGATGTTTGTAATTCTAGGATATCTCCAATGCCGCAAGGAAGCTTGCGATGAATGTTATAAAGCAATGTGTGGGAAAACTTGAAGCTGGCATAAAACAGTTCCTCATATCATCAATGTCTGGGGATAACAGGTCCACAAATAACCAGATTGACTACCATGAAGTCATATATGATGTCTATTGTTGTGCTCCTCAAATTCTATCAGGAGTTGTCCCATACCTCACAGGCGAGCTATTGGTAATTCCGATTGATGGCCTACTCATGCACTTCTATGCCTAAGATGTAGAATAATCTTATTTCAAGATACATTTCTTTCTGTGCCATGGTTATCTAATTACAGCTATCATTGGTTGAAGCATTTTCTCTTACGTAGAAATTGAAGAACATTACTTGCGTGTTTTGATATGGCTATGTGTGTATTAAGACTTTTTTTTTGTTTAAAATTCTGAACAAGTTTGTTCCAAAATCTGCAGACTGATCAACTAGACACTCGTTTAAAAGCTGTGAAATTAGTTGGAGATTTATTTGCTATGCCGGGATCTGCCATTACTGAATCATTTCAGCCAATTTTTTCAGAGTTTTTGAAAAGATTGACTGATAGAGTAGTTGGGGTCAGGATGTCCGTCCTTGAACATGTTAAAAGCTGCCTATTATCAGATCCATTACGTGCTGAGACTCCCCAAATCATGTGTAAGTTTGCTGAGTCGCGTGACAAACTTATTCTTTGAGAGCCTCAACCGATATTGGTTTTGGTTCATTGTATTCCAGCTGCCCTATGCGATCGACTGTTGGACTATGATGAGAATGTTCGAAAGCAAGTTGTTGATGTGATATCCAATGTGGCATGTCATGCCTTGAATTCAGTTCCTGTAGAAACAATAAAAGTAGTTGCAGACCGTCTGAGGGACAAATCAGTAGGCTCACTCTTTTCTTGTTGCCTAACTACTTTTTGTTGTTCTTTATAGTACTTAATGCGTATGCTTTTTTTTTCCTGGGACTTTTAGTTACTTGTTAAAAGGTATACAATGGAGAGACTTGCTGAGATATTCAAAGTTTATTGTGTGAAGTCCACTGAGGGCTCAATAAATCCTAGTGCATTTGATTGGATTCCTGGAAAGATTTTGAGGTGTTTGTATGACAAAGATTTCAGGTAAGACATCTTACTTTGCAAACTAATCTGCATTTTGCTTTTCCATTTCCTCATTTGCCGCTCTTGGACATGCCTTAGTTGATCTGATGAACTTTATAGCTTTTTAGTACTTGCTTCTCCATTTACTGGTTTAAAATTGTTTCTAACATGTATCATTCCTCTTCAGATCAGATACAATTGAATCTGCTCTTGGTGGATCTCTATTCCCGGCTGAGTTCTCCATCAAAGACAGAGTTAAGCACTGGGTCAGAGTTTTCTCTGCATTTGACAAAGTTGAGCTTAAAGCTTTTGAGAAGATTCTGGAGCAGAAGCAAAGGTGAGTAGCTCATATTTGGTTATGATATGACTATTGATACAGCCTTCCTTTGTCATTTTTGAGAATTTGATGGTTCTGGATGCAGATTACAGCAAGAGATGCAGAGATACCTGTCGCTTAGGCAGATGCATCAGGTATGAAAATCTAGCGAATTTAAGTCATTCATGTTTAGATTAAGAGTTGAGGTAAACAATCAAATATTTGCATCTCATTCACATACAGGATGGTGATGCTCCTGAGATCCAGAAAAAGCTTCTGTTTTGCTTCCGGATCATGTCCCGCTCATTTGCTGAACCTGTAAAAGCTGAGGAGAATTTTCAGATACTTGATCAATTGAAAGACGCCAACATTTGGAAGATTTTGACAAGTCTTGTTGATGAAAATACTAGCTTCCATCAAGCCTTAAACATTCGTGTAAGTGACAGCAGTTATTAATATTTTCTGTTCAGAAAACTAGAATTGATGATATGTTGGCATTAATTGGGCCACAAAGCTCGGGAAGCTTGTAATCTCACCATAGTTATGAAAATTGTGTGCTTGGTATAACGGGCATTACTATTACCTTTGCTGTTGTCATTCCAACACATCAAATTCTGATCATACCATTAACAAGGAGTCTTTATTTTGCACAAATTTGTTACTATGATTCATATGCTTAATAATTATTATTCTATCTTTATACATAGCTTACATCCAGTTTTGTAAACTTGCCAATTTGTTGCCAAGTGAGCTAAAATAGCTTTCCTTTATTTGATTCTGATGTTCATTCTCCTTCAGATGCTTATTAGAAAATTTGTTGGGCCCGAACATTGTTGGCATCTTATGAGTGATTTAAACAATGAATGCCATTTTGCTATTTTCCTAAAATCTTTTCCAACTGGAGCTACTTGTCCCTGCAACTTATATTGAATAAGAAACTGCATGTTGTTCTTTGAATTTTCTTTTTGCAGAATAATTTGCTTAAAATCCTTGGTGAGAAGCACAGACTTTATGAGTTTTTGAGCAATCTCTCTTTGAAGTGCTCTTATTTACTTTTCAACAAGGAGCATGTCAAAGAAATTCTTCTGGAGGCTTCTACACACAAATCTTCTGGAAATACTCAGCTTACTCAATCGTCCATGGATATTCTTGTGGTGAGAACAAGCCATTGATCAACATCTGAAATCTATCCTTCATCCGATCTCCATTTAGTCATTTACTATCTTGGAACATGTTCTTTCTTGACTGTCATTTAAACATTTCTTGAGTTTGGAACTTTGTGTTAGATCCTGTTGAACTTTTCAATCATTTTCATTATTGTGACTGCAGTATAAACTTCATTAAGGTGCCATTGGCCTTGAACTATGCAACTTTTCTTTTATATGATTGTGTGTGTTTATATGCTTATGTGTTTTCATCTTTTAAGTATCAAGTTGATTTTTCCTATTCATCAAAATGTAATGAAGTTTTTTCTTGTGAGAATTTTCAGATTCTTGCACGTTTCAGTCCATTACTGCTGACTGGGGCTGAAGAAGAGTTAGTAAATTTCCTGAAAGATGACAATGAAGTGATCAAAGAAGGTGCTTTGCATGTTTTGGCGAAGGCTGGTGGCACCATCCGTGAACAACTTGCAGTTTCATCGAGGTATTGCTCTTGAAATTGTTGCCTCTTGATCTGTTCCTTAAATATACACTTACACTGCAATTTTTGCTTAATGCAGTTCACTTGACCTCATATTGGAAAGATTCTGTTTGGAAGGCACACGGAGACAGGCCAAGTATGCTGTACATGCCCTGGCAGCTATAACAAAGGATGATGGCCTCAAGTCCCTCTCTGTTTTGTACAAGGTGGTGCCCTATTCTTTATTTTATTCGCCTCTTGTGTGCCACTGCCACTGGTAGGCAGATGTGTCGAAGTGTTTGCAAGGCAGTGTTCATAAATGTATTTATACAAATAATGTTGCCTGCGTATTCAGAGACTTGTTGATATGCTGGAGCAGAAGAGACATTTGCCAGCTGTATTACAATCTTTGGGATGCATAGCACAGACTGCAATGCCAGTGTTTGAAACTAGAGAAGGAGAGATTAAAAATTTCATCAAAAACAAGATCCTGGAATGTAGCGCTGTATGCCTCTGAAGATCCTCTTCAAATTCCTCTTATTTTGCACTTTTTAATAGTAATGATTTAGGGTGCTTTGTTGTACAGAAAGAAGAAGAAAACACTAACAGTGGTTGGGATAACCGAAGTGAACTGTGCTTGTTGAAGGTTGGTCTTTTTCTTACTTATTTGAGTCGTTTCAAAGATGAGTTGTTCATTAGAATCAAACTTTATCTTCTTACCATACCTGACTGCAAGCTATACATTGTTGATTTGAAATGGAATTGCTGTAGATGTATGGGATTAAGATGTTGGTTAAGAGCTACCTGCCTGTCAAAGATGCACACCTTCGTCCTGGTATTGATGACCTTCTTGAAATCCTTAAGAATATGCTTTCTTTTGGAGAGTTATCAAAAGATATAGAATCAAGGTATCATGTTGTTGTCTCTTTAGACTAGTCTGCATATCATCTTTGATTTGATCAGTTCTTAGTTTGTGAGATTTGTAGTTTTATTTACCGGTTGACCTCATCATGCAGCTCAGTTGATAAGGCCCATTTGAAACTTGCTTCTGCAAAGGCACTTCTTAGATTATCAAAGCATTGGGATCATAAGATACCTATTGATATCTTCCACTTATTGCTGAGGACACCAGAGGTAATTTCCCTATATCATCTGTTCGTAGTTAGTCATAAGTTGCAAGTGACTGTTTCTTTACATCATGATCTATTCCTTCATAATTTTCTTCCTTTCCTGTTTGGTATTGCAGATTGCTTTTCCCCAAGTTAGAAAGCTATTTCAAAGCAAAGTTCATCAATATATAAAGGACAGGCTTCTGGATGTGAAATACTCTTGTGCATTCTTATTTAACATAATGAGTTCCAGTCCCTCTGATCTGGAAGAGGTACCTATACTAGAACCAGTTGGTTCATATTTGGTCTCCGATTTCTAATTTTACTTGCTTGTTACCTGTGTTGTAAGTTGCAAGTCTTTCCTTGGTTGAATTTTCCTGACTGTTTGAATTGGCAGGATAAGCAGAACTTTGCTGACATCGTTCAAATGCATTACCAAGCCAAGGCACGACAAGCACCTGGCCAAAGTGATGCAACTCCTTTGGCACCTTTTCCTGAACATGTTCTCCCTTACTTGGTCCACTCTCTTGCTCATCTTTCATGCCCCGGTGTAGATGAATGCAAAGATGTTAAAGCATTTGAACCAATATATCGGTTAGTGTAATTACACTGATCGCATTTGTTTT
>JAOTAX010000003.1:4208697-4227157 GCA_025629825.1 Erythroxylum guanchezii
TATCTTTTAGGCCTTCTTCCTATTTTCAATTTTCTTATCCTTTACTTTGATGGGTGTGATACCAAGTGCTTGAGATCTTATTCTTCTCAGGAAAAATCTGCTGGAATCAGCGTCATTCGACCATGTTTTTATTTCCTTCTTTTGCCAATCTCCTCCTCCTTTCTATTTTTGCTTCCTGAGCGCCACTTCACATGCATATTTTTCAGTTTTGAGAAACTCAGATTCTGTTATGCTTCTTATATTTTCTGTTTGATCAAAGATAACAAGCTTTCTCATACATTATGTTTTTGTTTCTCATTGAAGTCTTGGAATCTTCTACTTTTTCTTTGCAGAGGCTTTCCTTTTTCTTGCTGTTGCTTTGATAATAGTGTTAGTATGGCAGAGCGGTTAGGCTTGCTAAAAGTCACAATTGTGCGAGGAAAGAAGTTGGTGATCCGGGATTTCAAGACTAGTGATCCTTATGTAATAGTCAAGCTTGGCAATCAGGTGATTCTAGGATCTGCGATTCTTCTTATAGCATTCTTTCCATGTGGATGCACTAACATTTTCTCTCTTCTTATATAGTAATTACCTTGCTTACTGATCTGAAATGGTGTGATTTTTCATTTTCATTACAGCATTCATATCTTTGCTATTTTAGCTCTCTATTTAATCGTTGTGCTCCCGAAAAGTTGTTTGATAGACATAAGATAGCTCTAGCCCATGGTGCTGCTTTGCTTGTTGAATGGGGGAGTTATTATATTTCTCATTCCAAGCTACAGAGTTATGTGCTTTATCTTGTCTTTAATGCTGTTCTCTGCTCTTAGTCTTTGTCACTTAGTATAGGCTTTGTGCTGAAGTGTTTTTTTGTTGCTTGATCTATGAATTTTTCAGAGTCTTTTCCTTCAATTGTTACTGAGACTAACTGTTATTGCTTTCACAGACAGCTAAGACCAAGGTTATCAATAGTTGCCTTAATCCAGTCTGGAATGAGGAGCTAAGTTTCTCCCTGACTGAACCTGCAGGAGTTCTAAAATTGGTATGGCAAATTTCTTGATTCTATTTATAATAGTAATTGATTTAGCGAGTTGAGTTTCAAAAAGTTTGGAATTCAATATGTCCTTTCAGTCTGTTTAATGTGGACTACATGAATTTAATTGGCTAGTGGAATTAAACAAATTTTGCTTGGCCCTTTAAGTTATGAATAAAATTTATGCCAAAACTCGCTTTGAACAGGAAGTTTTTGACAAAGACACATTCAAAGCAGATGACAAGATGGGACATGCTGATCTCAACCTTCAACCAATTGTCTCTGCTGCTAGGTTGAAGCAGATTCTTCATGTTTCGTCGGGGGAGACGGAATTGAGAAAGGTTGCTCCGGACAGTGATAACTGTCTCTCTAGTGAAAGTTCCATTAGTTGTGTAGACGGTGAGGTTGTGCAAAACGCATGGTTGAGGCTTCGCGCCGTTGAGTCGGGAGAGATAGAACTTAAGATTAAGTTAATCAATCCTCCTGTTACTCATTCAGGGTAGTGAAGAATGCAGGGATATTATAAAAATTATTCTTCTAACAATCACAAACAACCCTTCATGTGTGTCTCATAGATTTCCAATGTATTGTAGCTGAGGCCAGCAGAAGTAGTGGTTTGGAGTTGCAAATTTGGTCAAGTACTGAAGGCATTTCAAAGGTTTTGGCATAAAGGCAACTGCAAATGGAAATAGAGTTCATCATCATTCATCTTCTACTTCCATTTTATGCATTTCCTGATTTGGTTGGATCACGTGGAAGAACATACTTTGTCTTGCCACTTAGGTTCAGGTGTATATTGCATTTGCATGCTCTCATTAGTTTGTCTGTTTTAGCATTTCTGTAGTCTATTTAATTGGATTATGGTTAAGGGAATGGGCTCAAATGTGTCCAAGTCAATAAAATAAAGTCAATATACCTTAAAGCCTCCTGAAATTGTGGAGAGCCGACAAAAAAACTAGGAATTAGGTTGACAAGGAATTAGGTTGCCAAGTGTTTCTTTTTCGATTATATTTCAGATTAGATGATATTTTAATTTATTGATTAAAGTTAATTTGAATTTTTTGGATTGGTCTAAATCGAATTATTTTTATTTAAAAAATTAATAGGAATATTATTGAACAAATTTATTTTTTAATGTTATATTAATTCAAAAGTTTGTAAATAGTATATGGCTTAATAATAAGAATATTATTGGAAAGATTTATTCTTTAAAAATAAAAAATTAATTTTTGCATGCAATATTTACTTAGGAAATATAGAGGTTTATATTTTAATATTTTACTACTTAGGAGTAAGACTGTGTATTATTAGATCTTATCAGATTTTGTGTTTTAAAGAGATTTTTATTAAATTATTGTTGTTTATATTTTAATAATTTATATTTCTTGAATAAATTATTGCATGAAAATGTTAAATTTTTAATATTTAAAATTGTCAATTTTATAATTTATTTTTTAAAAATTATTTCTATTAGAGTGCATTTAAAATTTTTTTTGGACCAAATTATTAATTTAATTTAGAAAAATTAATAGGAATATTATCCAAAAAAGTTCCTTATATTAGTCCAAAAGTTAGTACGTGTGTGCATTTTAAATTTATACTAATCAAAGGCCTGGGATTCAGAGTGTTGTGTCAATGATCTTCAAATTCAAAGCAGCCTCGCAGAAGACAAATGCAGAAGCCGATGAGGAGGTGAGTGAAATGAAGAAACAAACACTCGATCTTGGAAATGGAAGCCATGTTATTTACATTCCCAGGTTCTTATCCTTCGACCAATCATGGAAGTTTTTCGATTTCCTCAACACCCACATACCATGGACCCGTCCCACCATTCGCGTCTTTGGTCGCTCCTGCGTCCAGGTTTTTAACCTGTTGATATTTTGATTGGATATTCTTCTTGGTTGTTCCTTTTCCTTGTTTTGGTGGTCTTCCTGAGGTTTTCACCTTTTGTTTCTTTGAAAGTGATACGAGAATGACAAGAAAAGAGTGCTTCTTTATCGTCTCTTTCTTTTTCTTTATGTTTTTTGGTTGACTGAAAGGTGGGTAATCAGGGAAATGTTAAATCTTTAAGGGTTAGCTTGGATAAAGTTATGATCTTGCTGCTATTTGTGCTTCATTTTGGAGGAATACCCTAATTTACATTCAATTTTTGCTTAAAACTTTATGATCATAGTGTAATTATACTGAAGATTTATCACGGTTTCTTGAAGAAATTGTATTATTATTGCCGGTTGGATGAGGATGTGCGACAGACATTTCTTGGATTGGATAAGTCGTGAACTCGTTGGGTTAGGTTGTACTATTCTTGTTTCTGTTAAAACGTCTGAGTTCTTACCATGGATAGAATTCGAAAGATTTGGGGATTCAAGTATCTTGAACTATGACTGAGTTTGTGAACCTGAAATCAATAATAATTGGGACTTTATGGTGCAGCCTAGAGATACATGCTATGTTGCAAGTCCAGGATTGCCAGAATTGATTTATAGTGGATACAAACCGCATGCATACTCCTGGGATGATTATCCTTTGCTTAAGGACATACTGGATTCAGTAAGTATACTGTCAACTAATATATTGGAGACTTGAGAAGTTGCAGCTACTGATTTCATATATATATTGAAGGTCCACAGAGCACTTCCTGGAAGTAGATTTAATAGCCTACTATTGAATAGGTATAAAGGTGGGAATGATACTGTTGGTTGGCATGCTGATGATGAGAAGCTTTATGGACCAACACCAGAGATTGCCTCAGTATCATTTGGCTGTGATCGGGAATTTTTATTGAAGAAACGGCCTGAAAAATCACCCAAAGGTAGCATGATGTGTTTGAAAAGAGTTTCTCTGCTTTTGTTAGCTTCAGTGCTCAGTTCTAGGATCTAAACATGGTTTAGGGGCTGCCATGAATTTGCATATGGGCTATGTTTCTATTACAGTGATTAGGTGAGTATGTAGATCTTTTTTGTCACGAATTTAAATAGGTGACATAAATTTGTTGCTTCTTTTGGTGCGATTGACAGGAAAAGGATCTGATGATCAGCCTGCTTACAAACGATTAAAACAGAGCAGCCATACCGATCAATACTCATTTAATCTAAAGCACGGATCACTGCTGGTGATGGGAGGTTACACTCAAAGGGATTGGCTCCATTCGGTTCCTAAGCGTGCAAAAATTGAGGCGACCCGAATCAATCTTACTTTCAGGCTTGTTCTTTGATGTTTTTTGAGAGGAATAAGCTCTTCTTTCCCTGTCAGCTATGGTCTATTTAGCAGCCTAGATGCTGCTGAATTCTCTGCCATTAGTCACTTTATATCCTTACCAAGTTGAGATATCAGCTCTCACCTGTGGCCTGAAGAGCAGATAAGATAATGCAACCACTTTGCTATGTAGCACCCTTGAAACCAGAATTCATTTAGATGGAATGTGTATATCTAATCGAGGCTCAGTGCACTGTAATTCCTACTTATCCAGTTTAATTTCAAAACCGTTTTGCCGGTTTCAAATCAAAGCAGAAATCAAGTAAAATTATCATTTTACAAAACATTGTTATAGCATAAACATGATAATCCAGCAGTTTGGCTACGTATTGATGTCATTCTCTTTTTTTGTTCGCAACTGGGTTACAATCTTCGTTGATTTTCACTTGGCAATTAGATATATTTCCTAGATTGTATCAAACATGTTGTGTTGAACTTTCCATCTTACATTTAAATAACAAGATGAAAGGAAAACTTGACCAAATATGAGAAACCTAACATGGTTGTAAATGAAGAAATCCGCCAAGAATGGATTCAGACTATGGTGATTCAGGAGGTGAAATAGAAGATATATCATTCAAATTCTATCTATGAGATGTAAAACTGATGGAGAGAGAACTCATGAAGATTGAATACAGAACAGTAACACGTTAACATGTAGTCTATATCTTGCGGTCTTACCTGATGCAACTTATTAGAGTACCCTCTTATACATCCAATAAATGAATAATGAATTGGCACGATTTACAATATGATTGTTAAAAGATTTTGATAGATCACAACGTATGTTGACGTCATTTAGAGTCTGTTCTCAAACGGAAGCATACCGGTTCGTGCTATGTTGCTTTGCCTTCCAAAACTCTTCACTTTTTGACTTTCTTCACTTTCCTTAGAGGTATAACGTCTTCTCTCTTCGAAATCATTGGAAAGGTGATAGCTTGAATTGGTTATGTGTTAGAATATACCTTTTTTCTGAACTGGGTATCCATATTTACCACTTTGTAGGTGACCCCTAGTCCTTTCGCCATCACTTGGACTCTAACATGTCTTCTTCTTCGGATTCTGTAGAGCCTCGAGGTTCCTTTCTATTTGCTTTCACTTCTTCCTATTATCTTCGATATGATTTTTTTCCTTTACTTTCTGGTCTCTTAAAATTTTCATTCTTTCCGTAAGTATTATCGTTACTGCTCTCTTTTCAGTTGTTGACATCATCAACGACTTCGAAAGCTAATACATGATATCAGACCGGGAACTGTCATAAACTTTATTGATCTTTATCTCTATGCTTGTTCATGTCTTGTTTTTTTCTAATAATTTGTGATTGGAGCACGATTTCTGCTGTGAAGTTTGGCTTATGTAATTCTTTCCGAGTCACGCATTTAATCCGGGTTTTGATTCTTAGTGATAGGACGACTTAGCTGTAGCCGTTTGGTTTGTGCAGATGTTTGCATTGTAGGTGTTGCTCGAACACCAATTGGTGGTCTTCTGGGTTCCCTTTCGTCTTTCTCAGCTACAAAGCTCGGGTCTATAGCCATTAAAGGTAATTAAATCCCACCGTTCAAATGTTATAAATAATGTTGTTTTTCCCTTTGCGAATGACACACAAGTGCTATATCATTATTTTGTGTGAATTGACTAGGTGCTCTTAAAAGGGCAAATGTGGATCCATCACTAGTACAGGAGGTTTTCTTTGGCAATGTTCTTAGTGCAAATCTAGGACAAGCTCCTGCTAGACAAGCTGCCTTAGGAGCAGGCATACCTAATTCAGTGGTGTGCACCACTGTTAATAAAGTTTGTGCGTCTGGGATGAAAGGTGAGCTGTTAGTATGCAAACATTTTCCTTTGTAGTTGTTGATACTATGCTGTTAGCATGGAGACGTTATAAATTAATTTATGATTGTATGTTCATTGCCTTTTTTGAACCAGCAATTATGCTTGCTGCACAGTCAATCCAATTGGGTGTAAATGATGTAGTCATTGCTGGTGGGATGGAAAGCATGTCTAATGCACCAAAGTATATTGTTGAAGCAAGGTTTGCATTTCTGTCACTCTATAGAGTCATGTGATGGTAAATAGTGTTTCTGTGTATAATCATTGAGGACTTCTGAAGACTTGATAGGTGAACTAGATCATTGGTGATAATTTTGTCACTGGTGTTCTAAGGAATGGGTCAGTTGGATTCTCTTTGTGTAGAGACTGGTGATACCAAATAAAGTCCGTTCCCAATGTTTTCTGTTTAGTTTTGTTTGAGGTAGATGTCAGGCTGTATGGTTTCAAGTGTTTTCTGTCCTGTATTGAGTTCTCTCTTCTTCTTCTGGGTGTAATTTTTGCCCACTGTATCATTGTTAATCACCATCTTAGGTATTTCATTGTCCATCTTTGCAATTCATTTGGGTTCATGTCTATCCTTTACATTCTTCATATGTGATTCACACCTCTATTCTTGCGTGGCATTTCCTTTCTTTTGGTGCTTTATCTGTGGCAAAACCAGTTTATGTGTCGCATACAGATCTGTTTTTCCTTTTTGTAACTCAACACTGTTCTGTGTTTTTGTTTGGACCCATTTGTTACTTTCAAGATGGATGGGTTTGGCAGTGACATTTCTTTATGATCCATTCCTACCTTTATTTTTTTTGCACAGAAAGGGTTCTCGATTAGGACATGACACTATTATTGATGGCATGCTCAAAGATGGCCTGTGGGATGTGTATAATGACTTTGGAATGGGAATTTGTGCAGAAATTTGTGCTGATCAGTATTCCATAAGCAGACAGGAGCAGGTTTGCATTCACATTTCAATAAAACTTTGTGAACAGTTTGTCTTCAGCGATCAAATGGATTCTGCTTTAATCCTTTTCCTTCTCAGATATCTTCTTCCTCATTAGCATATTTTGAAACTATTTAGTTTATCAGTTGGTAGTGCTGAAAGCCACATTACTATATATTCTAAACACAGAATTCAAAATGCTCATCAAATTACGATGATATTGCAGGATTCATATGCTATTAGGAGCTTTGAACGTGGAATTGCTGCTCAAAATGCTGGTCTTTTCTCCTGGGAAATTGTTCCAGTGAGTTTTTAATTCTGGCGTGGTCCCAGTTTGTACTTTTTTCTTTTTCAAAATCATGGCCATATGGCTTTTGTTAACTTGCAGGTTGAAGTTTCTGGAGGAAGGGGGAGACCATCAACTTTGGTTGACAGGGATGAAGGTTTAGAAAAGGTAACATAAATTGGCTGGGAACACTTGCATGGACTGGTTTGCTTAATGCTACTTAGATTGTTGCAACTTCATTGTTGCTTAAACCGATCGCTCATAGGTTGGCAGGCACTTGAGTTCCTGGCTTGCTTGTTGCAGTATTCTTTATGCTTAAGTCTAACATTCACATTTCTATTCGTCCTCTCTTCAATTCCTTTAAATAAACAGCACCTCACTATCACTTCTGTATTTCTCTTTTTAAGCCAAAAAGTATATTTAATGTATTAGTTAATACTGTTTTATGTCATCTTGCTAGTTTGATGCTGCGAAACTTAGGAAGCTTAAACCAAGTTTCAAGGCGAATAGTGGTTCTGTTACTGCTGGCAATTCTTCTAGCATAAGGTTCTCTCTCTCTCTGTGTCTTTGGGTTTGCATGAAGTTACGGTCCTTCTTGACTGCTTATATGTGATTGCCTTTGGGGACAAAACATATCTTCAGCGTGACTATGTGAGCTCAAATAATTTGGTGCCTACTTTTTCTATAGTGGGTTATCATTGTACCATCGTGTTGAATCAGATTCTTCCCTAATATGATATCCTTCATTATGCTCTAAAGCAGTAGTTGATCATCAAAGCTTCCCATTTGAAGGATTTAATTTCAAATGTGACAACAAAAACATGGAGATATTATTTTCAGTTTATAGTATTTTGTTCTGTATTAGTTATCATTGTTGTAGAAAGATCATATTTTATTTTTCCGTCACCAATGGATGCCCTTTCCATTAATAGTGATGGTGCAGCTGCACTGGTGCTGGTGAGTGGTGAAAAAGCACTTAAGCTTGGGTTGGGAGTGATTGCTAAGATTAGAGGATTTGCAGATGCTGCTCAGGTTGTTCAAATACATTGTTTTGTACAATCGTGGTCTTGATGAAGCAGAAGCTTCGATAACTTGGAATCTTTCTAACAAAATTGATTCTGTAGGCCCCTGAGCTATTTACAACCACACCAGCCCTGGCGATACCCAAAGCTATTTCAAATGCGGGTCTAGAAGCTTCTCAGATTGATTACTATGAAATCAACGAAGCCTTTTCTGTAAGAAATTATCTACTACATCCATTTGACAAATATTTTACTGAAATTGCTAATTTACTGTTTACTTGGTTGCTCTTTCCTGTGCAGGTCGTGGCTCTTGCTAATCAAAAGCTACTTGGTCTTAATCCCGTGAGCCAATAACCGGCTTTGTTATTCATTTCTTTCTTAATCTTGATTCCAAGTTTGGATTACATTATAGCTGTTTCAATGAGTTTTGTGGATTTAATGCTCTGTAGTTGTCCCAAGGGCTATAGGTTTTTCTAATTCTTGTAAATGCAGGAAAAAGTGAATGCTCATGGTGGAGCGGTCTCTTTGGGACATCCGATAGGATGTAGTGGGGCTCGTATCTTGATCACATTGTTAGGGGTAAGTGGTTAATGCTATACTTTAGCTTGTTCGTTGTGCAATTGAAAGTCATCGCTTCAGGAGTGCATGAGCAATATGATCATGCTGTAGATTTTGAGACATAAGTACGGAAAGTATGGGGTCGGTGGCATCTGCAATGGCGGAGGAGGAGCATCTGCTCTTGTTGTTGAGCTTATGTAAGCCCTCTAAACTTGATTACTGAAATTCGCTTTCTTGATTGTTTCATCTTCATCTGTGGTTAGATGAAGGATGATACCATGCTCCTTTTGGTAAATCACGGACCGTTATGCATTTTGCAGGTCAGTCGGGACGGCGGGACGATCTAAACTATGATATCGATCTGTTAATAATCACATCATCAAGTAGTGCAATTTTAGAACTGTTGTGTGTTTTACTGAATAGAGATGAATATAGTAATAAGTTCCGGCAATTCAGGAGAGGTTCGTTAATTTCATACAACTTTTCTTTTATATTTTACAAAGAGACTATCAGTTCGGTTAACCTTGCTAGTTGTTTATACGTTCGCCTTTTATATATTAATAATTATATTAGAAATATTTTTTTTAATATTGCACATTTTTCAGTGTTAATAATTAAAGTTTTTATTACTTTTTATTTTAATATAATTAATTAATATATAATATCTAGATATTGACTTCTAAAATATTTTATAATAGATAAAATTTTAAACTTCTAAATGTAATTTCATTAATTTTTTAATTTGACAGCCATAAAAGTTACACTCATCCAATAAATAATAAAATGTTTAAAATTTAGTATTATGGTTAAATTAAAAATTAAAAATTTATATTCAAATAAATATATTTTTACTTAGTTTTTGTTATTTTAATCTATATTTTTTCTTTTAAAATAATATTATTTCATATATAAATCGGAATACTTGAAATTTGATTAATTTATTTTTTCCTTTTCCTCAAGTAATATTTGCATTTACAAACAAATTAACACAATTTGCCTTAATTAGGACCTTAGTCCAATAATTAGTACACTCTGCCTAATTACAGCTTTCCGTCAAAAGAATAAAAAGAAGATGACTTTCTTCTACGAGCCTCTCTGGACCTTGTCACTTTTCTCATAAAGGCATGGCTTTAACACATCATCTGCATAAAATGTGGGGATCATATGCTTAAAGTATGGCTCAGGAAGATTGTGAATAAAAAGGGTCACAACAGGGTTTGAGGGAGAAGAAACTGTTTGTGTGGGAGCTGTGTAAGGACGTGACGATGTTCAATCTTTCAGCAACAAACCAGTCCAGGATTGTCCTGGTCTTAGCTGTCATTGTTTTGGTGGTAACATTAACGGCAGCTAAACCTACTTACGGGGGCGGTGGCGGAGGCAAGAACGGTGGCAGAGTGATTATGAAAGGCAATGGTGCAAAAACCTCGTCTTCTGCTGCTGATGTTGCTGCCTTAAGTTTCATTGGACATCTGTTGCTTATGTTTGTCATTAGTTTGTTGGTTTAAGGAATGTGTTGTTCCTACTTTCAATCTTCCTGTTTACTTGGGTAGTGATTGCTGTTCTTTTCACTGTGTTGACTCATCTGCCTGTCGTGGCTTTGGACAACTACCTTAAGAATGTTCCACTTGCAAACTTTGTTGCTGCGTTGTAACTTACAATGTTTTTATGAGTTGGTTATCTGTTATTATATGCAAATACCTCTGCTCTTGCACTATCAATCTACCGGCAAAGGTTTGTCTTTTCCTTGCATAATGTTGAGTTTCATGTTTCACTTATGTTTGGGAAAGAAGTAAAAAAAGGGAAAGAAGCAACAAATAAAGATTTTGATAATCCTGAGGTTACACTTGCAAAATGAAGTACTGCCACCTTTTCATCTCCTGATTAGATCTGGAAAACGTTACCAATTAGGTGTGCAACTGATGAACTGCATTTCCCTGTCTGATAACAAAACCGTTAGATTATGATAGATTTCCGCTGTACTTTTAGCATTCGCAGAGCGGAGTGCTTTTCATGTGTAAAGAATTGGAAACATAGAAGTACAAGAAGAAGAGATCCTTGAACACCCGATTAATGGAAGACAGGACACCCTTTAACCTCAATTCCGGGAGCAGTTGGACAGCTTGCCAGAGTACAGTGATCGGACAATTTCAAACCCCACCAGTTCGGTCCCATGATGTCTTTGCTTTGCAATGTGAAATAGCAGAGTATTGCCAGGAAAGCCACACCAGCATCTAATCCACCTGATAAGATGTAGTTGTATCGAGCCCACCAGCTTTTGTATTTCCTATAAACAATCAAGTTGAAGACAAGTCCTACAGAAATCCAGCATATGAAGTTCACAGCTTTGGCTGCTGGCATGCCTCCGGTGCCTGATAGTATGATAGGCACGTTAATAAGTTTTATCCACTTCTTCTCAGGGAACTTCCGGGAGAGAATCCACACAATGAATGGTCCAAGAAAGCCTATGAGAAAGAAATAGTTCATCTTAGAGTAGAATCCTAAATGACCGAAGATTCTCAGCGGTCCGACCAGGCCCCAGATGATGGAGGCATTGTAGGATATGTTGTCCAAGGGGCAAGTCCATGGACTTCCAATTGGCAATTTTGATGGATCACAGATATGAGGTATTGAGGTGATGAGCCACCAAGCTGTGGCAAAGTAGACTGTGGATGCAACTATAGTTCCTACTAACTATACAAACCAAAAGAGAATTGAGTTAGTTATGTGCCAAAGGCTAGAAGTAGATGTTTGTCTGTACTAAAAGTCACCTGTGCCAAAAACATGGACTTGGGAGGTATTTTCATGTAATGTCCTAGCTTGAAGTCCGAGAGGAAAGTGATTGCCTGCCCTATGCTAATGAAACCATAGGTCTTGAAAACCATATTTGCGAGCGGTCTGCCGGGATACATGTAACCAATTATAAGCTCAGTGATTACATTCAGTCCTGGTTGCTGCAAAAGGATTTCAATCTGAGTAAGCTCGAAAGCTCGAGCTGGAAGCATGAGAATACAACAATCAAGGTTTCATACCTGGTTTGTTGTAGCTGTAATCACAGCAATTGGAAGAGTGAAAAGGAGAGCCAAGCCCATCGCAAAAAGAATGCCCCAATAAGGAAGCTGCAACTCTCTGCCGAATCCTTCGCATGCAATCATGGCAAGCCCTGTGACTATGATTAAGAGGGTGTAGAACCACCATTGAGGGACAGCCTCATAGTTTTTCTTCATTATTCTTGAGTGAACATCGCCAAAATTGGAACCAAATGCTGCTCTAGTTTGTTGCCAAATTGTGCTGCAGATGTATATCAAAAAGCAGGATAAGCAGATAATGGGTGATATATGTGGCTGGCCTTAAATATTGATGAGTGGTACCTTCCATAGAAAAGGGCAACATGAGATAAGGTAGCAGCCAATGTTGCAAAACTTAGACCATAAGCATAAGCAAAGAAGATACTGAGATGGACTTTGCTATAATTGTTGTAGCCTTCTTCATTGAATTGGAATGATGTTGAATTCAGAACTCTTTTGACGTCGTATACATGTCCCTTGTCATCAAACACATTTGCAGAAATAATGGGAAACCGTTTCGCTTCAAACTGGTTGGACCAGTATGCTACGGGGATTAAAATGTAGAGAATTACAATGAACCCAACTGTTGTATTGAGTATGGCAAAGCCTGGAGTGGCTAGGGGAGATCCTAAGAAACCAGCTACAGTAGACCAATCAATTGCAAATGAGCCAATTCCAAGGCCACCAAGACCAGAACCTATTTGTTGAGCAGTGACAGATTGCTTCCATCTCCAGCAAACAATGGAGAGAGCAGTTATAGATGGAAACAGATAGTTTGGAACAACATAGTATGCAAAGCTTGATGTAAGAACGATGATGAAAAACTGCAGCCTTGTTAAGCCTCCTTTACGCCTAATCTCAACTTCATGCAATGCCCTACAGGTTCAAAAGCCAAATGATTAGAGAAAAGACTTTTTATTGTCAGGATGTATATGCAAATATAGATAACAAGAGGCACCTAAAGAGGGAGACTTGAACAAGATTGGAAGGCCACCACATGTAAGGCGAGTCTACAAGAAACTTTCGGAACAGTCCAGCCCATCCAAATCCAAGCAGCTGAATATATGTGGTACGTTAAAAATAGGAAACACTGCGAGAGTTTTCTTTATCATGGTATTGCAAATATTGACAGAATTTATAGATAATCTTATAACGTATTGTGTGTTTCCTTCACTAGGAAAATCCCATGTATAACTGGGAAGATTAGTTATGATTTGTCACTTTTGGCATTAGATGTTACAAGAACATGCATCAGGTACTCGAGGCTCTTTTAAGTGCTACAGAACTCACCTGGGTGGATTGTGTCAACATCATTGCTGCCACTATATGTATCCTTCGATGATAAAATGCTTTAACTACAGTAATGATACTTACTGCATATACAGAACTAGAACCTGCATTTGCAAGTATAGTGATCAGAACATGCTCTTTCAGGTTGAAGGGTCCTGGATTTAATGAGAATGACAATTTTGTTCCTGGAATTGTTACTGATTTGGTAGGAAATGATGCAGCCATAAATTTTGCTGCTGGAAGTACCAGAATCTGAGCTACAACTGATGATACGTATATCGAGTTTTGACGGTAACCAAAGAACTGATTCAGAAAGGCCAACGTAGCACAAGCAGTGATCCCTAAAAGCCATGTTCGAAATGTCAAGCATGGTATTGTTGGATCGTCTGTTATAGGAACTGTGAGTCTCACTTGTTCAATTGGAGAATCATTTATCTCTTCTGAAGAAAGGAAAGGCATGTATCAGCAAAATAAAAGAAATATATCTAGCAAGCTTTGCAAGGGTTTTATCAAGGAAATGAAAAAACTGAAACTTGGTTTTTAGTCTGTGAAATTGAGAAGTAGAATACCAGGCCCAAGCTTCTTTCCCTCACTAAGTGGCTTCAACTCGTACGAATCAATGTGCTCCAAGCCCTTCTGAACCGGCATTTTCCACCTTAGAGGTACTAATTCAATCCTGATAACATCAAAGACAACTTGGAATATGGCTTCTTAGCTCTATATTTGTAGTCCTTTCTGCTTGCTGTTTACAACATCACATATCTGTTTAATCATTTCTGTAATGTATCTGTTTGTTTTCCTATCACACAAATTGGTTCAAGAAAAATGTGATTACTGGAATCTTACATCTTTAGCTGGAAGAAACAGCCAGAATTGGCATTCCTATGGCTATCAGACAGACTCTTCAGATGTAACAAAGATGAGCATAACCTGACACAATTGATTGCAAGATGATATTCTTGTAATGAATCATGACAGGACAGCAGAAGAATCTGCATGAATGTTCCGTCCCTCTACCTTCACTTCATTTTTTCATGGATCCTCTTTACTGTAGCTTATTCCTGTCATGCCGGCTTTCATTTCTAATTTTAACAAAGTTCCAAATATTAGAATCCATAACGATGATCATGTTTGTGTATGATCCTCCTCTTGTTTTGACAGTCTCCAAGAGACTGTAATTACTGATGTGAAAGACAGAGACATAATCTTCGGTAGAAAGGATAACTGCAGTTGAAGCCTGTCATCTTCAGTGGTTATGCAGCAATTCCCTTACTATTTTCCTACAAGATGGAACTAAAAACCTGCATGTAAAATTTTATATTGATTTCATATTAAATAAACATACAACCAAATAGATGCCTTTGATAAAATTAAAATTACAGATGCTTTCAAAAAATTGTTAATATAAGTGTAATTGATCCACTGGGAGTAGAAGTATCTACTGAACATGGTTGAAGATAGTATAAGCTTCTATTGCTTGTCTCGACTTCAAACTGACAAAAAAATGAGGTATCACCGAGGATTCGAGTAAACAAAGGAGAGCGACCATGAACAATTGGAATCTCCTGGTAATTTATAAAATAATAATAATACAAGTGGTTTAGAGCCATTGTTTTGATTAATATTAATGATTAAAGGGTGGTCATTAGAGCTTGTGCAATATTTACCCTTCAGTGAGAGTGAGAAGATTATTTATAGATTGTAATAAAAAAACAAAAAAGGTCTAAGATGTACTGGGAAGAGATTATAAAAAATGATATAATTTTGTTGAAATTTGTCGAGGACATAACGCTCAAACATTTAATATGTAGTATTATTTTTCTCTTAATTATTTAGCTTAAATATTTTTGATAATTAATTACTTAATTGTTTAATTTATTTGTCTTCTTCCTTATTTGTGTATTTATTTAGTTGTTTTATCTTTTATTCTTATTTTATCCTTGTTCTATGCTTATCGTTATTATTTATTTTATTACTTATTTATATATATACATATTTATTTATTTTATTATTATTATTACCTTTTATGTCTATTTTTATTTTATATTTTATTTTAATATATTTTTTTTCATATGAATTTATCGAAAACGACAATCAATTACCGGTTGCACACAAGCAACGAAGCGGTGTCCAAAACCCACGAGACATATATATATATATATATAAAACAAAAACGCAATAGTGATACAAAATATACCAAAATTTTCGTAATTAAGATAAAGTTGGCCTCCTTGTATGTCTCTGTGTGCTCCAAACGTTTTCGTACCCTAATTTTCTACTTTTAAGGAAAGCACCCAAGGTACTATGAAAGGGGCTTCTTAGCTCTCTATTTGTAGTGCTTTTGTGTGTTCCATAGAAGAATGAAAAATTTGTTTATTCATTTTGTTTAGTATCTAATGCTTACATTATCAAACAAGTTCGTCCAGGAGGATGTAATTACTGGAATCTCAGCTGCAGGAAACAGACAGAAACGTACATGGTCACAACAAGAAAATTTATAATTACATGAGTTTCTCTACTCTTGGATTAGAAGTGCAATCAATGATCTTCTTGCATATTTAGCGCTATTCGACCTTACTAATTTGAGTGTCAGAGTGTCCGAAACGGAAACACCCGACTCTTTTTTTCCAGACTATGATAATCTTCATGCTTTCCACAGCCGGAAATGGTATGGCAATATTAAACAATCAGCCCGAGTGAAACAAGAGCATTGTTTTCTTACCTCACACATCCTATCCTTAGTCTAAGAGAATTTGCATTAGTTCTGAAGAGGGACAATCCCATGTAGGATCATTAAACTTGAGCATTGAAGACATTGCAGTAAAGATCTCTTGAATATCAATTTGGTAAAATCGGTGAAAGCTTGACTTATAGATGTGCCAGGCCGTGTCATCCAACAGACTCCAGGAAACAGCTTTGTTCTCTAAAAAAACCTCCAAGATTACATAATCGTGTATATAAGCTATACACAACAATATGGTTAATTGAGCCACTTCTAGCTTCGGCACTCACCTTCCCGGCTTATCCCAAAATGGTGCTCAATGATAACAAGGACAGCAACGAAACAATTAGTATGAAAGGAAAAGAAACTTGGTTACAAGCTGTCATGTAACATCCAGTTACCAGGAAGACAATCTCAATTTGGAAACAAAGATATAATTAATAGTTGGTGATAACTTGAAAAGGGATTTGCAGCACGAAACTTAGTTTGTGTCTTTCATGGCAATATTTTGTATGAAGAAACCTTGTAAAGTTGAAGCTCAAAGTGCAAAATCTGGAAAGTTTGTAAGTGTTGAAAGAGCAATTACCTTGAAATACCGAATGAAGTAGTTATGCATGATATGGTGAATTTAGAGTACTAGAAATAGAAGATATTAAGAAGAAGAAGAAGAATACTGTAGATAATACTTTTCTTGCCTTTTATTCAAGTCTCGTATGGTTTATATAGACCAATACAAGTAGTGGAAACTCCCACTAACACAACGTGAACAACAACGTGAAACAAAAAAAGTGTGGATATACCTACTAACAACTGGAATCAGCAAAACAGGAAAAAACAACAACATTCCTACTATTAAGCAACTACTATTGTTGGCAAGAAAATCTAACACCGAATCAGCCACTAAGTCAAACAAAGTAACCGTATCAGACCTTCCCCCTAGCACTTTCCTTGTCCTCAAGGAAAAATGATGGATGTGTGCGTCGCAGACGACGAAGATTTTCTCAAGTAGCGTCTGCGTCAGAGGTTGCTTGCCACTTCACCAAAACCTCATGAATAGGGCAATATTTTCCTTTTTGAACTACTCGTTGGTTTATAATTTTTTCAGGAACTGGGAGGATGATAGATTCATCAATAATTGGAGGTAGAATCGGCTGAGGAGGAGGACGATCACCCAGGTGTTTGCGCAATAAACTGACATGGAATACGTCATGAATTCTTGCTCCTTCTGGAAGATGAAGTCTACAGGTCACTGGTCCTATCTTCTCAATAATTTCAAAGGGTCCAAAAAATCGTGGAGACAACTTCAAAGAGCTTCGAAAAATCACAGTATTTTGATGATAAGGCTGCAATTTCAAATACACGAGATCCCCTACCTGAAATTGCACTTCTCTTCGCCATTTGTTTGCTTGATTCTTCGTGCGTTCTTGGGTAAGCTATAAGGAAAGTTTAGAGAAAATCAGTTTTGACTAATTTAAATGTTGTGATAATTTCTCTATTAATTAAAAATATATTCTCCACCAAATCAGGGAGTATAAGTTAGCTTAATCTGTATAAATGTAGACTTCTTGTAAACAGAAAAATACAGTGAAATACACAACGAGTTCAACAATCGAACTCTTCTTCTCTCAATTTTTTCATGGTATCAGAGCACTCTTGAATCAAGAGTCGATCTTTTCATCAAAAACCTAACCCAATCTCTTCAGTCATGTTAACAGAATCTGCTCTACGTTCTGATCTTGCTGCAGAAAAAAATTCTTCTGGTGTACACATCCAAGAAACGAATGTTGTACTAACACTAGAGAAGCTTGATGGTTCGAATTACATAGAGTGGGCGTTGAGTGCTGAAGATAGTCTCAGAGGCAGGAGCAAATGGGGGTACGTCACCGGTACTACAATCGCACCTGCTGACAAAACTTCTCGAGAATACGAAACCTGGGAAGGAGATCACTACAAAGTGAAAACATGGATTCTGGCAGCCATGAACCAGGAGATCAGACTGATGTTCCTACGCCTTCCAACCGCAAAAGACGTGTGGGATGCGGCAAAGGAAATGTATTCTGTTGCTCAAGACGATTCACGTGCTTATCAATTGCACTGTGAGATCATGCAGCTCAAGCAGAATGGAGACACAGTGATTTCCTATTTCGGAAAACTCCAAACTATTTGGAGAGAAATTGATTCCATTGAAGCCTGCATAATGGAATGTAAAAATGACATGGAGGCACACTCTAAACGAATTAATGCGCATAGAGTATATGTGTTTCTAGCTAGATTGGATCCTCATCTTGATAGCGTTAGGGGGGGATTTTATCAACAAAACTGCTTCCTGGCCTTCTTACTGCATACCCTAATGTATGTGCTGAATCGAACAGGATGGTGACCATGATGAACAATCCCACAGATGGAGTGGCCTTCCTGATGAAGAGGCCAAAATCGAAAAAAGGAGGAAAATGTACTCACTGTGGAATGAACGGACATACCATTGA
>JAOTAX010000003.1:4227257-4251523 GCA_025629825.1 Erythroxylum guanchezii
AATAATAAATCGATTAAACGCAGAGATTAAATAAACATAAGAAATAAACGAAAACAATTAAACCATAGGAGTCTCACAAACTACATGCATCAAACGTAAAGTACCTTGTCTAAATTAAAACTTAGCCACACCTAATACTAGTCTCTATCTAATAAAACTGAAATTGACAAATTAAAATAAAAATTAGACCTTCTATGAAACTAAATCACGTTTTTCTCAAATGCCGCTCACTGTCGTGCCTAAGTTGATGTTGAAAACGTCAAATTCTTTCCAGTCCCAAGCCACTGCCGTCACTCCTTTGATGTGTCTCTCCAAAAATCGATGCCCTTTTAGCTGCTGAAGGTTACCGCCGCAATCTTTGACTCTTCTCCCCCTCGATAAAAATCTTCTGTCACGATATATTGATGCTTAGGAGTTGCCGTCCACTGTTGTGATGTGATTCTCCTCCAGCTACCGTCAACACCTAGAGTTGATTGTGGTAAAAATTAAATCTTTGCTTTGCCAAGCTCTACCGCCGCCACCTGTCGCAAGAAGTTAACCAAACAAATGAGCTTGAAACTTTTTCTGCCGGCCTGCTTCCCTATCAGTTGGAATGATTTGCTAAACCTCTCCACTCAAACTCTTGCTCTAGTTCACGCCGACTCTCCCCTTTGATAAAGAATAATCAACACTTTTATATCCTCTTGAGCTCCCTAAGTTTTTGTTCCTTGTCATTTAATATAGTGGGCCCCTTTCTTTTAATTCGATACCAGCCCACTCACCTTAGTCTCCTTTTATTGCTGCGCCAATTATGTTTTTGATTCTTTAATTTTGACTCCTTCACGTGGCTTTAATTCATTTCTTGCGTGACTTGCGTCTTGTACGTTCCTCCCTTGGCTGTTGCGTTTTTGTGCCTGTGTGTCGTCGTCTGTGGCTTCCAATGCCAATTTTATTTTGCTCTCCAACCTAATGTTGTGTCCCAGCACAATAGTCACGCCTCCTCCATTTAATTTTTGTTGCCCTGATTTATTGAAAGTCCCACGTGCCTGCTGCCTTCGTCCTCTCTAGCTAAATTTAATTCAAGCTGAATGTGTTCAAAACGACGCTCTCGGTTCTTATGCGTGATGATTCATTTGCTGTCTCCTTCAAGTCCTTTTGCTCTTCTAATTTGTGTCGCATCACCTGTAGCTGTAGCTAATTGATTGGATAATTAAAATATCTCTAGCTTTCACTTCAAATTGCATCACTTTGTGTTTTGACACCTAAAACAAACAAAGACACGAATTATCAAAGTAACACAAGCAAAGCATCACAAAAATCTAGCAAAAAAACATAAAACACAAAGAATTAACATGACAAAATGCAAGTTATCACTTGTCTTTCATCGTGACTTCATTCAAAGACCTGTAATCAACACAAAATTTCCAACTCCTATCCGCCTTCTTGACTAATAAGACTGGTGAGGAAAAAGGACTCCTACTCAACCTAATCAATCCAGATGCTAGCAGCTCTTTCACTTGTTTCTCTATTTTCGTCTTCTGGTAATATGGATATCTGTAGGGTCGAACACCAACAGCTGGTTTATCAGGAAGAAGCGAAATTTGATGGTCATGGTTTCGAGGAGGAGGAATATGCTTTGGCGTTTCAAAGACCACGTCAAATTGATCCAGGACATGTTGAACATCAGAATGTGTGAGTGGTGGATCACCTGCTTTAATGGGCATAAGTTGTAATAAAAAACAATTCCGCTGCATGACATTGGAATCAAAACTTTGTAATGGCTTCATGTCTCCTTGTTTGATTCCTTGAAACCTGTGGACAATGTCATTAGTTTTAATAGTCATAGTGAGATTTTTGTAATCAGTTTCTGGTAGAGGAAAGAACACAAACAAGTAGATTGAAAGAAATAGACGTAATTTGTATAGATTTTGTAACTGGTGATTTTGTGATCACCCAATATCTAATACAACTCAATTAATAACGAAGAACCAAGAACAAAGAGAATAAAGAAAGCAAAGACTGAGAACAGCCCCCAGGAAGAATCCCGTGCAGAGAAATTCTGCGCAACAAGTCTATACTTGATTCCTACCCCACCTGTCATAAGCTACCCCTCTTATATACCTCTTACACTCGCACAAACTTTTCCTCATAACTGATTGTTGTCCTTTTTGTCAAATAACCGATTGCTGTCCTTTTCTCTCTGCACCTTTATTCCTTCTAGAATATACTTGAAATGGTCTTGGGCCTGCTTCTTCTTTTCTATCACTGCCACCCTCTTGAGAAGCAACCTTGTCCCCAAGGTTGAAATAAGGAAATTGACCCACCAAGTCTGTCTCATCTAGCCAAGTGGCCTCATCAGGAGTTTGGCCTCTCCACTGCACCAGGACCTGGTTGACAGGGTGACCTGATTGTTGAATACAACGGCGTTGAATAATTGTTTCAGGCTCAGTGAGTGGCCCTTCTTCCACTACAAGAGTATCTGGTAAATTAGGCAACACTGGATGATTTCCAATAACTCGTTTCAGTTGTGACACGTGAAATAGCGGGTGAATACGACAAGTCTAAGGAAGCTTTAATTTATAAGCCACAGCACCAATTTTTCCCAACACCTCAAATGGCCCATAGTATCTTACTGCCAACTTAGAACAGATTCGAGAACTTACTGAATTTTGGCAATGGGGACGAAGTTTAAGAAAAACCTTATCACCCACAAAGAATTGAACACCTCTCTTATGGCGGTTTGCATATTTGATCATCAACTGTTGAGCCCAATGGAGATTAAACCGAAGTTGCCTGATAACCTCATCTCGGTCTTGAAGGTTTTGCGCCACAGATTCAGCCTGTGTTTCACCCGACAAATTGCATTGCAAAACTAGTGGTGCTCTCCTACAAACTACTTCAAATGGACTCTTCTTGATGGCGCTTTGGAAGCTTGTATTATACCAATATTTAGCCCAGCATAACCACTTGGCCCAATATCTTGGTTGTTTTGAAGAGAAACATCTCAAATATGATTCCAAGCAACGATTTAGTACCTCTGTCTGGCCATCAATTTGCGGATGGTAGGCGGTGTTGAATTTGAGTTGGGTTCCCTGCAGCCGAAATAACTCACGCCAAAAAGTGCTCAAGAATAGAGGGTCTTTGTCGCTGACGACGGTTTTAGGAATGCCATGCAAACGGACTACTTCTCTAGTAAAAACTTCAGCCACTGATGTTGCTGTAAATGGATGTCGTAATGGGAGGAAGTGGCCATACTTGGAAAGCGATCCACAATAACAAAGATACAATCAACACCTTATGATCTAGGCAGCCCTGTAATAAAGTCAAGAGAAATGTCTTCCTAAATATGCTTAGGAATAGAAAATGGTTGTAGAAGCCCCGCTGGTGATTGTGCCTCATATTTACTACGTTGACAAATTTTGCATGCTGCAACAAATTTCTGAATTGTTCCCATCATCCCCTTCCAGTAGAAATTCGAGGCAATTCGTCGATAAGTACGATAAGCCCCAGAGTGTCCGCCTGTTAGAGTAGCATGAAATTCAGAAATCAATTTAGGGACCTAAGTTGAAGTAGACGGCATTGCCAACCGCCCTTTGTAATACAACCGATCATGAATTAAAGAAAAATTTGGATGTTCTCTGGCCGCCATTTGTAAATCCCATATAACAGAACCCAAGAATTCATCTGCTTGGACCTCTTTAGCAATCTCAGCCCAGTCCGCCCAAAGTGGTCCAGATAAAACCAAAAGTTCAGATTCCTCATCACGTCGGGAGAGAGCATCAGCTGCTCTATTGGTGCGGCCTGGTTTGTATTCAATCAAAAAATTATATCCCAACAACTTTGAGAGCCAATACTGTTGAGCTGGTAGTAGCTTGCTGTTCTAACAAATGTTTTAAACTCCTTTGATCTGTTCGAATAATAAAACGGTGGCCCATGAAATAAGGGCGCCAATGTTGGATAGCAAGAACCAAAGCCATGAGTTCATTTTCATAAGTGGAGCAACCAGTTGCACGTTCGGATAGAGCTTTAGTAAAGCAGGCAATCGGTTTATTTTGTTGCATAAGGATAGCTCCTATCCCTACCCCCGAAGCATCACATTCTACTATAAATTGTTGGTTGAAGTTGGGCATGGTAAGCACCGGTGAAGAAATTATAGCTTGTTTCAGAGTATCGAAGGACTGTTGAGCCAAAGGAGACCAAGAAAATGGTTGTGGCGCTTCTTTTCTAAGAAGAGCGGTGAGGGGCTTAGCTAGTTGACCATAGTTTCTGATAAAGCGACGGTAATATCCCGTCAACCCCAAAAAACCTCTCACAGCTTTGACAGATTTAGGTGTAGGCCATCTTAAAATGAAAGAAACTTTAGATGGGTCCATCTTGACACCACTAGTGTGATATAACGTGACCCAAATATTCAACAGATTGTTTTCCAAATAAGCATTTTTTTCTATTAAGATGCAACTGATTTTGGTGAAGTAACTCAAGCACAGTGCACAAGTGAGACAAATGAGTTGTCCAATCACTGCTATATATTAATATATCGTCGAAGAAGACCAAGACAAACTTCCAAAGGAATTGGCGAAAAATATAATTCATCACCACTTGAAAAGTGGCCGAAGCATTCATTAGGCCAAATGGCATAACAAGAAATTCATAGTGGCCTGAATGTGTTCGAAAAGCTGTCTTATGTATATCAGGAGTAGCCACTCGGATCTGATGATCTCCTGATTTTAAATCAAGTTTAGTAAAGTATCGAGCACCATGAAGCTCATCTAGCAACTCTTGAATCACCAGAATCGGATACTTGTTGGGAATAGTAGCTTGGTTTAATTGACGGTAGTCTACACAAAAATGCCAACTCCCATCTTTCTTTTTAACCAACAATACTGGGCTAGAGAAAGGGTTACTACTTAGGCGAATTGTACCAGCAAAAAGCATCTCAGTAACCAGCCTTTCTATTTCATCTTTTTGGATGTGTCCATAGCGGTAAGGGCGAACGCTAATTGGACCCACACTTGGCTGCAGAGGAATTTGATGGTCAACCTGGCGGTGGGGCGGCAAAGACGGAACATCCACAAAAATATCACCAAATTCAACTAAGAGGGCTTGAATAGAGTTCTGTTGTTCAAGGGAGAGGTTGTCCTTCTCACGCAAGAACTCACTGTTCGACTCAATAACCCATAGAAGAACCGAGAACTCAACTCCCGTTATCTTGCGTAGAGCCTGTAAAGATGTAGGGATTTTGTTGAGAGAGGGGTCTCCCTGTAATAAAACTAGTTCATTGTGCAAATTGAATTACATAGTCATCTTGCCCCAATTAACGCATACATCACCCAGAGTTTCCAACCAAGCAACTCCCAGAATAATATCAACCCCACTGAGAGGAAAAACATAGCAATCCACTGTAATATTGAAGTTACCTAAACCCAATTTCAAGCTGGCACAAATCCCAAAGGTGCGCACCCTATGTCCATTGCCCAAACGAACTGAAAATGGGGTGGTAGGGGTAACCTCCATGGTTGAACGTTCAACTAAAAGATTGGAAATAAAGTTGTGGCTGGCCCCACTATCCACCATGATAATTACGGTTTGCCCCGCAATATCTCCTTGAAACTTCATGGTGCGAGGACGATGGATGCCCCCAATCGAATACATTGGTAATTCAAGCTCAGAAAAATGAACCTCATCCAAATCTAGTGATAAGACTTGATTATCAGTGCCTTCAAGTTCTGCCAGATTCCCATCTTCGGATAAGAACTCATCTTCTCCCCCAATTAACGCCCTAAAGGATTTGCTAAGACACTTATGCAATGGTGAATAGGGTTGCTTACATCGGAAACAAAGCCCTTTTGCCTGTATGTTTTGGTATTCTTGATGAGAATAATGTCGAGTTCCTCGTTGTCGTGTTTGAGGTGGTGGTGGTCTTTGTTGTAGTGGTGTCGGTAATGCCGGTAGGGTTGGTGGGCGATGGAGAGATTCTGGTGTTTTATCTGGAGGTTTAGGTATAAAGCTTTCATGTTTTTGGGTTTGGAAAGGAAAAGAAGCAGTTCGATAATGGGTGGTACCCTTGGACTTAAGCCCCAACCCATGATGGGTCATCCCTGTTGTGTCTCCGGAATTATAACGATAAGGGGTTTTAGACCGAGTAGAGTACAAAAGCTCTCTTTAAATTTCCCTTGTTAATTTCATGGTGCGATAGAGATCTATAGCATCAGGTGAACGGAGTCGCACTCGTATCTCCTCCTTTAACCCATTAAGAAAATAGCCCAAACATTGTGAATCTGTCATATTAGGTACTTGTGTCGCTCTAGCCACAAAATCATCAATATACTCGGCAACAATACCCATTTGCTTCGTTGCTGCAAGATACTCGTATGGATTTTCAGAAATATCACCTCCGTAACATTGAACTATTTCAATCTTCAACTGCTCCCAGGTGAGAGTTGGGTTCCATTGGCGTAACCACCGAAGCCAATGAAGAGGCGCCCCATCCATACTCACTAGTGCCAGGAGACTTTGAGCTCATCTTGGGTATTGTGAATTTCAAAATATTGTTTGGCTCTCGCTATCCAACCCACAGGATCGGTACCATCAAAACTAGGCATGTCAACCTTTTTTGGTACAAATGTTGTATTATTGAAAAGAAGAGTGTGAGCAAGAGGTCTGACAGCAGAGGTGTCGCCCGACGGTGGAGTGGGAGTCGAATGGGTGGAGGTATCAATGCTATCGGCAACAGCTTTTCCTTTCACCAAGGAGGAAATCATATTTTCCAGCCTGGTAAATCTCTGCTCCTGTTCTAAACGTAAAGCTTGAATTGCTCCTTCCATGGTGGTCATTTTTGTTTGCACATGTGTCATGTTCCTCTCTACCTCTTCAACACGTCCCTCCATTCTTGTTTTTGGCATCCGGTAGATTGGACCAATTTGGTAGAGGAAAGAACACAAACAAGTAGATTGAAAGAAATAGACATAATTTGTATTGATTCTGTAACTGGTGATTTTGTGATCACCCAATATCTAATACAACTCAATTGATAACGAAGAACCAAGAACAAAGAGAATAAAGAAAGCAAAGACTGAGAACAGCCCCCAGGAAGAATCCCGTGCAGAGAAATTCTGCGCAACAAGTCTATACTTGATTCCTACCCCACCTGTCATAAGCTACCCCTCTTATATACCTCTTACACTCGCACAAACTTTTCCTCATAACTGATTGTTGTCCTTTTTGTCAAATAACCGATTACTGTCCTTTTCCCTCTGCACCTTTATTCCTTCTAGAATATACTTGAAATGGTCTTGGGCCTGCTTCTTCTTTTCTATCAGTTTCTATCGGTCCAAGGGTGGCAAGCCATTGAACTCCTAAGACTATCGAAAAGGCAGCTACAGGAAAGATATAAAAATTAGCCTGTGTATAAAATCCTTGAATTGCAAGTGATACATTCAAGCATCTTCCTGTGCAAGAAATTGTCGATTTGTTGGCCACAGTGACTTGGAATTGAGGGCCATGAGTTATTGGAAGGCCAAAGTTCTCAACCAATTGCTGGTCCACGAAGTTATGACTGCTGCCACCATCGATTAGAATCGCCACGTCTCTTCCCTTAAGTTCACCTTGTAGCCGTATAGTTTGTGGGTGGCTAGCTCTAGAGATTGCATGTAGTGAAATTTCTGGTAGGTCTTCAATAGTGGTTATCGCTTCCTCTCCATCTTCGAGAACGTCCGTGATGGCAAATAGTTGTGGTTTCTAGCGGCGGTGTCCCATAATATATTTCTCATCACAATAGTAGCATAAGCCTTTATCGCAACGTTCCTTGGCTTCTTGATTAGAGATGCGCCGCACTTAAGGATGGGGCTTATTGGTTTTGTTGTAGGAGCAGGTCCAAGGATGCCTATCGATTTGTTTATCCAAGCTGGTTTCGCAACCGATACCGTCTTCTTCTGTAAAGTGTTTCTTTCCTCAATTAATTTGGCAACTCTAATTGCATCAGTTAGGTTGTGCGGTTGTTTGATTTTTGTATCCAGTCTAATTTTATCTTTCAACCCTGTAATAAAACAACCAACCAAATGTTTTTGGGGTAAATTTTCAATCCGATGAGAAAGTTTTTCAAATTCGTCTTGATAAGCTATAACCGTGGATGTTTGTTTAAGGCGAGAAATTGCTTCAGATGGACCCTCATAGTCAGTAGGACCAAATCTCAACAACAATGCTTTTGTGAATTCATCCCACGTGACTGGCCCTTGATATTTATCATACCATCGATGCCACTGGAGCGCAATACCTTCCAAATGGAAAGAAGCTAGTTCCACTTGGTGATCTGGTGTGATGCCATGAAATTTGAAATAATTTTCAGCTTTAAATATCCATTCATGGGCGTCTGTTCAGTCAAACTCTGGAAAGCGAAGCTTGAGGACATTGGGATTGTTGGTGTGTGAGTTGTTGTTGGCATTACCAGAAGAAGAAGATTTATGACCAAATGGCTTCTCATCCTCATGAACGTTGTGAAAATTATGGTGGGATACTTCCAACGTTTGAACCTTTGAAAGGATTGTTTGCATGGTGGAATGGATTTTGTCGAACATGGACTTATGCCTTCCAAGAACCTCTTAAACCTCATTGCGAAACTCCACGTTGGTTTGTTGCCGGGTCCCCATCAGAAAGCCTGACTTTGATACCATTGATATGGTGAATTTAGAGTACTAGAAATAGAAGATATTAAGAAGAAGAAGAAGGATAATGTAGATAATAATTTTCTTGCCTTTTATTCAAGTCTTGTATGGTTTATATAGACCAATACAAGTAGTGGAAACTCCCACTAACACAATGTGAATAACAACGTCAAACAAAAAAAGTGTGGATATACCCACTAACAACTGGAATCAGCAAAACAGGGAAAAATAACAACATTCCTACTATTAAGCAACTACTATTGTTGGCAAGAAAATCTAGCACCGCATCAGCCACTAAGTCAAACAAAGTAACCGTGTCAATGCAATATATATTTTCTATCATAGTTGCTTTAAACTGTTTCTGTTGATTGCTTAATACAGAGCAACTGTATTAACAACTATTAATTTTTTATAATTAAAACACAAGTAGAAAAATCAAATAAGTAACATGAAAAACCAAAGGGGTTAATAGTTTTACAAACTTTTTTGGTACGAACAAAATAAAACCAAGCAAAAACAAAATAATAAGAACATCGAAAATTTGGTAACACAGTTCAGCATATCTTGCCTACATCTGCGGGGCCCTCACCCAGTTTAATCACTTCCACCGAGGTACAATAGATTTACCCAAGGCTTTACTGAGTTGATACCACTCAACCATTGATACTATCTCTCAACCTCACTTCCTATAAAAGAATTTTACACCCAATAGTACGACCACCTCGTACTAACCTCAACAGAGGATTTTCTCAATCAATCTTTTAATAAAAGAATAATGAACAAATAACTCAAGTGATTAAAATAATAAAGAATGAAATCTAAATACACTTAAGATAGAAAAGAACAACTTCCCGATGAGTTCTACTCCACTTAAATAGATTTGGAAGTCGTCGCAATAACAATGGGCTGATTCACATAAACACCAACAGGAAACCACAACTGCACCGATAACACATTCACCAACCAAAGTATATGCAACCCATAAGAAAAGCAATTAATAATCGTTGCTGCCCAAACAAAAACTCTTGACCACACCTCTAAAAAATTTCAGCAATTTTATCTTTAAGATGATCTGATAAAGAGGAGGTCATGTGGAGTCACGGAGACTGGGAAGCCTTAATGTTGTGATCTATAACTAATTGAAACTCCTCTGGTTTGCATGATGATAATGCAGGCAACAAAAACACATTTAATGCTTCATTAAATATTGCATAAAAGAATGATGTTGGGTCTTTAGCTTTTGCCGGAGAAAATTTCTATTCCACATAAATACTTCATAAGCTTTCCATTTATGCCACCACGTGAGTGCCTTCCATAATACTCACACAATTTACTTTTAATGCCTACTTCACTTTAATTCCAAGACACCCACATTGAATGCACCAAAAATCCTTGACCTACTAAATCTGTTGTATTCGTAGTTTCTTTCACACACTCACGTTATTCAGCTATATAGCAAGACATACACCCCACGCAGTATATTTTTCACTGAACAATTAATTAACATTAACACTAAGTCACACACACGCACGTCATCTTAAATGCAGCACACTCATGTTGGTGATAGACTTCTGCCGTGGATGGGAGATCTGGACAACATGCACACTACACAACTTGATTGCTATAAACTCACATTAAAGTTGGACTTTTACCGTAGATATCAGATGTGCACAAATCTCTTACACAATCAGAGTCCCACTTAAATTCAAACATGCAACAACCTCATCCTTTTAATTTCATTAATCCACCTCTTATTTTTAACCCCACTATAATTTATATCTTATATGTCCAATTAATAAATAATGCCAAAACTTAGATATATAACATATATCCTAACACAACAAATAAATCAACAACCGAAATTTGGTAACACAGTTCAACACACCCGACTTAAGTCTGCTTAATCACTTTTACAGAAGTATAATAGTTTTACACAAGGCTTTACTGAGCTGATACTACTCACTCTTTGACACTATCCACTCGTCATCATATTTCGTGAAAGTATTTCACTCCTAATAATACATCCACCTCATGTTAATCTCAATAGATGATTTTTCAACAATAATCGATAATAAAGATGAGAATAAAAACTAAGGGAATGAATCAAAGTAACGTTAACAAGGAAACACTTGAGATAAAAACACTCCCTTAAATATGTAGCTTCATCAACTGAAAGTATTGGAAGTTGTAGAACAATATATGTTGTAAATTGAGAATAACCATCGATTAGTCCACACACAACAGCTTCATGAAATCATTAATGGAATAAGTGTTTCACCACTGAAACCCACAAAAATATAGCGGTTGGTTCTTTGCACCTAGTTTTGGCGTAGCAACTATATTTCGATTCATTATCTTTTTCCAAGGGTTTCATAATTGGACATTAAACCCATTTCATATGATGGGAGTTGTTGGTGTATTGGGCATTTCTCTGTTATGCGCTATTCATGGAGTTACTGTAGAAAATACCTTATTTGAGAACCGTGATGGTGCAAATACATTCCATGCGTTTAACCCAACTCAAGCCGAAGAAACTTATTCAATGGTCACCATTAATCCCTTTTTTAAACTAAAAAACTAACGCTCATTTTTCAACTAAAAGAACGGTAATACAATTGTCTAAAAATTCACGTTTATGCATGTGGAACACAGCAATAAAGATTGCTCAAAATCACCGAAATTGCAGCTGCCAAAGATAGCCCAAATTGTCGAACATGCAGCTGCCAAATTATCAAAATCTGCTGCATTATCTTCAATAAAATGTGGTGATCTTATCTTCAATAAATCATCACGCTATCTTATCTTCAAGAATCACATGATAAAACTACATTGTAATAAAAACAAACATTCCCTTTTCGACAGCTTTTATTGATAGTTGATTGTGTATATATATAGGCATACAATAGAAGAGTCTGGAGAGGGTTGTAAAAACATGTTGTAACCGATTGTGATTTTGGTCTTGGGCTTGGGTATTAATGTATTGACCCATTAGGCCCATGTTCCATATGTTTCATTGCTTCTGGAGACTTCTTGTGCGTCCAACTCCTTTCTCCTACTGCGCGTAGAAGCTGTTGTTGGCTTATTTTCTTCTTGTTCATCTATTACCCCCCCCTCCCCCCCCGGTAAGCTGGAAGACATTCTGGAGTCCAAGCTTAGCGCAAAGTGAGTCGAACTGAGGTTTGGGTAAGGCTTTGGTAAAGATGTCAGCAAGTTGAGAGTGATAGGCTACGGGTAGAAGATGGAGGAGTCCATATCTGAGTTTTTCGCGGACGAAGTGGCAATTGATCTCGATGTGCTTCGTCTGTTCATGAAAAACGGGGTTTTTCGCAAGATGGAGGGCCGACTGGTTGTCGCAGTAGAGGTAAGCCGGGGTTGGAGGAGAAAAGCCAAGATCTTGCAATAAGTAGAAAAGCCATTGGATCTCACACGATGTTGTGGCAAGGGCTCGATACTCGGCTTCAGAGGAACTGCAGGAGACGGTGGCCTGCTTCTTAGATTTCCAGGAGATGAGAGAGGAGCCCAGAAAGATGCAAAAGTCGGTGACTGATTTCCGAGTGTTAGGACAAGTGGCCCAATCCGAATCAGAAAACGCCCTTACCTGCAAGGTGGAAGCCCGATGAAAGAGGAGACCTTGGCCGGGAGCTGATTTAAGGTAATATAAAACTCTCTGAGCTGCTTGCATATGGATTTGCGTGGGTTTGTCGAGGAACTGTGAGAGTTATTGAACGGCAAAGCTAATGTCTGGTCGGGTGATGGTCAGTTACAGAAGCTTCCCAATGAGCCGACGATAGCCAGAGACGTCGGTGTGGGGTTCTCTATCGGCCGTCAATCTTGTGTGGGGAACCATCAGAGTAGAAAGGGGCTTGTAGTCCAAGAAGCCGGCTTCAGCCAATAAGTCTAATGTGTACTTCCGTTGGGAGAGATTGATCCCAAGAGAGGATCTGGCCAGCTCCAAGCCGAGGAAGTACTTGGCAACACCGAGGTCTTTAATCTGAAAGGTAAGATCTAGAAAATGTTTGGTATTTTGGATGAGAGTCAAATCTTTACAAGCTAATAAAACATCATCGACATAAACCAAAAGTATGATTAAGATATGGTTTTCTATTTTTGTAAACATGGAGCAATCCGAGGCCGACTGCTAGAAGCTATGGGAAAGCAAAGCAGAGGTAAGTTTTTCATGCCACTGTCTATTAGCTTGCTTAAGCCCATAGATACTCTTTTTTAACTTACAGACCATTGTGGAGTCAGGTAGAGATAGTCCTGGGGGGGCTTCATGTAGACCTCTTCGTGCAGATCACCATGAAGGAAGGCATTGTTAATGTCAAGCTGATGAAGGTGCCAGTCTTGAGAAGTAGTGAGGGCTAGGAGTAGCCGAATGGTGGTGTGTTTGACCACGGGAGAGAAGGTCTCGGTGTAGTCAATGCCAGCATGCTGAGTGAATCCTTTTGCCATAAGTCTGCTTTTACATCGGTGAACTGATCCATCTGGATTGAACTTATACCGATGGACCCATTTACAGTCAACTGCTGATTTACTAAGAGGTAAGTGGGTGAGTTCCCAAGTATTATTTTGAGTTAAGGCCATAAGTTCTGATTGCATTGCATCTTGCCATTCAGGGGACTGCATAGCTTCAGTATAAGTTGTGGGTTCTTTCAGGGCTGTAAGAGATAGGGAAAAATGCCTATGTGTTGGGGAGAGGTTGCTGTCGGAAAGAACTGAGGAAAGTGAGTGAGGAGATGTGTGAGACATTGTGGGGCAGATATAGTCTTTTAAATAGGATGGTGTTTGAGTTTGTCTGGTGGAACGTCGAGGATGAGGAGTAGGCTCAGAAGAAGGAGATGGGTCAGAAACAGATAGGGCTGGTGGGTCATCATAAAGTGGGAAGTTTTCAGTGGAGGATAGAATTGGGCTTGGTAGGGCAGAACTGGGAATTTCTTGAAAAGGGAAGGAATTTTCATAGAAAATGACATCCCTAGATAAGAAAAATTGGTTGGTGTCTAGATCAAAAATTTTGTAGCCTTTTGTCCCTGGAGAAAATCCCAGAAAAACACCTTTTCTTGCCCTAGTATCTAACTTTCCTCTGCTGGCTTCCTTAGTGGAAGCAAAGCAGAGAAAGTTGAATACTTTTAGATGTGTGAGGTTAGGATTGTCACCAAATGGAATGGAATAGGGAGATTGGTTAGATAGAAGAGGGGTAGGAATGTGGTTAATGAGAAAGACTGCATGTAAAACACATTCGGACCAAAACTTAGTTGGAAGTTTGGCCTGAAACTTTAGGGCTCTTGCCACACTGAGGATGTGTTGGTGCTTTCTTTCAACCCTCCCATTCTGTTGAGGTGTCTCAATGCATGTGGTTTCATGTAGAACACCATTCTTAGCAAAAAAATTCAGTCATTGCAAATTCAATTCCTTAGTCACTTCTTATACATTTGATTTGTTTTGTGAATTGCCTTTCCACATAAGCAAAGAAATGCTTAATTAAGTATCTAGTTTCTGACTTTTGTTTCATTAAATATATCCAGGTCATTCGGCTGTGATCATCAACAATGGTGAGGAAAAATCGATGGCCATGAATGGAAGGGGTATGGTAAGGTCCCCATATATCAACATGGATAATGTTAAAGCAAGAAGAAGCAACAGAAGAACTTAAAGTAAAAGGTAATCTTTTTTGCTTTGAAAAATGACAAGTTTGACATTCAGTAACATGCTGAAACATAACAGAATTGTCTATGCTAGATAATTTGAGTCTGGCATTTGAAGGGTGTCCTAAGCATTTGTGCCAAAGATTGTGTGAATGATGTGTAACTGAACATATTTCTGGCATAGGTGTAAGATAATAGAGGCCATTAGAGTGCTTAGCAAAACCAATCATCTTCAAATTGCTGAGTTCCTGAATAATACATGAATGTTAGGTAAAAGTCAGTTGGCAATGTGAAGAAGAAGTAAGTTGACTAATAGAAATCAGGTTGAAAGAAAAGAAAGGAACATAGAGAACATTGGTCAGAATAAGAGAAGAAATATGTACTGAGCCTATGTGTGTGACAGGTACATGTTGACCATTGGGGAGTTTTACTGTGAGATTTTGGGCTGTGGTGTATTCAGTGAAGAAATGCAGGCTGCAAATAATGTGGTCTGTGGCCCCAGAGTCCAAAATCCAAGTTGAGGTGCATAAGGGAGATTCAGCAGACAGAGATATACCTTTGTGATTTCTGGGAAGTGTGTTGACTTGAGATGTACTGACTGAATTGTGTGAGGCATCCTTATCTTTGCTGAGTAAATCCTTCAACTGACAATATTCTTCTGGTGTTAGGTTGAAATGGGATGAGGATGCTTCTCTGTGTGCATCTGAGGTGGCACTGCTGGTGACAGATTCCAGGTGAGTTGTTGCACTGTTGACAGATTTAGTTTTGGGTTTGAAGTTGTCTCTTGACTGATAATGAGTCAGTTTTCCATTGCCTGATGAAAAGTTGGGTGGAAACCCATGTTTTCTATAGTATTTGTCTTCTGTGTGTCCCTTATAACCACAGAAAGTACACATTGGTCTTTTATTTGACTGGGGAGTCTTTCGGGTGTCTGTTTTAGCAAGAAATGCTTGAGATTCATAGTTGGGTAACTGTGGTGTCATGGAATGAAGCTGTCGCTCATGTTGAGCTACCATGGAAAAAACTTTTTTGATGTCTGGTAATGGTTCAATCAACATAATTTGTGACCTAACAATGGAGTAGGAATCATTTAAACCTTTCAAGAAACGAATGACACAATCACTGTCTTGATAGGATTTAATGATGCTCAGCATATCACAATGGCATTGAGGGTGACATTTGCATGTAGGCAATGGTCTTAAGTTGTGAAATTCATCCCATAATATTTTTAAATGAGTGTAATAATCAGAAATAGATAGACTTCCCTGTCTGAAGCTGTATGTCTCTTCTTGCAGGTCTGAAATGCGAAAGGAATCTGCTTGTGAGAATCTGTCATGGAGGTCCTTCCACACATCAGTTGCTGAATCCAGCCAAATGACACTCTGAGCAATTAATTCACTTACTGAGCGCATCAGCCAAGATAAAACCATGGTATTGCATCTTTCCCAATATGCATAACTAGGATCATTTCTGTCTGGCATAACAATACTGCCATCCAGGGACGGAGCCACAGTGGGGGAAAGTGGGGGCACTTGCCCCCACTGGCTCCAAAAAATTTTACATGAAAAAATTATTATTTTAAAATTTTAACTCATAAAAAAATTAAAATTTTGCTTTCATTAAAATTTTGCCCCCACTAAAATTTTTTTTTGCCTCTAATGAAATTTTGCCTCCACTCAAAAAAATTTTTGGATCCATCCCTGCTGCCATTTATAAATTTTAACTTGTTTTTGGATAACAGGGCCATTCTCATTAACCTAGACTATGAATGATAGTTGGGTCCGGTCAGAAGAGAAGACACCAGAATAAGTGAAGGATTTTCATTAGGATGAATGTAATATGGTGAGGATGGGTGATCTTCTGGTCGTTGCATTTGTGTTTGATGGCCAGCTATGCTGGCATAAGATGGCCCAGACATAACTATGCAGAGTTTATGTCAAGGAAAATACAGTGGTCGGCTAAGAAGAGAAAGAAAAAAGAGATATTCTCTAATACCATGATAAAACTACACTGTAATAAAAACAAACATTCCCTTTTCGGCAGCTTTTATTGATAGTTGATTGTGTATATATATAGGCATACAATAGAAGAGTCTGGAGAGGGTTGTAAAAACATGCTGTAACCGATTGTGATTTTGGTCTTGGGCTTGCGTATTAATGTATTGACCCATTAGGCCCATGTTCCATATGTTTCATTGCTTCTGGAGACTTCTTGTGTGTCCAACTCCTTTCTCCTACTGCGCGTAGAAGCTGTTGTTAGCTTATTTTTTTCTTGTTCATCTATTATCACACACGAGTAAATTTCTTATCCTAATGATATACTAAATATATCCAATTACAAATAATGCCCAAAACAATTAATCAGACCAACATTTAACATACCTTAATATTCTCGGAAGATGCATTAACACACTTCTCTACGAACTTCTCTACAATTATATTAGTTGACATTACAAAGGTGAATCGAGGAAACCATAGGTAGGTTAATGCCACAATATTGGTTTGAATTGAAGATATTCTCAAAACCGAATTGACAAGTTAGAATTCGGTTCCAAACTTGTAGTCGAATACGTCATGGTTTATTACTTGATTCTCACTCCTGTATTTGTTTCCTTATAATATTCAATCTACAGACCTGAAAACAACAGAAGTTACCCCCAAACGTAACTCTCTTCCTTCAGTGAAGAGATCGTCATATATACAGAGTATATGGCTACATTAAGCTGTAGTAATCATGAAAAACTGCACTACATCAATTGAAGACAGGACAGCCTTCAACTTCTATCCCTGGAGCAGTTGGACAACTTGCCAGAGCACAATGGTCAGACAACTCCAGACCCCACCAGCTTGGTCCCATGATGTCTTTGCTTTGCAATGTGAAATAGCACAAGATAGCCATGAAGGCCACTCCACCATCTAATCCACCTGATAGGATGTAGTTATGTCGAGCCCACCAGCTCTTGTACCTCCTGTAAACAATGAAGTTGAACACAATTCCCACAGCAATCCAGCAGATGTAGTTCACAGCTTTGGCTGCTGGCATGACTCCGGCTCCTGATAGTATGATAGGCAAGTTGATAAGTTTTATCCACTTCTGTTTGGGGAACATGCGAGAGAAGATCCAGACTATGAATGGTCCAGCAAAGCCTATGAGAAAGAAATAGTTCATCCCGGAATAAAATCCTAAACGGCCAAAGATTCGCAGAGGGCCGACTAGGCCCCAGATGATGGAGGCATTGTAGGATATGTTGTCCCAAGGGCACGTCCAGGGGCTTCCAACAGGCAATTTGGAAGGATCACAGATATGAGGTATAGAGGTGAGAAGCCACCAAGTCGTTCCAAAGTAAACTGTCGATGCAACCAGAGTTCCTATCAACTATTCAATCCGAAAGAAACTTAAGTTAGTCTGCAATGGTTTCTAGTTTATTGGAATCTGAAGTTAGGAGAAGAAGCTCTTGGTACTTAAAGTTACCTGCGCTATGAACATTGACTTGGGAGGTATTTTCATGTAATGTCCTAGCTTGAAGTCTGAGAGAAAATTGATTGCCTGGAAAATGCTAATGAAACCATAGTTCTTAAATACCATATTTGCAAGGGGTCTGCCTGGAAACAGGTATCCGATGATAAGCTCAGTGAGTACATTCAGTCCTGGTTGCTGCAATTATTCAAATTTCAAAAAAAAAATGTTTTAAGAGAGTAAGCTTGAAAAAACCTGGTGGAAACTTTACACTACGAACAATCAAGTTTACGGACCTGGTTAGTGGTAGCTGTTATGACACCAATTGGAAGAGTGAAAATGAAAGCCAAGCCACCTGCAAACAGAATGCCCCAGTAGGGAAGCTGTAACTCTCTGCCAAACCCTTCACAAGTAAGCATCGAAAGGCCTGTGACTATGATCAGTAGAGTGTAAAACCACCATTGAGGGACAGCATCATAGTTTTTTTTCATTATTCTAGTGTGAACATCCCCAAAATTGTCACCCATTGCTGCTCTAGTTTGTTTCCAAACAGTTCTGCAGATATAATAAACAAGCAGGATCAGCAGACTGTGACAGAATTTGCAAGCTAAAATGGCAGAACAGGAGAGGTACCTTCCGTAGAAAAGTGCGACATGAGACAAGGTAGCAGCCAAAGTAGCAAAACTTAAACCATAAGTATAAGCAAAGAAGATGCTGAGATGGACTCTGCTATAGCTGTTGTAGCCTTCTTCATTGAATTCAAATGTTGCAGAATTCAAAACTCTACTGACATTGTACTTTTGTCCCTTGTCGTCGAACACGTCTGCGGAGATGATCGGAAACCGTCTGGCTTCATACTGATTGGACCAGTAAGCTATGGGGATCAGAATGTATACAGTTATGAAGAACCCAACAACGGTGTTAATTATAGCAAACCCAGGAGTGGCTAAGGGAGATCCTAAGAACCCAGATACAGTGGACCAATCAATTGCAAATGAGCCAATGCCAAGGCCACCACGTCCAGAACCTATCTGTTGAGCTGTGACAGAGTGCTTCCATTTCCAGCAAACAAAGGAGAGAGCAGTTATAGATGGAAACAGATAGTTTGGAACAACATAGTATGCAAAACTTGAAACAAGGACCACAAGGAAAAACTGCAGCCTTGTCAGGCCTCCTTTACGCCTAATCTCATCTTCATGCAAGGCTCTGCAGGTTCAAAACCAAAATGATTGTGGAACAAACTATCCATTCTAGTCATGGATGTAATATAAGCCTAGATTGCAGGAGGTACCTAAATAGGGAGACCTGAACAAGATTGGAAGGCCACCACATGTAAGGTGAATCAACAAGAAACTTTCTGAATAGTCCAGCCCATCCAAATCCAAGCAGCTTCAGAAATAGGTATAACATTATCAGAATTTGCAGATAGTCTTATCATGGCATTACCAGTTTTCTGCACTAGGAACACAACTTGTAATATTTACTTCTGCATCTCACGTTACATGTGATGGTAGCAAAGGAAGAACAAAATTTATATGTCACTTGAAAGACTCTGAAATTATTCAAATAGCAAACAGAGTCTTGACGTTGGTTACAGAACTCACCTGGGTTGATTGTGTTAACATCATCGCTGCCATTATATGTATCTTATGATGGTAGAATGCTTTGACCACTGTGATTATACTAACTGCATACACAAAACTGGATCCTGCGTTTGCAAGTATAGTGATGAGAACGTGCTCTTTCAGGTTGAAGGGTCCTGGATTTAATGAAAATGACCGTTTCGTTCCTGGAACTCCCACAGATTTGGTTGGCAATGATGCTGCCATGAATTTCCCCACTGGAAGAACTAAAATCTGAGCTATCACTGACGACACGTATATTGAATTTTGACGGTAGCCAAAAAACTGGTTCAAGAAGGCCAAAGTAGCACAAGAAATGATCCCCAAAAACCATGTTCGAAATGTCAAGCATGGTATTGTTGGATCATCTGTGATGGGAACAGTGAGTCTCACTTGTTCAATTGGTGAATTATCTATCTCTTCTGCAAAATAAAATCAATGTAACAGCAAACCAAAAGGGTATAAAGCAAATATTTGTATGAAGCCTTAAAGTCCAAGGATGTGCATTTATGACAGACAGCTCAGGCACAAATTACCAGTCTCAAGCTTCTTTTCCTTGCCCATTGGCTTCAGCTCATATGTCTCTGTGTGCTCCAAACTTTGCTCTAAATTCATCTTCGACTTCAATGAGAAAACGTAGCACCAAATTTACCACAAGTTATGCTTCTTAGCTCTCTATTTGTACTCCTCCTCTATGTTCTTCTATATACAATGAAATATTTGTTTGTTCCCATTCTTTCTTTAGTAACTTCAGCTTTCGTTATCTACAAGTTGATTCAATTATTGGGATCTCAGCTGGAAACTACGCCTAGAGGTACTATAACTACGTCAGTTACTGTCCTACTAGACAAAATAAGACTCTGTAAATGTTTTTCTTTTCTACTTGAAACACACTTCCAAAAGAGTGGGGTAAACTTCATCTCCTCCAAATCCAGAAAAGCTGGTCTAACATATAAAACAAACAACCAAAGTCAAGCAATGCCATTCTTTGCCCATCTCACATATCCTATCCTTTGGTCTAAAACCAAGTGCCTTGGTCTGGAGAGTGAAAATGCCATTTAAGACTATTCAACTTTAGCATTGCAGAAAATACTAAGGATCACTTGGAAAAAATTCTGTTAAAATGACGCCTCCTTCGTCCGTAATTGGTGCAATCGTTCGTAACTGCTGTATAACTCGCAGTCCGCAATTCAAAACATTTCCTACCTACAAAATGGTCATTGACAGCAATGTAATTGTCTGTAGGAAAGATTACTGATAAAACAAGTAAATCATATTCTGCAGCCGGCAATATTCCTGCGTCGTCTGGGAAACTTGGTTAAAAGTTTGTCAGCTAGGGCCATTACCAGGAAGATAATGATAATATGGAAACAGACACACAACTAGTGGTGGTGTAGACTGAAAATGGATTTCCAGCATAAGATGCTTCAGGAACGCTGAAATGAACACTCCACAGTTTCCAAAGCTACAGCTCAAAAGCATAATCTGAGAAGTTTTATATCATATGAAAAGAGCAATTACCTTAATATTCTTAGAAGATTCAGTAACACTTTTCCATGAACTTTTATACAATTACTTCACTTACATGAGAAATGTATTTTCAGCACGGGTAGAAATTTAGAGATGATCCAAGTTGTATCAGTTTAACTGTCAAATCCAATTGAGTTTGGAATTAATCTTGATAAATTAATTTCTACTCGACTAATCTTAATCAAGTTAACAGAATAAATTAAATTTGATTAAGTTCAGACTCAAATTAAATTAAAAAATGGAATCTACAATTATCAAATGATTCTTTATGTTTTGTAAGGATTTCAGTATCATAAATGGCATTAATGATTGTAAAACATCGTTCCTTTTAAACCATCTCATCTGAATAGAAAACGTTGGTGTTCCCTACCAGTTCTTGTAATAATAATTCATTTAGAAAGCTGCCAAGTTTTGAGTTCTCTTAATATGTCTCATTCAGTCACGAGTTCACAACTACAACGTTGGATCTCTTTGTCAAACGTGTACTGATGAATTATTGTAGCGTTTTTAACTTTTTTGCCTTTAATTTTCGATCGTATGGCTGATATTTTGGATTATTTGACTGATATTTTGGATTATTTCAATAACCACCATTAATAAATTAATTTGAGGAGTTTTTATTAGTATACCACTTGAACAAGGCTAACCATCAACTCAAAACATCCAATTTTACAAAGGAAGTCTCATATATCACGTGAAGTACCCCTAATACCATTTTAGCCTCTTCGTGGCTGTATGAAATATGCTTCTGAGCTCTCTATTTGTAGTCTTTTTTATTTTTAATTTTTAGCAACTATTGCTTTTCGTTATCAAACAAGTTCGTCCTGGGGGATGTGATGTCCATTCTCATTAAACTACACCTATGATATATAGATTGGCATAACAAAAGAATATGAGATCCTCTTCTTATTTCAAAGCCAAATATGCTATTTTCTGGAAGATAAATCGTAAGTGTAAGTGTATTCTTTCCTTACCTGCTAAAAGAAGTTTTTGCTTACTTGTGGTCTTTATAGAGTTACAACTTGTATGGGACCTAGATATCGACGAGTGGAATTAGATATAGACTCGATGATAATTATCAATATCTTATCCTCCTCAAAGGCTTAGAAAGATCCGTTTAATTCCCTGATAATAGGGATCCGACACTTAATAGCTAGAGATTGGCTAGTGAAAGCGAGACATGTTTACCGCCAGACTAATAGGGTTGCGGATTGACTAAACAACTATGCCAATTCACTTGAACATGGCATTCATCTATTTCAAAACACGCCTGTTGGTTGTTTATCCATCCTATTAGAGGATATCTCGAAAGTTTCATTTCTGCCACTAGTAACATAAGGCCTGTATATCTCCTTTTCTGATTAAAAAAAAAAAGTGAATGATACTTATGAACCCTAACCAACTCGCATACATGTTTAAAAGTCTGTTTTAGACCAGTGCTCTCCTATTCCGGCTTCTCCAACGCCTCCGGTAGTACAGCCAAGATAACAACGGTTCTCCATCCTTACCATAATGAACCGACAGAAGTTTTGAAGATTCAAAAAAGGTTACGATGATATAAACCCAATTCATAACTTTTACTGATTTGTGAACAATCCAACGAAAAGAGAACTGACATTGAAGGATCAAAAAGTAAAGTAGTGATGAATATATGGCTGACAGAAGCTAGTTGTCAAGAGAGACGTGGAACATGAAAATGTGGAATATCAGAAGAAAACTCCGAAAAGAAAACTCCGAAAAGTAGGTCAAACATAATCGGTGTATATTAATGATCGTATATTTTGTCGAGCCACTCTTGCTTCGGCAAAGACAGCAACATTATTGCTGATGTGTATTGATACTTAGTCATCGATCACATTTCTTCAGGACTTATGCATCAGGCCATATTTCCAACGTCAAGTAACAGCGAAAATACTAGGAAGACAATTTCAGTTTGGAAACGAAGATGCGACGTGTATTTTTGAAACTTCTGAAACATAAAAATCTTTATTTCTTGCAATATCTATACAATGATAAGTTACAAACACTTCACTGTTTCTGTGCTTTGAATGCAAAAACTAGAAAGTTTTATCAAGGTAAGCAATTACCTAATATTCTTAGAAGATGTAATAACACACTACTATATTGAACGTTCATACGATTATTTTCAGTTCTAGGTTATTTTTCTTAAACTATGAACTGAAGATTAAAAAAATCTTAGAGTGTATTACTAAATTCCGATATATCAAAATTAACTTGTGAATATTTAATAAATTAGGAGAAAATATGTTAAATATATAAATATAGAATTTATCCTTTTACCTTAATTTGTTTGACATTCCTTTCTATACTTATCAAAAGTAAATTTCCTCCATCTTTAACCAAGGTCTTAATTTCGAGTCTAGAGAATAGATTCGTTTTAAATCTCGCTAGAAGAGCTTTGTTGCCCAAAAGGATCCTGTTCAGCTCGAATCCGAATTTGTCGATCGCTTATGTGGCGTCGGATGCCAGTGATTTAACCCAAAAAAAAAGTAAAGTTCCTTTTATAGCTATTATTTCTTATCATGTGTCTAATATTGTGGAGAAGGGAACGTTTATTGTAATAATATTACTTTAGTAAACTTCCATTAAAAAAAAGAAATAGGAAATTTGCTCTTCTCTTTTGTAAATCATAAAACCAAAAAAAATTATGGTAGAATTCACCTTTGTCGTATCAAATGGAATTGTTAATAAAATTCTGAATTAGTAAACCATATAAGATTTCAACTTGACTAATTTATGAACCGTTAAACACACTACAAGAAAACAAGCATTTTGCGACGTTTTTAGAATGTCACAGAATGTCTCAAAATGTATTCTGCGACGCTTTAAAAAACGTCACAAAAAACGTCGCGAAATGTGATGTAGGTAAAAGCTTTCTGCGACGTTTTATATAAAACGTCACTAAAAGTTTGTACATTTCGCGACGTTTAAAAAAACGTCACTAAAAGTTTGCACATTCCGTGACTTTTTTAAAAGACGTCACGGATTATCTAACATTCTGCAACGTTTTTAAAACGTCACAGAATGTAAAGAAATCCGCGACGTTTTTTTAGAAATGTCGCTGAATGTCTTTAGTGACGTTTTAAAAAACGTCACAGAATGTCTTTTACGACGTTTTTAGAGTTATTTTCCTTCAATTATTAATTTTTTTATTTTTCAAAAATAATTTAAATTTAATAATTTTTCAATTTTAATAATTTTTTAAATAACAATTTTTTTTAATCTTATTTGTTTAATAACTATTCAATATTATTTATGAATTTTATTTAATAATTCTTTAATTTTTAATATATCATTAATTTTAATAATTGTTCATTTATTATTTAATTACAATTCATAAACATGACATAATACAC
>JAOTAX010000003.1:4273626-4293504 GCA_025629825.1 Erythroxylum guanchezii
ATAAACTTTGATCTTCTTATTTGTTGAGATACAAATTTGAAATCTTTATCCATAATCTTCATGTTTGAATATCTCTTACACGTTGAAGATAATTTCTATCTTGATTTCAAGCTGATTTTATCTCTTGCACATTGAAGATTATTATTATCTTAATTGGCATTAATCCTTTAATTGAATAGCAGTCCAAGATACCTGAAATAAATTTGTAACCAATTCTATACATTTAATTATTATCAAAACATAAAGAGATTTTATTTGTCAACCACCATTGGTCCAACAAAAACTTGAGATTAGAGTTTTAGATTCGATTAATCTTCAAGTTGAACTTAAATTTAATTACAAAATTTTAGATTGGGCTCGAATTTGAGTGAGTTTAAGTTTGATCCTATCTATTGTTATCTCGAGAATGAGTGAGCTCAAGTTTGATCTTATTTATTATGGGAAAAAATGGTTTGTTTTTAAAGTAGAGCTTATTCACAAGATGTTAATAAATCAAGTCTAGTTAGAATCTTATCATGACTCGAGTTTAATTTAAAATATTTTCGAGTTTAATTTAATATATTATTTAATATCTAAGTTAAATTAATAAAATTTTAAATATGACGCGTTTTCTCGAGAATGAATAACTATTATAGTTTTCCTTCTAAATAAACAATTAAACATTATTGAACCAAATTTCGTCACTTTGATTGTCAAAGAATGAAAGAACGATAGACGTCAACGACAATTTGAAAAACAGAGAAGAAGACTCGAGGAAGCTTCGTACTAAGTGTTTTGCAAATATGAGCAAAGTGCATAGAGGCGGCCAAAGATTCCTTCTCAACCCAACGTATACTTTGAGATGGCCAATTGAAGCAAACCAGAACGGCAAGAACCGGTGGAAAGGAAAAAGATTGAATCTTTTATATTGTTTGCTTCAAAGCTTGAAGGTTTCATTGCTAATATATTTAAATCTCTTTGAACTCTGGGAGACTCAGTGAATATATGCGCATCACCGGACTAGATTCGAATATTTCAGATTAAGACAAAAAAAAAACAAAAAGAAGTTGGAGATTCTGAAGCTTCCTTGGGAACTTCCTACGTATTGTAGCAAGATAAAGCGCACGACACAAGAGAAGACAGAGTGTTGTGTAACGACAACTATTATATGTGAAGACGGAGAGCTTATGGGGAAGGTTTCATAGATTCCTAGGTGGTCTATGGATTGGACTTCATGCCCATTTATATTATTTTTCTCATCTCAACCTTAATTATGACCTTAAAAAGAGCAGAGTCCTATGTAAGCCTTTGCCTTTGGGCGGTCTGTTTCCAATCTCTCCCTCTCCCTCTCTCTCTCTCTGTCCAAATCCATTGTTGTAGTTATTAGTTTTAACGAGTAAAAAACAGTCAACAGAGACAATAAAGCTACAAAGTACTGAACTTTGCGCATCTCGCATTGTCTTTCTTGGTTTTATTTCCCGGGGAGAGAAGGGAAAGAGATACAAGAAATGGAGATCGTTACACAAGAAGCTATCAACCAGTTCAAAGCATTAATGGATCAAGGTCTACTTCTATTCTACTGTTTGATCTCTACCTACTTTTGTCTTTTTCTTTTTGACCCAGAAGTTTGTTGGCTTTATTATGCACAATAATGATTGAATTTTCTGTTTCTGTTTTCTCCATGGAAAATGTGATGACAGTTGAGGAGCCATTGAAGAAAACATATCAGGTTCTCTCTCTGCTTCCTTCTGCTTCATCCGATCTGAGTTTTTCTTTCCTGTTTAAGTAAATTTGGTTACTTTTGTTGTCTAAAATTGTAGTTTGTGGTGCTGATGCACTTATTGACCTGCTTGAGTTCAATTCTTTTACTGGACGTAAATTGTCATGGACTTCCCTTTCATTTGGTAGTTTTCAATTCCAAAGGCAGGAGTATGGTATTATATTTTTGATTCGAGGCCTGTGATTAATTAAGACAATGAAAATATAGACATAATGTGAAGTGGGAAATTGGTAAATTTGATCAAGAGGGGCTGCATGCTGAGTTATAGGGTCCACTGAATTCGGGATTGCAGGTTCTGCTTGCTGTATCTGATCTGTTTACCTCTTCCTGTGATTATTTAAATGAATTTTCCTTAGAGTCTATCAGATACAAGTTTTTTTTTTTGGCTCCAACTATCCCATTTCTTGATGTCAACTTTCACAACGCCAGTAAAAGTTTTGAACTTTATTCTCCGTTCCTATTGAAACTAGGTTTTTGATGACTTCTGGAGTCTGATAAGATTCTCTTTAGCACTATCTGGGAAACTCCATTTGAGAATGAGTTCAGAAGAAGATTGAAAGCTTCTTTCAATGAGGCAAAACTGATTCAATAAGACCGTTAAAAATTCCCACCTATGTTATATTCGATAAAATTGTTGTTTGGATCTGATACTGGAAAATATGACCTTCTTCAAGTGTGATCTTCTCTTTCAGTATAGAAACTTTTGTTGCGACTCATAGTTAGTGCTAACGTTTCTGTTCGAAGTAGTCTCAAGGCCCCACTTCACATAAGCAGCTGTACTAGATTGTGATATGCCAGGACTGGCAGTAATTATAAGATAAACAGGAGGAATAGTGAGTTAGTGGACTTGGTTTTAACTTGCTCTCACGTTGAATCAGGAAACCTTAGGATCTTCTTATCTCATGGACTTTTCACATTTAACTACTTTATTAGTCATGCTTGACAAGATCATTTGAATTTATAACTTTCCCATTTTTTCTGAGTTTGATTGGCAACAAGGAAAATGTGCTTCAGTCTTCCCCAGAAAAAAAGAAGTTTTGACAAATTTGATTACTGATTTACACTTTTTGAATTTATATGATAATTATGAACATCAGGGAAAAAAGCATATTATTGGGCTATGTATTGAATGAACCATTGTTTCTTTATTTGCAGAATACTCATCAAGGGTATCGAACTGAAACTCTGGTCCGTTTCCTAAAAGCTAGAGAAGGGAATGTTGCCAAAGCTTATAAAATGGTTAGTGGCAGCACATATGATTGGAATGCCTTCAAGTCCGAATTCAGCTCATCAATCTAATAAAATTGACTGAATCTCTTGGCATGATGCATGTTTTTCCTTCAGTTAGTGGATTGTTTGAACTGGAGGGTACAAAATGACATTGACAGTATATTGGAGGTAAGTTTTTGCCACATTCTTCTGTTACTTGAGTAGTTGGATAATTTTTGTATCCCATGTCTCACAAATTAAGCTTCTGAGTGTGATCCGGGCAAATATCTCAAAGTCTGTACCCTGCTTGGAGCAGAAAAGCTGGTAGTTCTGGCTGTGGATTGCGTATTCTGTTTCTCTGCGACTAATAAGTAAAAGATTGTGAAAATATGTACTTAAATGAAAGTTCAATGGTGTATTTTTGATTGGAAAGCCAAGGTTTACTGTGGTGTTGCCATTTCTATTATTCTTCAAATGAAGTTTATTGTTACATTCTGAAAGATGTAAAATTCATTTTCCTTGATGTGTTTCATGTCAGGCAAGCAGTATTTTTATAATTCCGGCAATTAATATTTTCAACTGGCAGACTTTCAGATTTGTTTCTGGAGTGAATGGATTTACGCACACATCCAGAATATAATGAATCAATATCATATACCTAAAGCTTATTGCATTTGGTGGCACATTATTCCCCTCTAGCCTCTATCACGGAATAATAACTTCTTAAATGTCTAATCTGCCGCACTTTCCTTTTACAGAAACCAATTATTCCATACAAGTTGTACAGATCTCTACGTGATTCGCAACTCATTGGAATGTCTGGCTTCTCGAGAGAGGTATTTTCTTTGTGATGGATTAATAGATGTCTTCTGTTCACTGGTAGTCGGTTTCATTCACATACATCTAGATCCTGCCAATGAAGAACGTAAAGTTATGTTATTTATATCCAATGAAAGGTTTTTTGCAGTCAATAGTCTTATGGCTTTCTTTACTATCTTCAGGGACTTCCTGTGTTTGCTATTGGTGTTGGGTTAAGCTCGTTTGACAATGTATCTGTAAGTATATGACCAATGCGTTGATTATGCTGTATTATACTAAGCTTATATTTTAAACACTCAGTTTCTTAGTTTACCAAATCTGAAAATGTTTTGTCTCTTCTTTGAATGCAGGTCAACGACTATGTACAATCACATATTCAAATAAATGAATATCGGGATCGTGTAATTTTGGTAAGCATTATTTCTCAGGTTGTCATTTGTGTTTTTCTTTATATGCTTGTATTAACCTGTGTGCTATATTCCCAGCCTACTGCATCAAAAAAGTATGGCCGACCCATAACGACCTGTGTGAAGGTTTTGGATATGACTGGCCTGAAGCTTTCAGCACTAAGCCAATTAAAGGTAAAACTAATCGCGCTAGAAGTTTGTCTCCGTAGCTGCATGTGTCTATTGTACATCACTAATTATTAGTTCTCACCTATTGTTTATAAGTTAGGAGTCAATATTACTTTCATTTAGTTCTTGTTACTCTTTATGTTACATGAGCCTACAAAACTTGTCACCAAGTGATGCATATCTTATGATCATATACCATTTGGTTTGTGCTTCGAGGTGGCTAATCAAAAGCTATGGTGAGCTCAAATTGCATCAGATAGTAACTTTAACATTAATATGAGTACGAGCTTTATACATAACCATACAGGTGCAGATGGAATTCTTTCAATTTCTAGTTTTACAGCATCCGCTTTTGGCTATACTTGTCTTTGAAATTGTTGCAAAATTTTAATACCTTTCATAAAGAGTTACACTTATCAATAACAGCTCAGATATCGTCCGGCAATGCCAAACAATTATAATTACTGGGAACATTCGCCGCTATATCCCGTTGCTTTTGCTTCTTATCTCATTGACTGCTTCTGATTTTTTGTGCAGTTGTTGACGATTATATCGACTATTGATGATCTAAATTATCCAGAGAAAACAAATACTTATTACATTGTGAATGCCCCCTACGTATTTTCAGCTTGTTGGAAGGTAAGTCCCCATTCTTTTTCATTGCAATTGTATCTCAGGTTTAACTAGTTTTTCCATGTAATTAGCTTCAGGAGCTATTATCTTGAGTCCATTAAGTAAAATGATTCTCATACCTGCAAATTATTATGAGGAAATTTTGACTTTGGCACCATTTAAGATTAAGATTCTTGGCAGGTTGTCAAACCTTTACTGCAAGAGAGGACGAGGAAAAAGGTGCAAGTACTGTCAGGTAACGGACGAGATGAACTGTTAAAGGTAAGCTGGTTTCTCCATTATGCTTAAAGCAGTCAAAGCTTGAGCATATGATATGCTACAGTAATTTTGTGATCATTTGAAAAGTTGTGGACACATTTGCTTTTCCTTTCTCCACCATACTTCATCCATCTACTAATTACCTCATTTGACATGTCTGGTTTAGATTATGGATCTTGCTTCGCTTCCACATTTTTGTAAACTTGAAGTCTCTAGATCTTCTCGACACCTAGGGAGCGATATTGAGAACTGCTTTTCCTTGGATCATCCATTCCATCAACAGCTTTGCGACTACATCAAGCAGCAAGCAATTGCAAATGAATCTGCTGTACTGATCAAGCAAGGATCATTCCATGTGGATCTTCCTGAAACAGACACAGAAGGAGCGGAAATAGCTAAAACTATAGAGTTTGAGCTAAACAAGTTTGGGAACGGAAAGGAGCTGATCCTGTAGATTTTTAAGATGTTCTTTGTGGGGAAATCTTAATTATCAATGCTAGGCCTGATCATCCTGTCAAAGCATATACGATATTAGTAGATGTAATATAGATGATTGTCAAATATTAGCAGAGAAGAACAAATTTTTTTCTCTTATATCTTAGGTTACAGTCTTAGTTTATATATACAATTGTCTATCTTAAATATAGTAACAAACTCCCTAAAGGTAGAGAAATCTGTATCTTATTCTAATCCTTAGGAATCAGGGATTTATATGATCTCTATAACTATACAATCTTTTCAAATAATACTACATAATCCAACACTCCCCTTCAAGCTGGTTAGTGGATATCTTCCATCCCAAGCTTGCAAATAATATCTTGAAACATTGTGCTTGTCAGTCCCTTTGTAAGTACGTCTGCCAACTGATCCTTGGTTGACACAAATGGAGCGCATATTAAGCCACTGTCCAGTTGTTCCTTGATAAAGTGTCTATCAACTTCAATATGTTTTGTTCGATCATGTTGAACAGGGTTATGTGCAATGCTGATAGCTGATTTGTTATCACAGTTCAGCCTTATGGGTCCTTCCCATTTTATTCTTAAGTCATCGAGGATTATCTTCAGCCAAAGTAACTCACATATTCCCAACGCCATAGATCTGAATTCTGACTCTGCGCTTGATCTTGCTATTACATTCTGCTTCTTACTTCTCCATATTACAAGATTACCACCTAGGAGTGTACAGTAACTAGATGTTGATCTCCTATCAACCAAAGACCCCACATAATCTGCATCGTTATAAGCCTCTAATGTCATACTTGTGACTGTTTGTAGCTTAAACAAAATTCCTCTTCCCGGGCTGCCTTTCAAGTATTGCAGTATCCTATTTATTGCCTTAAGATGTGATTCTTTGGGATTGTGCATGAATTGACTAACCGTGCTCACTGCAAATGTTATATTTGGTCTTGTGTGTGCCAGATATATCAACTTCCCAACAAGCTTCTGATATGATCCTTTATATACCATGGGATCTTCTGGACTATCACCTAATTCATGATTGAATTCAATCGGTATCTCTACCGGTATACAACCCAACTTTCCTGTTTCTTTCAACAAGTACATACTTTTGTTGAGAGATGAAAATCCCTTGCTTTGAGTGAGCTACTTCAATGCCTAAGAAGTGCTTTAACTTTCCTAGCTCTTTAATATCAAATTCCTTCAAGAGACATTGCTTCATACTTTTCATCTCTTCTATATCATTACCTGTCGCAAATGTTATATTTGGTCTTGTGTGTGCCAGATATATCAACTTCCCAACAAGCTTCTGATATGATCCTTTATCTACCATGGGATCTTCTGGACTATCACCTAATTCATGATTGAATTCAATCGGTATCTCTACTGGTTTACAACCCAACTTTCCTGTTTCTTTCAACAAGTTAAGTACATACTTTTGTTGAGAGATGAAAATCCCTTACTTTGAGTGAGCTACTTCAATGCCTAAGAAGTGTTTTAACTTTCCTAGCTCTTTGATATCAAATTCCTTCAAGAGACATTGCTTCATACTTTTCATCTCTTCTATATCATTACCTGTCACAATGATATCATCTACATAAACTAGCAATGTTGTGTGTCTAATGAATAAAGTATGGTCTCCTTGACTCCACTTATATCCCATTGAAATCATCACCTTAGAAAACCTCCGAAACCAAGCTCGTAGTGATTGTTTGAGCCTATAAAGGGCTTTCTTCAACTTGCATACCATTCCCTCTTTAGATTCAAATCTAGGAGGAACTTCCGTGTAAATTTCCTCTTCTAGATTACCATGGAGAAACGCATTCTTAACATCAAGTTGTTGCAGGTTCCACTCGAAATTAGTAGCTAATGGCAACAGTATCCGTACTGTGTTCATCTTAGCAACAGGGGCAAATGTCTCTAGATAATCGATGCCATAGGTTTGAGTATACCCTTTGGCTACCAATCTTGCCTTATATCTTTCCACCGAGCCATCAACCTTGTATTTTATGGTGAAAACCCACCTACACCCAACTAGTTTCTTCCCTCTCGGCAATTTCACTAACTCCTATGTCTTGTTCCTCTCAAGGGCCTCCATTTCAGTCTTCATAGCATCCTCCTATTTTCTGTCTCCTAATGCCTCAGTTAGATTTCTCGGTGTGGGAATTGTATGGAGATTGGTTAGGAAAGCTCTATGTTTTTGGGATAGATTCTGATAAGACATGAAAAAAGAAAGCGGATGTTTTTTGCAGGTTCTTGTTCCTATCCTAAGTGCAATTGGTAGGTTTTCAGTACTTGTTTCATTGGTTTGTCTGCTAGTTCAAATGGCTTAACACTTAGCTCACCACCTGGTCTGATATTGTCAGTTGGTTTGAGAGTGGTTTTTGAAATTTAAGCAACAGCACGAATCGGAGATTGGACTTGTGCTGGTCGAGAGACCAGTATCTTCGTCCTAGAATAAACTTGCAGTGGCTGCATGTTATCTTGATTTCCCTTATCTTTCATCATTTCAACAGATGTGGCTGACTCAATTGAGGGAGAAGTGGATTCAGACACGGTTATGGGTCGAGACTGAACAAAACTAGGATAAAAAAGAAATATATCATTTGCTTTATCTTCACTCAAGGTCTCCCCCTGAAGATAAATGTGCTGAAAAAAAAGGTTCATTTTCAACAAAAGTAACATCAGCTGAGACAAAAAAAAATTTAGAAGGTGGATGAAAGCATTTATAACCCTTTTGTGTGGAGGAATATCCAATAAAAGTGCATCGAAGAGCACGTGGATCTAATATGCTCCTATTGTGAGAATGAACATGAATAAACGCCACACAGCCAAAGATTCAAGGTATATGACTGTTTGAAACAGAAAATTTTGGTGAGAATATCAATTGGACTTTTGAACCTAAAGACACGTGTTGGAAGTTGGTTAATAAGATGGGCAGCAGTTAATACAGCTTCACCCCAATATTGTTCGGGAATATTTTTGTGAAACAACAATACTCTAGTGATCTCTAGTAGATGTCTATTTTTTCGCTCATCTACACCGTTTTGTTGTGAGGTGGTAACACACGAGGACTCATGAATAATTTTTGTTTTATGAAAAAATGGAGAAAGAGTTTGATTGAAATAGTCCTTGGCATTGTCTGATCGAAATCTCTTAATTTTGACATCAAACTGAGTATTGATCATGTTGTAGAAATTAGGGAAAACAGTATTAACATCAGATTTATTTTTCAAGATGTAAAGCCATGTGACTCGAGTACAATCATCAATAAATGAAACAAACTACCTAGCACCCAAAACATTTGGAATGGTAGAAGGTCCCCAAATATCACTAAGAATGAGAAAAAAAGGAACAAAGGTTTTTTCGTTGCTTATTGGAAAGGAAGCACGTTTGTGCTTGGCGAGTTCACAATCATCACAATGGAAATTTTCAAACGCAAAACCTTTAAATAATGAAGGAAACATCAACTGAAGAACTCTAAAGGATGGGTGACATAAACGACAATGATGAAGCCAAATTTTATCTTGGTTTGACATGACAGATTCGGAAAAGAAGGATGTAGATAAGGGTTTTCCAACTTCTGATATACTATGTAGTTTATTAAGGAAATGTAGATCGTCCCTCTGACTAGCACATCCATCATCTTCTTCGTGCCTAGCTCCTAAAAGACACAATGTGTAGGAAAAAAGGTTATACTGCAGTTTGAATCTGTAGTTAATTTTTGAATGAAAATAAGGCTTGCAAATAACTTTGGAACATGGAGAACATTTCTTAGTGTAAAGTCCTTGTTTATGTATATATATCCCCTTGGCCAGCTACGGCAGTGATGGATCCATAAGTTATTGTGATCTTTTTTTGGCTACAGTTGGGGTTATAAGAGATAAAATGTTTAGAGGAACAAGTCATATGGTCGGTTGCTCCAGAATCAATCATCCACATGGGAGGAGAATTTCTTTATGAGACAATAGTATTAGAGGAAGAAGAAATACCTGAAAACGCCAATGAACAAGTACCTGTTGAGGTTGACTTTTCAAAGGACTCTATAAAGGTTTTTAGTTTCTCAATTTCTTCGATGTTAAACTCAGGGATAGATTTTTTGGAATTTTCTTCATTAGTTGATGAAGTGCTCACCGTATGTGCCTGACTTGTGTCGTTCCCACTTTGATTGGGTTTGCCATGAAGTTTCCAGCATTTCTCCCTAGTGTGCCGATGCTTCTTGCAGTATAGGGATTCTCGGTTGAATGGTTTGGATGAGTCCCCTCTAGTAACTAATGTAGGATTGTTTGCCTCCTTCAATTCTGTAGCCTCGTAATGAGTGCAAAACAATCTCCTCCTTAAGGTTCAAGCATAACATTTCGATATCCCTTTTCTGCACGTATAATAGAGATCGTCTCATTTAGAGACGGTAGGTCTAGTTTTCCTAAAATCTGCACCCTTATAGCGTCAAATTCTACTTTTAATCCTGCCAAAAAATCATAAATATGATTCTTTTCCACAAAAGGCTTCAGAATTGCTACATCTTCACTACAACGCATTTGGATGCATTGATAATGATCCATCTCTTGCCACAAGCTTTATAAGAGACTCAAATATTCAGTAACAGTCTGAGTCTCCTGTTTAGTTGCTGAAACTTTCGTCTTAATCTTGTAGATCTGTGCAGCATCATTAACCTTGGAATATGTCTGCCGAATAGCTTCCCAAATCTCCTTGGCAATTCCGAGGAACATACATATGTCACTAATCTCTAGCAGCATTGAGTTCCATAACCAGGACATTACCATAGAGTCTTGTTCCTCCCATGCCGCAAATTTGGGATCGTCCTGTAAAGGACCTGTGCTTAAATGGCTCAATTTCCCTCTTCCTTTTAGGGATGTGCGGATCAATTGTGACCACTTCAAATAATTCTTCCCATTCAATCAGTATGCTGCTTAAATGTTCTGCAAATCTCCGGTTATAACAACAATAGTATTCTCGAATGCAGGGTTGATGATTTCGCAAGAACTTTTGAGTGATTCTGACATGATTGATTAAGTAAGACTAAGGATAAGAATAGGGAAAAGAGCAAGGAAATATGAAAGAGAAGGCTAGGACGATGAGAGGAACAGTGTAGACGGATCTCAGTTGGTATGACCAGAAAAAAATTAGAGTTTTAGTTGGAAAGAGCGAACAGCTCTGATACCATGTCAAATATTAGCAAAGAAGAATACATTTCTTTCTCATATATCTTAGGTTAAAGCCTTAGTTTATATATCCAATTGTCTATCCTAAATATAGTAACAAACTGCCTAAAAGTAGGGAAATTTGTATCTTATTCTAATCCCCAGAAATCAGGATTTATATGATCTCGATGACTATACAATCTTTCCAAATAATACACTACATAATCCGAAAATGATACGTTAATCTTTACATAATGGGGGAGAGTAATGTGACGAGTTTGCTTGACACAGTATGAAAAACCTTTCCCCAGCCTGACATGTTCTAGTGCAAAACAGGTTTCCTAGTTCTAAATGGATATAGTTTTACAGGAATCTGCTGTGGCTGGTGTCCTTATCTTGCCAGAGTCATGTATACAATAGAATAAAGACTTAATAGGAACTATAGTATCCATTCAAATTGAAATTAAGCAAGGATTTTGAGCCTTATTTCTTTCTACCAAAATCAGTAATAAGAGATCACATCAATATACATTCAGTCACTGACACTGTTAAAAACTTTATGGAAGACAAAGAAAAAACAAAAAACAAATTGTTAGAGAAAAAAAGACAATGATTTTGTAAGAATAGCCCTTTTGGAACATATGTCTCCTACATCATACAGAGCATCTTAGCTTCAATTCCTTGTTCTCCTACAAGATTCTAGAGTTTGAAAGAGGTATGATCCTGCGGACTTGTCTGAATTATATAACCACCATAATCCTTTTGGGAAGAATTTCAATCTTCCATGTCATCAGGAGCAGTATCCCGCCACCTTCTGAGTTCATTCTCCACTGCAGCCTGTGCAGCCTCTGCCATCTCTGCAGACTTCAAAGCCATGTCAGTTGCTTCTTTGATTTCCTCAATAGCTTTCAAGTTGGCTTCCAGCTTCTCTTCTGATTCCAATTTCCTTGCATTGGATAACGCCACTTCGGCAATGGCTTCTGTTTCTTTTGATTCAGCTCTATTTTGGCTATCCTCCAACTTCTTGTTTAATGTCTCAAACTCCTCCAATGAAAGATTGATCATCTTGTTATTCGATTCCTCAGATTGAGTGTTCTTGTCTTGAGACAAGGTGCTAAGATGTTCACGGGCTTGTTTTGCTACTTCTTTGGCTTCTTCTGCATCTCTAAGAGCTTGTTCTAGCTTTCTTTCTGCTTCATCATACATTTTCCTTGAAATTTCAGATTCTTTTGTCAACTTTTCAGCTTTATACTTCATCTCTTCTGCTTCCCTTTTTGAATGGTCAGTTTCTGATGCTATCTGCTCAAGTGCTAAGCTCAGATTATTGGAAGCAGCCCTTTGTTTTTCTTCAGCAATGGCTTTCATTTCTGCTTCTTTTGCTTGCCATTCAGCTTTCTCCTTCCTCACATTCTCCATTTCCAGTTTCAGAGAGGTCACCATGTTTCTGAGAGTATTCTCCTCCTCTGCAACTAATTTCAATTTCTTTGTCGCTTCATTCAGCTCAGTGGTTACAACTTTCACCGCATCCATTTCAGCATCATGAGCCCTTTTCATCTCTTCCTGTAGAACCTCAATTTCTGTCACAGTTTCTGAGAGCTTAATCTCAAGATTTCTTGTCAGCTCAGGATCATGCTCTTTCTTTAAAGAATCAAGATTATTTTGCACTTCATCCATGGCACATTTATATGCTTTAATGCAAGCATCTTTGTCTGCCAAAATCTTATCCTGATACTCTTTAGCCTTTGCGGAGGTAACTTTTAATTCTTCCATTGATTCACACATAGCCTTGATTTCCTTTGAGAGTTCCTGAACTTTCCCTGTGTTCGCATTGGCAGCACGATGAGCTTCCGCCGCGTGCTGGAACGAAACCATTTTCGCTTCCAATGCTGCATCGAAATCCTGTCGAACTTCATTGAGTTTTTGCTTCACAGCATCAAGCTCATTAGCTGTGATCTTGTATTGCTCTCTGGCCAGGTCTAGTTCCTGTCTTTCAGCAACATCTCCAAGCTGCTTTGCTGATTTTTGTATTTCAAGGTCCTTAGCCTTTCTCTTCACTTCTTCTGAATTCTCTATCGCAAACTGCTTGGACTCGCTTGCAGTTAGGAGCTTCGAAGTTAACTCCTCCAGTGTTCTCTTGGCTCTTTCAAGCTCAGAAGCAGCTCTAGATTTTACAGTTTCAGCACTCTCCAGCTTCTGTTTGTATTTCTCATATTCTTTCTGAGCCAAGAGAAACTGGGTCTCCTTTTCCAGGACATTCTGACAGAAAACCAAGAAAAGAAAAACGATCTGGGCATGTCAAAAAAATGAAAATCTTTTCTAATTTTTGTTCTGAACTTGAAATTGAAGCCTGACACGCATGCATATCCTGACAAAGCAAGTTGTTATCGAAGACTCTCATTTTCATTATCAACCTCAATCTATAAACCATCATAAACATATCCAAGAAAGACGATGTTTTGGCATTAAAATATGATAAGAAACTTGGCATTGGATTTACCTCTGAGGATAATTTTGACTTCATCCTAACGACCGTACGTTTCTCCTTAGAAACAGCAACCTCACCGAACAAGCTAACAGCAGCTTTGACAGATTGAAATGGTGCTCTCGTATCAATCTCTCCAACCTCGCCGGAGCCCAAACTTTTCTGTTTCTCTATCACCCTGATGTTCACCATTTTTATATTCTTCCCTTAAAGATTCACCTGCAACAAGGTGGTTTTAAAAGCTTCAAAAACACTTGCTCATTTTAATTAAACAGAGATGAAATCTATGAAACTTCAGGTTCTTCTTCACAGGAAAATGCCATGCATGTGTGTGACGAACCTTACGAAACGTAAAGGAACAGGAGACCTTAATGAATTATTCCTAACAGTAAATAAAGGTTGAAACCCTTTGGACACAAGAAATTGTCATGTCAAAGAAGAAGCCATAAGAAAGGAAGGCTTGTTTTGATCCTTCTCTTCTCTTTTTTCTCATTTGTTATGTACTCTTTTCCTTCTTTTTTTCCTGGAATCCCGAGTTTGCAGGAAACCAGAAAGCAAGAAACCTTAAAAAAGGGTCAATCAAGTTTCTTTACAATCTATACCATAATTATTTTTTATACTATTATTAAGTATTATTGGCTAGATGTTTAAATAAAATCTATGTAAAACTAAATTAGGAAAAAGACGATATAATTTAATAAAAATGATTATATTATAAATTTTCTTTATATTTAAGAAACAATTCATCTTATTTTTTCAAATTTTTGACTAATTATTATTAGTTATAATACGAACTTTAATAATTGTTAGTTATGACAAGAATTTTTAAATTTTATTAAGTAAGCATAAATACTTTTTAACATGGCTCAAATTATATTAAACCTCAATTTCATTACAAAAATATATTAGACTTCAATTTCATCTATAGATATACTGCATCAATTTTTTAAAAATTAAAAATATAAAATAGCTTCTTTTTTAATTAAATTCAGATCTAAATTGTTGAGGCTCAGATTCAACTATTTTAAGCAAACTCTTTTAAGCAAAATAATATTATTTTGTTAAGAAAAATTGGACTTCAAATTTGTATGAGCCTAGGTTTAAGCCTATGATCATTTCATTTAAAATACTTAAATTTGAGTTAATAAATCTACTGGTTGCCATCCCTAATTTCATCTAAAATTTTAGTTTTTTAAGTAAATTGTAAAACTTTAAAAAATTAGGAAAAGCAAACAAACATTATCTCGTTTATCCGTATGTAAGAAAAGTTTTTAAGGTCTAATTTCAAAGCTTGACTCACATTTTATATTGCATGAGGTGGCCACTTCCTATTAATAAAAGGCAAAACGTCTATAACAAGTGGTTGTGTTCGGTTTGATAATTTCAAGAGTGAGACCCAACACAACACGAAATTTCAACCGTCTTGCCCGATGTCCCTAAGACGAAGACGTCGTTTGACCAGGTTTTAGTCTCTACAGTGAAACAAGTTACGCGGCTTGTTGTTATTGTTGGTTAATGGAGTTCACTCACGTCACTAGTTCTCCTTCTCAATCCTATAAATATTATCCGATCTCCTATTTCTTCCATTTTCCACTTATTGTTTTTAAACCTTCGCACGACTCTACAAATGGCTTTCAGGACCCTTCTGGCGTTTACCATTACTATTGCTCTGATCATCACATCGGCAAGCTCCAGACGCGGCGTTGGCAGAGGAGGTGGTAACACCGTACCAGACGGAAGCGTTGGTGGCGGTGGAGGTGGCAGCAACCCTGTCGTAGGAAGTGGGGGTGGCGATGGAGGATCCGGCGCCACACGTGTTGTGCCGATTGCAGGAGGGAACCGCGCCCGTGGAAATTCGACTTCGGCGTCTAGATCTATGGCATACAAATACGATACCTCTCCTGAATTGCTTCTGCCTGTTCTTTTGACTCTTTCCATTTTCTTGTCCGCTTAGACGAGGAACTCATTTTATGTAATTAAGCATTTATTGATTGCTTATGAGTGATTAAACACAAGTTGTACAAATATGTTTCTTGTCTTGTTTCAAGTTTGTAAACGACATATTTTATCTTATATTGATAATATTTACCTTTTTCTATAAGTACTGTACTGTATATTTTTATATATTTATTTTGTATTATTATTAATTAAATTGGCACTACATTTGATCTACCCAAAATAAGTTCGGATTTTTTATTTCAATTAACCAATTCCATTTATGTTCTACCACTATTCGATGTCGTTTTAATATTGTACATGTTGAAACAAGTTTATAAGAATAAAGGATTTTTGGTGATCAAAAACAACTTCTCTATTATTCAAGAGTAAAGTTGTATATTATTAAATCTTCTCGTACCCGCAATTTAGTGGAAATTTCAAATATTGTTGTTGATATTTTTTGTTTCAAGTTTGTAAAGGATTTTGTAATTTTATCAATTAAGTCAATTTTGAGATCCTAAGAATTAGAATTAGTTAGAGTTTTAATTTGATTTTAGTTTTAATAAATTACATGAATTTTAATTCTTTGGATAAGTATAAGATATGTAATTTCAATAATTTCAATTAAGATTGATAAAAAGTTGAATATTTCCATTTAGTTAAATTCAGACTAATCAGCAATCAAATTTAATTTAAATTAAGTAAACTCGTTTAATTAAGATTAACAATTAATTAAATTTCTAAATCGAGCTTAATTTTGATTTCATGTCATATTAATTTGTAATTAAAATAAACTTAATTTGTTACTTTTAAATGGACGAGATTCAAATTAAAAAATTATTTTAAAATTTGATCTCTAATATATTATTAGGTATTTATTACTATTAATAATGATTCAACTAGTAATCATGTACATTATTAGAACTAACACTAATAATTAGATAAAATGAGATAATTAAATATATTTATGTAAGAAATTCTTATAATTAATTGAAATATCTTTTATTTGAGAAAACAATTCTATTGGGATTAAGATTTTTATCTAATACTAATATATTGATGTTACAACTTACAAGAAGATCTTGTACGGGAAGGTTGACCTTCAAGTTAAAAGTCTGAAGCTGATATGTCTAAAGTCTAAACACAAAAGTACGGTTTTAATCATTGGAGAGGAAATTGCAAATCAAGAGACGCTATCCAAGATAACTTTGTCCAAATTTAGTCCATAAAACGACAATAGATAGGGTTATTTTGGATACAGATTGCAGACACAAAAGCGTCTGACAGACTGCACTTAATGTCTTGGCCTGCCACCAATGATTTTAAGTGTTACTGCAAAAACATTACTATTTTCTTTTTTTAAGAAAAATATTAATTTTTGATACACTTAATGAATGATCTCGGATACAGGGTGATATACGGAAACGAAAATAAAGAAATTAATCTCGATATAGAGTATAGACACTAAGATATTAAAATCAATTTTCTCTTTTTTTAAAATGATCATTTGTTAAAAGAAAATTTTTCTTATTTATATAACATAAGTAATTATTAGAGACACGAGAGACATTAGAGGACTTGTATAAAAAAGGATAACCAATTACGAAATGTCAATTTTTTTTTATTTTTTTCCAACATTCAAAATTTTTAAAGTTCTAACCAACTATTTCAAATTAGAAAACTAAATTAAAAAATATTTTTATTGTTATAGTTAACGTAACATAGAAGTTAAATAACTTTTTTTTAAAATCTTTGTTAATATAGTTTTTTAGTATTATATGACAAATATATTAATAATGTGGAGGTTTTTTTGGAATTAATAAAGTTCTTATAATTTATATACGAGTTATTATGAATATATATGAAGTTGTAAAGAAAAAAGTAAGAATGGTATAAGAAGATACATAACATTTTTTATTGATATCGAGTTACACTAAAGCTCCTCACTGAGCACCTTTTTATTTGCAATAATGATATATGAGCTCACTAAAAATATTTAAGAGGCTATGTCCTGGTATATATTATTTTCTTATGACATTCTTTTAGTGGATAGATAAAAAAAGGTATCAGTGTCAAGCTATAACTTTTGAGGAATACATTAGAGCCAAAGGATTTTAAATTAAGCAGACTATAAGACTGGGTATGTATAGTATAATTTTTCGGATCATAAGATGACTTCCAATGTGGAGTTAAAGATTGATTCAGAAGTTATATTACAAAAAGAGTGTTTTAAATATCTAGGATTTATTATCTAAAGTAATGAATCTATTATCCGAAGTAATGAAAAAATCGATGAAGACATAGTTCTTCATATCATATCAGGATAGCTTACATGGAGAAACGCATCAAAACTTTTGAGTGATGAAAAGATACTACTCAAGCTCAAAGGTAAATTCTATCGCTTAACGATTAAACCAACCATCCTCTATGGAACACAGTGTTGACCCGTCAAATAGTTGTATAATCATAAGTTAATAATGGCAGATATGAAGATACTCTATTAGATGTACAACTTTACTAGAAGAAATAAGGTCATAAATGTAATAGTAAGAAACAAATTAAAGGTGACTAATATTAATAAAAAATTAAGAGATATAAAACTTAGGTAATTTGGATATGTTAAGAAGAGACATTCTGACCTTTCAGTAAGAAGATGTGAAAAGATTATACTTAAAGACTATAAGAGAAATGAAAGAAGTCCTAAAAAAAACTACTGTAAGAGAAATGAAGGAAGTCCTAAGAAAAAAATAAGGGGAGGTAATAAAAAATGGAATGGCTCTCCTGAAACATACCAAAAACATGACCCTTAAATAGAAAATTTTGGCAGAGGATAAAGGATTACACACACACAGATCCTTCTTGTTATCATAGGTTTTTTAAACACTTTTTTTGAGTCTTATATCTTGCATTTAGCTTAAACATGTAATATATATTACTTACATCTTAATTATTTAGCCTAAATATTTCTTTACTTAACCTAAATTTATTCTTATAATGACTTGTTTAATTTATTTATTTAATTGTCTTCTTTCTTGTATGAGTATTTATTTACTTATTTATCTTTTATGTTTAATCTTTATCTTGTTATATATTCATTATATTATTTATTTTATTACTTATTTTTATATTTTTATTCATAAGTATTTATTTATTTATTATTATTATTATTATCTTTTATGACTATTTTTTTATTTTATTTTAAATAAGTATTATTTGATTATTTTAATATATATGCTCCCTTTCTTGATGACAGTCTCACCACCAAATAGATACAACAATTTTTTGGAATTGTCAATTATATCAAAATTTTCATTCCTCACGTGGCTGATTACACATCGTCCCTGTCAACATTGCTACAAAACACAATCGTTTTACCAATTAAAGGTAAGGGTGTGTATTACTGGATCTCTCTATACCTGCACATCAACTTAATTTCGCTTAATTGTTGTTGCGCTTGAAATGTGGTCATAACTTTGATACTTAAAATTATGCAAAAATATCATATAATTCATTTAGATATTATTTTTTTCCGTGTTTTGTTAGTTATATTAGTAATTGTTAACAAAAATTAATTGTTAAATTAAATTATTCGATTTTTTAAAGTTCAAATATTTAATTAATTTTTTTTAAATAAATACTAAAATAAAAACATGAAAATATACAGTTTTAAATGTATTTTTCTTCCAAAATAGGAAATGTCAGCGACCATATCAACCGTTTCGCTTACTTCGGAAGATTGGTCAAATAATAGTGAGGAAAAGGTGTCCAATTTGACAGGCCGTCTCAATTATATTACATAGTTAGACATAATTGACCGTAGATGCATTGTGCTCAATTTGACGATTTCCGGGGCCACACGGAACACCAAACCTCATAAATTGCGTTCCTTTTGTTTGTTTGAATGCGTTTTATCTCTGAACACGAACAACTCACGCGGCTTGTGAATGGAGGTCACTCGCTAGCTCTCCATCCTATAAATATTTTCCAATCTCTACTGTTTTCTTCCACACATACGCTACATATTTACCTAAAAAGTTTCGCATAAAGCTTAAGAACGACCCTAAGATGGTGGCCTGCAGGACGCTACTTCTGTTGACTGTTTTCATTGCTTTGATCATTACGTCGGCAACAGCCAGAAGCGGCGGTGCCCGTGGAGGAGGAAGAGGCAGAGCCACCGTACCTCGCAACAGTGTCAAAGGTGGCAACACCGTCAGAGACGGTAATGTTGATGGCGGTAGCAACAAGGAGGTTGTCAGAAGTGGCGGTAGCAATATCAATAGAGGCTCTGGTGGGGTCCGTTATGTGCCAGTTGTGGTACCTACCCACGTCGATGGACATTCGGGTTCTGCATCCATGGCATGCAATGACTCATCCAAATTGCTTCTGCTGCTTCTTCTCGTATTTTCCATTTTCTTTTCCACTTAAGGAACTCATTTTTATGTAATTAACATTATTTTTTTTATTCCATACATGTGATTAAAATAACATACGTTGTACATTTGTTTTCATAATCGAAATTTTTTTATTGGATTTAATAAATACTCATTTTTTTATGTGGTATGTGTAAAATTTGTAATGAACTTACAAA
>JAOTAX010000003.1:4298996-4336057 GCA_025629825.1 Erythroxylum guanchezii
TCTTATCGTGTTCAAATAAACAATCTGATTTCAGATCTGCTCGCTTTTCTCCATCTTCCTACAATAAAATCCCCACACGTAATGTTCAAAACACTCTCACAAGAAATAGACCAATTACAAGCTACAAGAAATTACAAGCGAACAAAATGCTCAAGATTTGTCAAGAAAAGTGGAGGAACATCTGCAGCAGCAAGAAATGAAGCATTGCTAGGACAATTAACGGAATTTAACCGTAACTATACAAAGGAAGCCAGGTTGCTTTAAAACAATGAAAATTGAAGCTCATCTTCTGAGCTTTTATGAAATTTTACTGCTAAGTTTATGGTTTAATCACCAAATTCAACATTTCCAAGAAAGTGTGGACCAACAAAGTACAAAACACTAACCATGTTTAACAAGAAATATTTCACTTGCCCAAGGCCAAGGGACAAGGTTGAAGAAGTTCATCAGTCAATTCACTACCGTTACGGCCTGGCATCCCTAAAAAGCAAACTAGACAATCATGAGGTTTGTTCATATTCTCCAAGTAAATACTGTTCAGTGTCTATCTGTCTGTCTGGGTCTCTCTGCTTTGAGGAGAATACGATAAGAGGAGTTGAAAAGAAGAGAAAGATGGACAAAAGGGACTGACATGGTCTAAAACCAACAGCATTATACATGAACTTAGAAATAGAGCAAACCAATGAGTTCTAAAGTGTAAAGGATCTTTGTCTACTAGAAGGCAGGACAACGCTTGCCTTATCTATTCTAACACTCAAGTTCCTTAGACTGGAAAAAGAACGTTTGCAGTAGAAGATAAAGTTTTCAAGTTGCAGTAAGCTCAAAAACAAAATGTCTAGAAATTCTGCAGTAATCGCATTCCGTTAGGTTATGCAAAAGAAAACAATGCGAGAAGCATCGAAATTTTTACTTCCATTAGATACAATCAAGAGAAAAATCAGCTATCTGAAAACAAATAAACATTCGGTTTCCAAATATATAGCACTTACAGGACCACCAAGGCCTGTATATCCAGCAAACTGCAGCTCCTCAAGTATACCTTCTCCACCTATCACATATACCTGCAAAAAGGAATAGAGGAAGCACATCACAGGAGAAGTTAAACATAACAAACACACACAATCATATCAATTCAATTTGTTTCATGAACACCAGCTAAAATGTCTTGAAACAAATGCACAGGGTCAAATAACTTGACCGAAAGTCCGTGAACCAATAGCAAACAGAAATGGAAAGGAGAGGGTGGAAATCACCACCAACCTTCTTCTCCTGAGGAAAATTGTTGATCTTCAAGTGCATAGCAGCAGCAAAAGAGGAAGTGAATATTTCATCCTACAAAATAATTCAAATGTGAACACACACAAAACCACAAAAAAGAGCAAGATGTTTATCTTCATACATTGTGAATGAAAATTGGAAACAGCAAAAAGAGGAAATCCAATATAAGCAAAACCTCAGTGACAGACACTCCAAGGGACTGGAACTTTTTCGCATACTGCCTTCTTGATTTTCTGGAGTTGTTTGTCACAAAAATCAGCTTCTTCCCCTGATTCACACACAAAGCATAACTTTCCATAATGTCATCAAACACAATATATGCGGATCGAACAAATGAAGAAAAATGCCTGATCCCAACAAAAAAGTCCCTAAGAGAAAAAGCTACTGACTTTGGAGCGGAGGAAATCCAGAGTTTCAGGGACGCCATTGATGAGCTCGTCGCCCTTCCAAATCACACCTATCAAATTTACATAAATCTTAAAACAAAACAAAAAATAGGGAAATGAATAGCAAGAGAAAGAGGGAAACCCAACCATCGCAATCGAAGAGAAAGGCTTGGACGGAGTCGAGGAGAGTTCTGGCGTTGTGAACAGAGAGAAGCTGTGAAGCTTTAGCCTCCTCTGTCATGTTCCTGTGTTCTGGTAACACACGATTCTCTCAGCACGCCAAAAGTAGTTTTGCTTCTGTTTCCAAGCACATTGTCTTAATTGATTTACAACACGTGGGAATATTCGTTCCAAAAGTTCTGTATTTGCGGAACCAGAACGCACCTTTAGAATCTTACAACACTTTTTATTTTCTTTTCCAATAATTAAGGAAATTTTTAGAACCAGTTCTCTTTAGCATTTAAGAAAAAAAGAAATGGTCTTGAAATAATTTTTTTTTTCAAAATTTAAAATTTTATAATTCATTATCTTTAAAATAAATTTAAATAAAAAATCAAAGTTATTAAATATGAAATTATTTATTTAAAATAATCATTAATTATTATATATATTTAAGAGTTTACACAACTAAACTGGCCTTTATATTACAAGTTGCCTTCACCACAATTATCTTCATTAACGTCATAAAAATTAATCACTCTAAAATAGAAAGTTGCGCAAAGGTTGGTTAACATGATTATGGGAATTATAAGAGAGTGATTCTGATTGAACGTTTCAAGAAACAGCTACATACGGTACCAAGAAGAGTTCCATGTTTAGATACAAACTCCTATGCCTATCTACTACGTGAAAGAATCACTTCAAACTACAAATCATCATCTACACTACACCTCTGGCTCTGGATGATAACCATTTGATCCGTTTGTGTTATGAGGCATCTTTGTTTCACCCTCTGATCTTTTCCTCTTGAGCACAATGTACCATGTATACCCTTCCAACCACACAGCATTGAAAGCCAAGGCGGCGATGACTCCGATGTAGGCATATTTCCATTTCTTTTCCGGTTGTAGAATGTCGATTCCTTTGAATACGTTGATAATGCTGAGGATGATGACCGTGTATCCAACCGATTGGTGGTATAAGTTCCAGTAGAATCTGTACTTGTGATCAGGTTTTGGCCTCAGAAGCAGAGCAAACACCTGGATCGAAGGCAGAGCAGGCAATTTCTGTTTGGTAAACACAACACAACTTGGGCTAGAAAAAGTATTAGAAAAATCAGGAAGTTATGATATACCTGAAGTGTTCCAAGGGCGAATAGGATGATCCCAATTGTTCTGTGAGCACTATATACAACGCCAGCAGATTCACTTCCCAGTTTGATACCCGTAGCCCATCCAGCGACCCCAACAATGTAGGCTGTGGACTGGCAACTCACATGAAGGTAAAACCACGCAGGATTTGCAGATTTGAACACCTTCAAGTACCTTGCTACTAGAGCACCAACTGGCATCATAATGCCCCAGCTCACTGCATTTAGAATCCCGTGAACCTGAGAATATTTGTCAGATGACGATTAGAAATTAGAAGAAGCAATGCAGAGATCATCTATAAATCATAAAATCATTGATAGCAACTACTTACATTCCTCTTCCTAAGCTTGCCGATATTACCGACGGGGTTAGTTCGAACCTCACCGGAGAGAAAGTTAACAGTCCCCACAGATAGCATATTAGCCTCAATCATAGCATGCATCTGAGGAGTACCACCGGAAACCAAACCATCCTGCCAAACATGGGTCACATTACTAGCACCGCCAATGCTTGAAAGTCCCAGAGTAGCAAATATGGTAATCTCGTTATCAGCATAAGTAGCCGATAAATTCGAGACATCGAAGCTAAGTTTCCCTTCTGACATTTGAGTGTGATAGTTGTCGATAGACGACGTATAAGCCTTCATGGTCCCATCAGGCTGCTGGTATGCGATAAGTGCTTGTGATCCGACCATGCCGGTTCCGTTAGGATTTATGGCCCATGCAACCCAATTAGAGGAAGAGACCCCTGTGTGCCTGTAGGCTATCTGCAGAGTGCTTGAAGAAGAGTTGTAACTCCAATAGAGAAACGAGCTTAGATAAGGAAGATCGTTGCATGCACTGAAGACCTCGTTGCTTCTGAAGGTGTAGGTAGAACAATTCTGAGCAGATGAGGAGAGTGTCAAACAGAAGAGAACTGAGAGAGTTAACAAAACTTTCATCATCGAAGCCATGGATGAATATGATCCAAGAATGCAAAACGTAACTAGAGGAAAGAAAGGTTACAGGGAAACAGAGTAATGGCACGGACATATTTATAGAGATAGGTTCGATAATCCTACTCCTAATCGGTTATCAATTCCTAATTAATAAGGAGTTCTTAATTAACTACCAATGCTTAGTAACCAAGAATTTCTAATTAAAGATGGATTCCTAGTCAACAAAGAATTCCTAATTAATAACGAATTTCCTAATTAATAAAGAATTCCTAACTAATTGCTAATACCTATTTAATTAGTTATTACGAAAATTTTAGCATATAATTTATTATATAATTTAAATTAGTAATTCTTTAATTAATTTATAGATAAGTGATATTTTCTTAAACATCTTCCAAACTAATCACTCTATAAAAGTGAATACTTCACTGAGTTTGATTTACATAACTGTGAATTATAAGAAAAGAAAGATAATTTAACAATATTTCAAAAAAAATATAATTTAACGATTTATTAAATATACATTTTAAAACGTAATAGTTTGGAATGACAAGGATAAATTTATAATTGATTAATTTTTTTAGCTTTTAAAAATTCAAAATATATTTTTTTAATCTAAAATTATAATAATTTCATGTAAAAAAATCAGTTTTTTTTTAATTTCAATCTCAACACTAAATTCTGTCCTATTGATTTTTATTTTGTCATCCCTCGTAGTAATATGATTTTAAATATATAAAAAATTACAAATAACTCAATACATCTTACCAACCAAAATCCATATTCATCGACCTCACCTAATTCCTATAAAAAAAACCTACTCAAAAAACAAATTTAAAGAATATGAAAACCTCTTTGACCTACTTTTTATGTGTGACTTTTATACAATTGACCTTATTATGGATTACATGAACTGAGTATAATATATTATTTTAAATAGTTTAACTTATTTCCTAATTTCAGCAAATTATTAAAATTTTATATGATATATATTTAAAATTAATAAATAAATATTTTCATTATTCTAAAAAATTTGACTATTATTAAGAAAAATTAATTAAAGTCGAAAAAGAACACAAGTTTGAATAAAGGTCATTTTGATTAGTAAATCTATTAATCTTTATTTACAAATTGGGATTGTTAGTGTACAAATTTATATTAAGATTGCTTTAAAGGTCATACCTAGACAACTCGACCTAAGTTTAGCGCAATCCATCTCAACCTGCCCCGAAATCAACTAGCCGAGCGCCAGTTAACCTCGGGCTCAATCAAAAGATGGGATCTTGGACCAGGCTGAAGTTTGTGTTGCCTAAACGTTGCTTTTGCCCGGGCTCGACAAATATAAAAAAAATGATGTCGTTGTTTTATTTTTATTTTTAAAATATATAAATGGTTTAGACTAAACCGATTTAAGTTTAAGCTGTAATCGGTTTTAGATTGAGTGTATGTTTGGACTGAGTTTTGAGAGTTAAGCAATTTTTTTTTACCACAAAAACTTTTTTTTAAAATGAGTATCTGGCTTTAAAATAAAAATTACTTTTTAAATATATATAACTTTTTTGACAGTCAAAATATAGCTTCTAAAAAATTTGAAGCTTTAAAAAAAACTTTTTAAATAGGTTTTTTAGGTAAATTTTTCAAATCAATTAATTAGTTTATTTTTTAGTCTCTTTTGTCCTTATGTTTTACACATAATTCTCACAATACCTACAAATCTATCTTTACGTTTATTTTGAGAGTTATATATATTTTAATATTTATTTTTAATATTAGTTTTATTTATGTTATAATCCATATAAAAGATTTGGCTAGATATATTTTCATTTATATTTCATATGGTTTAAAATTATATAATAATTAATATATTGTGATTTGCATATTTTGTAATATACTTTAAATAATATTTATATGCATAAATAATTTTCATTACAAAATAAAATATAGTTAAAATTAAAAATAATTTTTATTTTTATATTGTCAAACATTCTACAATATAAAGCTCTTTCAAAAAAACTCTTTTAAAAGAACTCTTTTTAAATGACAGTCAAACAATTAACTGACTTTTTAGAAAAAATTCTTCTAAAAAAAATCCAGAGAAAAAACTCTACTAACAAAAATTTTACTTATATAAGTCGAATTAAACATAGGCTTAACAGTTACATTAAAATCCCTAATTGTACCTCGCTACTAGTACAACTATTTATTTGTTTGACTTTGTAATATATTGATTTATATTGTAGACAAATGATAAAATATTGGGAGTTAGGGACATTAGCACTGCTTTTCCTTGTGAGAAATAACCGAATCCACTCATAGAGTGGAGGAGTTCTTCAATCAACGAGATGCTCGATCCTATATCTAACCTATCTCTAACTGCAACTCCACCTGTCAAAAGTCAAAACATATTATAAAAATTATTTTATAGTTTTCTCAAGATAATATTTTATTTTAAATCTTGTCTTAATAATTAAATAAGCTGGAAAATAAAATGCATTTCAATTAATTTAATTTAATTTAATATTCAAAATTAAATAAATTGAATAAAATAAAATTATTCATTTTTAATAATTAATTTAAATTAATTAAATATAAAAATAAATTAAATTATTCATAATTCTTATTAGTAAGTAACATATCAAATAATTAAATAATATATATTTAGTTGATAAATTGGTAGAGTTCGTTACACAATGTCAATCTGATCTAAGATTCTCATCCTGACTCAAGCATGGAAGTGAAAGATGTCCAATAGTGATCACCGTCTAGCAAGAAATGAACGCATCGAACTAGATTATGAAAAAACAAAAATTACTTTTTATGATTTTTATAAATTTTAAAAACTAAAAAAACTTAAAAAAGACAAGAATAAAAAACTCAAACTTATTTTCTTTACTAAATTCAAAAACAAAAATTAAAAACTAAAAATATAAAAACAGAAACAGAAACAAACTGTAAATTTATTAGATAGACAAAATCTTATATTATTTATTTATTTATATTTGTTTATTTTTTATATAAGTTTAAATGCTCTCTATTTATTGATGAGATTTTTTTTTTTGAATGGAAAACACTCTATTTATTGATGAGATTGAATCTTTTATTATAAATAAAAATTGAAATTGAAATTATTCATGTGGAGATAATTTCTTATTGGTATACGACCACGGCCCTTCATGCTTTAAGCCTGTAACAATGGTGTCAGCTTCGGTCACGTTCCTTGTTCTCTAATCTCTATAAAGCTAAAAACTCAAGCCATTAAACATCACTCCCTCATTTTCTGTCACACGCATGCATAATTCAATCCCATGGCGGATCCGAAGTCAACTTTCCTGAAGGTGTACTCTGTACTCAAGCAGGAACTCTTGGAAGATCCTGCTTTTTTGTGGACTACTGAGTCTCGCCAATGGGTCGACGAGGTTCTTCATTTTCTTTGTTTCTTTAACCATTCTCTCTGCTTTTGCTTTTCTGGGTTTTCTCTGTCATTTGTTTGGTGTTTAGCTGTCCAAAGTTTCTGCTATGTGCAATTTCTGTTCATGACCTCTTTACTACGAATTGATGCTTCCGATGTCAATGTTTATCTCACAATTCCTTTCACGTTCTTATGGATCAAAGACTGCCTTGTTTTATGGCTGAGGTTCCTTTCACTATGCAAGTAACTTGTGCAGTTTTCAACTGTATTTATCTGATTCGTTGCTCTGCCTGATGCAGATGTTGGACTACAATGTTCCCGGAGGTATGATTCATAACTTATTAAGACTTATTATTTGAAACCATAATAATTAGGTAACATATTTTGCTTCCAGGAAAGTTGAATAGGGGCTTGTCTGTGATTGATAGCTACAAATTGTTGAATGAAGGAAAAGAATTAAGTGAAGAAGAAATCTTTCTTGCTAGTGCCCTTGGATGGTGTATTGAATGGGTAATTCTATTGAAGGAATTCGCATCCCAATTAAATTTCACCATTGCACTAGTTAATCATTGCCTTTAAAATCAATTTTTGCAGCTTCAAGCTTACTTTCTTGTTCTTGATGACATTATGGATAATTCACATACAAGACGTGGTCAACCTTGTTGGTTTAGGGTACCCAAGGTTTATGTTGATGATTTTTTCCCCCTTCTCTCTTTTGTTTTCATTGCTTCCAAAGCAACTAACACCACCAGTGATTTCTTGCTTTAGGTTGGTCTAATTGCAGTAAACGATGGAATATTGCTTCGCTTTCATATTCCGAGGATTCTGAAAAACCACTTTAAAGGCAAGACATACTATGCGGATCTCGTGGATTTGTTTAACGAGGTTGGTAAGATGAGTTGCTTATATTTTCTTGAGTTAATTTCTGGGGAAGTAAGTTGATTGATAATTTCAGGTATTCTTATGCAGGTGGAGTTTCAAACAACCTGTGGACAAATGATTGATCTGATAACAACACATGAAGAAGAAAAAGAGTTATCCAGATACAATTTGTCACTGTAAGTGAAACACTTGCAATTTGACTGCTACCGGCATTCTTGGGCACTTCTGAACAAGGAGCCTTATTGTCATTCGTATATGCTAGATGGCCTAATTTGTTGAGTTTTGGCAATTTCATGTTCATAATTTGATACTTGGAATGAGTGTGGAATTGATTTTTTTGTTGGTCTACTTAAGTAGTTTTCTGAACCTATAATTAGTTCTGAAATTGATGCAGACACATGCGTATTGTTCAGTATAAGACTGCCTACTACTCGTTTTACCTCCCAGTGAGTGTAGTTTAGCGATTGAATGCCTCTCTTTTTCTATATTAATTTAAGGTTTTCATCTCAAAAGAATCCCTTGTTAAACATCAATCTATACTCTTGAGCCTGCCTTGTTTCCAATTTCCCATACATCTAGACTGGATTTGTTTTCTGTCAGGAGGTTAAGTTTTATATAAAAATTTGCAGCCTTTATGTCGGGAAAATTTAAGAATCTGAATGATCTTCTGCCATTCAATCATTTATCTAATCAGGTTGCATGTGCCTTGCTGATGGCGGGTGATAATTTGGACAACCATGTTGATGTGAAGAACATACTTGTGGAAATGGGAACCTACTTCCAAGTACAGGCAAGCTTAAATTGTGAACGACCTTGACACTTCCTGAAATTTTTTTCTTTCTTAGTTGTGTGATGGAAAGTTTTAAATGGTAATCCTTATAAATTCAAATGCTTAAACTGCTTCATGATGTTCCTTTTCATGGACTTTTTTCCTTATCGATGTACAATTTAGCCCATCAGAATATATCCATGGAAGTCAAGTTTCATTCTTCACTCTTACCTGTTCTTCTTGTGCAGGATGATTATCTGGACTGCTTTGGTGATGTCGAGACAATCGGTAAGGTAAGCACAACTGTGGTAGATACATAAAGCTGGATCGAAAAAATGGAAATGATTTTAAGACTGAAAAGTTCAAGTGTGACAAGCAAAACTACTAATCCACCTGTCTGAACTGGATTTCTTCTGAACTTCATGACTCAGATAGGAACAGATATTGAAGACTTCAAGTGTTCATGGTTGGTCGTAACGGCTTTGGAACTTTGTACCGAAGAGCAAAAGAAACTATTATATGTAAGATTGTTGTAATCTTTATGACATTATTGGCTGAATCAACATAGCTGTATATGTTTTTAGTTCTGTTTCCGTCCAGGACAACTACGGGAAACCTGACCCTGCCAATGTAGCAAAAGTGAAGGCTCTTTAAGATGAGCTGAATCTTCAGGTGTGGGTTTGAACTAAAAAGAGACTCCATAGTTGAAAAGATAATCTACAATAGGTTCTGTTTTTTCCTGTACTAAGTCACTTTCTGGTTTTTCTTATCAAAATTTCCTTAACAGGGTGCATTTGAGGAGTACGAGAGCAGAAGCTATGAGAAACTGATAAGTTCAATTGAAGCCCATCCAATCAAAGCAGTCCAAGCAGTGTTGAAATCTTTCTTGGCTAAAATTTACAAAAGACAGAAGTAGAGTATGAACTATGAACAATTTAGTATCTGTCTGCTCCTATTCTGGGTCATAGTTGTTTCCTAATCATCCCTGAAAACAGAATGTAACATGTACTTTCTAATTAGAATGTTACATAGATTTACGATCCAAATGCTAGAAAGTAACACAAACCTAAGTTAAGTTCGACCCTACTTGAACTTAATGAGTCTGACATAAATTGACCAGACTGGGTCAAATCTAAATTTTAGGTTCAATTTTGACCCAATCCAACTTGAAATTTTGATTATCAATTAAAGTCAAAGTTAGTTGAGAACCTACGGTTGACTTCTTCTTCTTCCTTTTCTTTTTGGTCAAACTTCCCTCACTCGAGCTGCCTATCTCCTTTAGGAAACTATCAATCCAACACCATTCTCTGTTTACCTTCTCCGATGTAATAATATTCCATATGCATTTCTTTTCTTATTCTTTATTCTTCTCTTCTCGATCCATTCCTTTTTCTTCTTTAATGTCGTATCTGCTTCATTTGCACACTCTATGGAGAGACACGTGTTATAAACAATGGCATCAATCTCACTAAAGAACTCTTCTTCTTCTTCTTTAGGACAGATTTGGAAGAGCTCAGTATTTATACCCTATTCACTTCATCCATCCCAAAACGATCACAATCTCTCTTTTTTTCTTGTCGTTTCTCGTTTGCCGATACGATCAAATTGCCAGTCTAGTCAAAGGTCAGGTTTTGGCTATGTTTGTTGAGATTTGATAGATTACGTAAAGGACCTTTAGGCTAGTCGTGGATGATTTTGAGCTGTCCAAATCCAATTGGTTTAAGACTTGGACCCGTCTTAAGAGAGACCGGGTCACCACGCTTGTTCCAACTCATTTTCATTTGTATTAATTTGTTTAACTTTATAAAGACACTCGTTATCATCAACACTCAATTAAAGAATTAAGTTTGAAAATGTTTCAATAATAAATAATATTACTCTTATTTAGTAAAAAAAATTGGTTTTAATAGGCTTATCTACAATGAAGATACTTAAGATAATCTTAATTATAATTTTAAAAAATAAATGTTATTACCTTACTAAGATCTTTAAACATAAAACTTAATTTGGAAATTAACTAAATTAGAATGTCCAAAAATCAATATCTGATTTAACAAATAATCATCAACAGTACTATTTTATAATATTTCATAAAATAATGAGGACCTATCTCATATGGTAATGTAATGTAATATGAAATTAAAAAATAATATATTGAAAAGTCAAACACTGTGTCTGTATGCACATACATAGCCGCCGAAAGACGAAAGTTCGTAGAAAGTCGTTGCTTTATCAAGTTACTTCCATTTCTAAAGCGTTCTTCCTTTTTCTTTTAACTTTCTCGCAAATTCATTATCTCAAATTTCAGGGTTTTGGCTTCTGAAATTTAAGGTCGGTGATTTTTTTAATGCGTTTAATTTGTTCTTTCTTTCTTTGTGTTATGCTGTGATCATGATCTTTTATATTTTTTCTTGCTTGGTCAGCAATGATAAGCTACAGAAGAAGACGGGACTAAATTTCTGAGCTTTAAAGTTTTGGGGTCTTTTCTTTAATAGTTTGACCTCCGTTTTGGGGGCTCAGGGCATCTTTTCTCTCTGTCTTGTCCTTTCTATAACTGTGCAATCATGATCTAGTAACACGCTTTTGGCATTCTTTTCATTTTGTTTCCTTGCAACAAGATCATTTTGATTTCGGATTCTGCATTTTGGTTTTTGTTGCTTCAAGATTTCGGCCAAAGACTTGCCTTTTTTAATTGATTGTTCAGAGAAGACTTGTTTTTAGTGACAAAGTTGTATTCTTTATCAGAAAATATTTCTGGGTTTTATTTGATTTTGGTGGGAATTCAAGCTTTTGATTAGTTCTCTCGGTTTTTGGTCGGAATACGGAAGATGAAGCTTGTTGTTCGAGTCGTAGAGGCAAGGAACTTGCCGCCAATGGACAGTAATGGATTAAGTGATCCCTACGTGAAATTGCAGCTGGGAAGGCAGAAATTCAGGACTAAAGTAGTGAAGAAATGCTTGAATCCCACCTGGGGAGAGGAATTTAGTTTCAAGGTGGACGATCTACATGAGGAACTTGTAATATCTGTGTTGGATGAAGATAAATACTTCACTGATGACTTTCTTGGGCTGATTAAAATGCCAGTCTCTCGTGTTTTTGATGCGGATACTAAGTGTCTTGGCACCTCTTGGTACTCCCTCCAACCCAGAAGCAAGAAATCAAAGAACAAGGACTGTGGTACGTGTGATATTTCCCTGTTCTGTTTTGAAGCGTTTGATTATGGTTTGTATGATCTTTTTGCTTTCTACGATGGCGTTGTTTAAGAACATCATGGTTGTATGTTCAAGGATCTGTAATTCTTTACTGTGGGGTGTAGTCTGGTTTGATGTCTTGTTATAGTTGTCAATTCCTTTTGTTCTTGCTCCGAAAGTTTCTGCTTATGCTCATGGAGTTGAAAACTCATTCTCATTGAGCAGTGGAGTTTTTCTTTTTATAATTTATATGCTGAAATTTTTTTCTCATATTCTGCTCTTTATACCCAACAGGTGAAATTCTTTTAGGTGTATGTTTGTCCCCAAAGAATTTTATCGATTCAATTCCTAATGGTGATCATGCATCACAAATGATGAAGAATGCAGAGAAAATTACAGAATCTCCAAGGCGGTCATTTAGTGGCCTGACCAGATTATCCACGCCATCTTCCCCATCCAAATTATCAAGGTCATCCTCTCCATCCAGAATATCTAGGTCTTCCTCTCCACCAAAGTTAGACGAAACTATTTCTGCTAAAGAAGAGAAGTCTTCCACACAAAAGAGTCTTGCTGTGAGAATTGCACAAATTTTTAACAAAAGTGGTGAGACAACATCGACCACTTCCACTAGAAGCATTGATGTTTCAGAGGTGCCTCAGGCTGTTGGAGCTGAGGTTTGTGAAGACAAATTGGAGGATCAGTCTTCTGATAACTTTGAAGAACTTATGAAAGCAATGGAATCTAGGGATGACGGACGTGAAACTCCAAGCAATCTCTCAGGAGGAATCCTGCTAGACCAATTATATGTAATTGCTCCAAAAGATTTGAACACCCTAATATTTTCACCTGATTCAAGCTTGTGGAGATCAGTGGCAGACTCTCAGGGGAACACAGAGCAGCAATATGGACCTTGGAAATTTGAAAATGGTGGTGCAAACTTGAAAAGGGTTATAACTTATGTTAAGGCCCCATCCAAACTAATTAGGGCTGTGAAGGCCATCGAGGAACATACGTATCTGAAGGCCGATGGGAAGGTTTTTGCTGTTCTTGCGAGTGTCAGTACTCCAGATGTTATGTATGGGAGCACCTTCAGAACTGAAGTGCTTTATCGTATTACGGCTGGGCCTGAGCTGCAATCAGGAGAGGAAACTTCACAGTTTGTAGTGTCCTGGCGAATGAACTTTCTGCAGAGCACCATGATGAAGGGTATGATAGAAAATGGTGCACGGCAAGGTACAAAGGATAGCTTTGAGCAGTTTGCATCTGTGCTATCTCAAAATGTTAAGGTAGCTGATCTGAATGATATGAGATCCAGTAAGGAACAAATTTTAGCTTCACTACAGGCTGAACGTCAATCAGATTGGAAACTGGCGATGCAGTATTTTGCAAATTTCACTGTAATCTCTACAGTGTTTATAGGATTGTATGTCCTTGTCCACATTTGGCTGGCTGCACCTAGCAAAATCCAAGGGCTTGAATTTATTGGACTTGATTTGCCTGATTCAATTGGTGAAGTAATTGTGTGTGGTATTCTAGTTCTTCAATGTGAAAGGGTGCTTGGGATGCTTTCACGCTTTATGCAGGCCAGAGTGCAAAGGGGTAATATGCAATCCCTATTAGTGAAAACAAACTACTCCGTGAAATATAATTTTACCTCTAGGCTTTTGCTGAATGCTCTATACAAATTATTGTTAATGATTGTTTTATGCTTTGGTACTTATTATATGACTTGAGAAATATAATGGTTCTGAAATTTGGTATCTATTTCCATGTTTCTTATATTTAGGCAGTGATCATGGAATCAAAGCACAAGGAGATGGGTGGTTGCTTACTGTTGCCTTGATTGAGGGGAGCAATTTGGCTGCTGTTGATTCTAGTGGCTTATGTGATCCATATGTGGCCTTCACCTGTAATGGGAAAACTAGAACAAGCTCCATTAAGTTCCAACAATTTGACCCAATGTGGAACGGTGAAGTATTTTTCCTATAAACTATTTTAATTTATAACTAGAAACTTATCATGTATCTTGAAACTTTGGTGATCACACAAACAATATCAAATGCTTTCGAAGCAAGTTTTTTTGGAAACTGTCGTGATAAGTAATTTCAATAGGACATGTTGGCATTTGCAGAAATATTTGAATTTGATGCCATGGATGAGCCTCCTTCAATGCTGGATGTGGAAGTTTATGACTTTGATGGGCCTTTTAGTGAAGCTACATCTCTAGGGCATGCCGAAATTAATTTCCTAAAATCTAATATATCAGATCTAGCTGATGTTTGGGTTCCTCTTCAAGGAAAGCTATCACAAGCATGCCAATCGAAGTTGCATTTAAGAATTTTCCTGAACAACACAAAAGGTGGCAGTGTTGTTAAAGACTACTTGAGTAAAATGGAGAAGGAGGTGGGGACAAAGGTAAATGGCTGGTCATTCTTAGCTGAGCTTTCACTTCTGTTGTTTTACTCGATATACATCCATTTTCTTATACATTCAAGTATGGATGTAATTTCATAGATAAGCTTGCGTTCCCCTCAAACAAATTCAGCCTTCCAGAAGCTCTTTGGGCTCCCACCTGAGGAATTTCTCATCAATGACTTCACCTGTCACTTAAAGCGTAAAATGCCTCTACAGGTTTGACTACATGATATTGAAATTTTCTGATGATCCTTGAGTCTTTTGATAGTCATGTCATTCCTTTTCTTTTTCTTCATTTGATAGAAAAATGTGACATTTAGATATACATGTTTCTTCATTTATTATTGACTTGCAGCATTGTGTCTTCAGGGTCGCCTATTTCTGTCAGCACGAATAATTGGGTTCCATTCTAATATATTTGGACACAAGACTACGTTCTTCTTTCTTTGGGAGGACATAGAAGACATTCAAGTTTACCCTCCTACACTGTCATCAATGGGCAGTCCTGTTATTGTTTTCACACTCCGACAGGGCAGAGGTATGGATGCAAGGCATGGGGCAAAATCACAAGATGATGAGGGGAGGCTGAAGTTCCATTTCCATTCTTTTGTATCCTTCAGTGTAGCACACCGGTAAATGATTGATGCAATGCCTTCACCCATTTGGTTGAACTTGTACTAGTGGAGTGATGTGGTTGTTATGCAGTGGATTTTTTTTAATTATATGCACATTTTTCTTTTTGAAGTAAACTCGATAATCATATTGATGATGTGCAATTAATTGTTGGGGGATTTTGGGGGACTTCATAAGGTATGATTTTCCATGGCCACCTTCATGTTCACCTTGATAACGCCTGGAAAATTCAAATGCTTACTGCATTGAACCTTGCTTGCCAGTCATTAGGGTCTCTGATTGGTTATTATAGAGAGGCTTATTCTGAAAACCTGCTGCTTCTTGACTATGCTATCACATTCCACCGAATGAACCAAATGAGCTTGTCTAGTACTGATGTACTTTTTTAAGTTGCTAAGATATTCTTTTCTCTCATATCTACATAACTAATATCCTCATTTGTCTTCAAATTTTCAAACATTGATGTATATACTGAATAATTTTGTTTAATGGTTTGGTTGTCCTGTGACTAGGGCATAATAACAGATGGAGAATTGACTCTATAACATTAACTAATTTAATATTCATATACTCAATAGGACAATCATGGCTCTATGGAAAGCTAGAGCATTGACTCCTGAGGTGGTTCAGTTAATTGAAGAAGAATCTGATAGTAAGATCCTTCAAACGGAGGAGAGTGGCTCCGACATTGGTCTTGATGATGTCAGCATGTCTGAAGTTCATTCTGCTTATCTTTCTGTCCCTGTAAGTATTCTTGTTCTCTCTTGATGTCTCGCTTCTATATTCTATGCCTGAGGATGCATAATGATGATATGCTAACATTGGGATATCTGCATGTTCAACTTAGTTTGCATTATGTTTTTAAGATCTTTATCTGATTGTTCTTGGTAATGTTCTAGGTGGATTTTGTTATGAGACTGTTTGGTGATGGTGAATTGGAACGCAAAGTTATGGAAAAATCTGGGTTTGATAACTATTCTTGTACGCCGTGGGAATTAGAGAATGATGTTTATGAAAGGCAAATATGTTACAGATTTAACAAACGTGTATCTCGTTATGGAGGAGAAGTTACAAGCACACAGCAGAAATACCTCCTCCCTGATAAGAAAGGATGGGTAGTGGATGATGTTGCTACCCTTCATGGAGTGCCACTTGGTGACTGTTTTAACGTATGATTGCGACTTGAGATTGTTCTTCTTTAAATGTCTCTGCTTCATTTAAGTTTGTCTGTGACTATTATAATTCATGCCCTCACATTTTGGCACCCTCTCTCCCACTTTTTCTATTTCCATTTCTGGTGTCGGTTCGACTCTTCCCGATCTTTGACTAATGTCTGGCATGAATTTTGTTTTGCAGATTCACCTGAAGTTCCAAATTGAGGATATGCCCTCAAAGCCAAAAGGCTGTCATGTGCAGGTATCCTTTGGACTTGCTTGGCTTAAAAGCACTAAACATCAGAAAAAGATAACAAAGAACGTCCTTTCGAATCTCCAAGATCGCTTGAAGATGACACTGAGCTTTGTCGAGAGGGAGTATTCAAATAGATGAGATGTTCCCGCGAAACTTGTCAATTATGTTTTGTATGGACTCTGCTGATAAAGTTGAAAATTTCAGATATACATCTACACCAAAGATGCTCCCTCGTGATTCATGAATTCCTTTTGCGGAGTCCCGCAGACTTATGTTAGGATGTGTGGAGGAGGCCACAGGTTTTCCTGCTTGCCTTAATGTGAACGATTGTGATGGCAATAGGAATGGGAACTATGAACAACGAAAATCCTTGTCAGAAACAGTATGGTGCCTGAAGTGCTAGCAACATTGATAAAGGAAACCCCTTTCTTTTGACCTGTTTACAAGTCAATGATTTAAAGACTCCTGGTTAGGACCTATTGGGTGATAGCAGATTAACTTACGGGTGATGCCTGTAAGAAGAGGGAATACGTATAGAAGTAGAAGATGCAGTAGCTAAGCCTGGCTGCAGAGCAACGGCCAAATCATTCTTTTATAAATTTAGCAATATCAGATTTCAGATTCTCATTTTTTGTTGTAATATGTAGAAGTGTTATCTGTTCATATGTACTGTAAAAAATGTGCTATAACCTATTTGTTAGTTCTATTTATATGACACAGAGAGTATTATACCAATTAGTAAAGAGGGACCATCTTTTGTTTATATCATTCATACTCTTCAGGTTTTAATTGCTCTTGTTTTCCATGTGTTTGAGCTTTTTGAACAGACTAGGCACACTTCAGGTTTGATTGCTGTAACCGAACTCAACTTATCTCGAACCGGTTTGAAAAAAATAATATTATTTTGTTCAATAGTTAAAAAATTAATTAATTAAAAAAATATCACCCAATGTTATAGAGAGAGAAGATAACGAGTTCAAATCTTTTATTTAATATTACAGTGTTTATATCCAATAAATTTTAACCATTTATTTATGTGAATCTTGTGTGAGTCCTATAGAATAAATGAGTGAAATTTAATAGAATAGAATAAAATAAAATTGTTCAGAAAATCTTAACCGAAGATAATACCGTGAGAATGAACATAGTGATGTGCAACTGGTCTACAAGGCAGATTGCTTCATGCATTGTAAACATCACTCGTGATGAGCCCCTTCTCCCTCGAATATGAGCTCTCTCATTATTAAATTTTATCGACTTTTTAAGAATAAAAGTGCCAACCCAAACCCCAAAATTCATCAGGTAAAACTCTCCCTTGAAAATCACCCACTTTTGGTTTTTGATTCTTTAAAGCAATTGTCTTTTTCATCTTTTGTAGTTGTACTAATTCTGGGTAACGACAAATATTTTAGCCCTGCTGTTTTGGAAGTTGGGAAACTTTGTTGTTCTTATGAATTCAAACTATATGTGTTTTTGGTTTCTGTTCGTTTTTTTTTCAGTTGGGATTTGGTGGGTTGTATTGGTTATAAGATTTTGTGATGATAATGCGTTCAATGTTTGGTTTTTTTTTTTTTTCTAATGGTAAAGATGGCATCTTTATTAATGTCACTCTTATAGCTTTCGTTGCATTGCGTTGCTAGGGTTTGGATAGGAAGGTGGCTGGACGCGGTGTGCTCTCTTGGAACTATACAAATTTGAGCATCTGTGTCAGTGCCTTTTTAAGTTCTAGTGCCTCCTGAGTTGCTAATCTTTGTAGATTCTGAGGAAGAAGCTTAAGTTGGTAGCATCAAAGAGTAGATAATGTATGGTTGTGTTGGTTTAGAACGATTTAAGAAAGCTCAGTTTGCAGAACCATTTTCAGTTACTGCCAATTCGGCTTCAAATGCCAATCTCCAACAGGTTTCCAGATCGGTTAGTCAATGGTCTGTTCAGCATTTGCAGTCTCAGACACAAACACAGTTCCAACAACAGTTCTATGCTGCTCAAAAGGCAGTTCCTGAGGCAGGGTCACTGGTGGGGCAGACTCCACAGCTGATCCAGGTTGGAGGGGGACAATCAACCTGACAGCCTCCTGACTGGGCAATTGAACCTCGACCAGGAGTTTATTATCTTGAGGTTTTAAAGGAGGGAGAGGTCCTTGATCATATTTACCTGGAGAGGAGGAGACACATCCTTGGAAGGCAATCCATTACTTGTGATTTTGGGTTTGATCATCAGTCTGTGTCGCGACAACATGCTATCATCGTTCCTCACAAGAATGGAAGGTGTGGTAGTTGCCAAGAAACTTAATGCTTTCATATATTGTATTGTTACTAACTATTTTCTTGTTTCATTTAGAACCACATGATTATATTGTGCTGATACCTTCTCTCACGCTCTTCCAATTAGCTTCCTGGAAATTGAATTGTCATGAAAGAACCAGAGCCCTAAAAGTGTGTTCCTTTTACTGTCAGGGGCTTCGAGTTTGATTTTGGCCTGTTTATGTTTTAGGATGATTAACATAATCCTTGTGGATTTACAAGAACTTCCGCCTGAGTAAGGAGAAAGTTGGATAATCATTTGGATTGTAACTTCTGTAGAATAAGCTGCATGAAACAAATTGATATGTTTACCATGCCTAAGTATTTTGATTAAGATGATATTCATCCTAATATCTCGTTGTTTGTTATACTTGATAGCTTAGAAAAATGAAGTGTTAGGATTTACAGTCCACCTAACTATTTAAAGCTTCAGAAGCATTTTAATCTAATCAAACATGATGTAGTTGCTTATGGGTTTGACTACTGTTGAAATAGAGATGATGTTGGTTACTTGACTTCATCAGTACACTTCTAACTCTTGCAGCATTTATGTAATTGATCTGGGGTCTGCTCATGGTACATTTGTGGCAAATGAGCGGTTGACAAAAGATAACCCTGTCAAGCTTGAAGTGGGGCAGTCTTTTCAATTTGCTGCCTCAACACGAACTTACAACTTGAGAAAGAATGATGCAGCTCTTTTTCCACACCATCCTCCTCCTTCAGAGATTAAGTTACCAACACCTCCAGATCCAGCTGAAGAAGAAGCTGTTGTAGCATATAATACTCTTATTAATCGTCACGGCATGACAAAGCCGGATTTACCATCAATGTCTAGCAATTCGGACAACTTATCGGATAGAACTGTAAAGAAAATCAAGAAAGCAAGGTAGCTTTCAGGGATCAAGTTGGGGATAAGCTGGGTGAAGTGGTTGGTATTTCAGATGGAGTAGATGTAGAAATGGAACCTGGTCCTATAGGCGTCAAAGAAGGAAGCCTTGTTGGCAAATATGAATCTCTTGTGCAGACTATGGTAATATACAAAGGCAAGGAGCATTCATCAACAAAGGAAAACAGTGGTTCTGCAAAAGTTGTGACAAATAAGCTCCAAGAAGTGTTGAACAAGGTCAAAACCACTCCACAAACTGCAATGTATGATGACCTTTATGGAGACTCCTCTGGTAAGGTAGGCTTTTTGTGGCAAAAGCTACTGTTAGTTCTGGTGATAAACTACCTCCTCCAATTGATCATCCATAGGGAAGGCTGCTGGTTCGTCAAGGATAAAGCCCAGAAAGGTCTCAAACTCGAATAATCACAAAGATGATGAGGATGATCTGTTTGGTGACTGAACTTGCTCTATGCTTCTATTGATGGCTGATGCTGTGGATAGCTGTAGTCTGTATAAGAGGCCATTGTTTCTGCTGTAAATGGGAAGTTTTTGGTAGAATTTTGGTTTTGTACTTGCACATGCTTTGGCAGGGAAAGGTAATTGCGCATGTAAGTTAAGCTTTGTATTTGAGAGCAAAGTTACAGAAGCAATTTAGTGATTCTTTTGTTTTGTTCTATCTCAGGTATATAGTTGATCCAAAGTTTTTCATTAGACTTCTTAAAATTAGCCTAAAGAATGACATTTACTCTTGTCAGGGGAACTTGACAGACAATCTATTCAGACGAGAGCAGGACCAACAATGAGGCAGTGTACGGGAAAACTAGGTATGATAATGCTAATCTTTTAATGGCACAGCTTGATTTTATTTCAGAGGTTGAAAGTTCTCCTGGGAGTATAGAAAAATGAAAATGAAAGCATTTATAATTTACCGTTTTAAGATTTCTTGGAAATGCATTCTCGTTACGAAGTGCCAGGACCTCTAACTGCTGGTTGTGGATGTAAGCCTATTCTGAATAGGGATGGCAACAGGCTATCTATGCTGGGGCCTAATCTGACCTTTTTCTGCCCGAGTCTGGCTTAAAATTCGGTGAGGTTCGGGTTGAACAGTTCAAACTGAACTACATCACAGTTGAAAGGGTGTTTGAATCCACCGGTTTTTATAAGGGTAGAAGACTATTCTTATTTATCGAAAAATTTAAAATTTAATTAAAAAATTATTAAATAAAAATTAATTAATTTTTTATCAATTAAATTTTAAATTTTTTCAGATAAATAGTCTTATTTTTAAATGTTATTTAATATACAATCTATTTTATGATGGTCTAATATCGATAGGGATGATAATTGGATGACCTATGGATCCAGACTCAGGTTTTTTAATTAATTAAGTCTAAGCCTAGGTTGTTCAGACTCAAACTAAATTAAAAAAAGATATTATTTTATATTTTTAATTTTAAAAAAATTATTAAAAAACCTATTACCATTTCTAAATATCAGTTCAATCTTTTAAACGAAATTTTAAAATTTTTATCTTATTGATTTAATTTTTGATTCAATTTTTAAATTATTGATATAACCAGTCACTATGTTTTGAGTCAATTTGGCTCATACTCACTTGAACTATTACCATTTACCAACTGAAATTGGATGACAACGAGCTTCAAGTTGAAAAGGTGAAAATGCTGCAAGTTTGTAAACCTGAAGTTTCTTTAGCTATCACTCATCCTTCTCACGCTTTCTCCATTCCCCGATAACAAAATCATGCTCTTACGTGACTATATCACATAATCATTGCAATTTGCAGCACTTTAAAAAGAAGAAAAAAAACCCACTTTCGTTTTTTTTGAAACTCGAGGGAAACATATGCTCTCAAGAGTTGGCAGCGAGTCAAATTATGGGGACTTTCATGTTTTCTTATGTCAAACTGAAAATGATATGACCATAGCTAGCATGACCTAGAAACAATGGACGAGCACCATATCTAGAGATTTGATTTTGGAGTATAATGTGTTTGTTTCTAAACAATGTATCCATACGAACCGGATGATTGAGGAGATAATTTTCAGAAGAGTCTTGAAGGTTTCCGAGTGGAAAGGAGAATTTTCAAAAGTGCTTTAGACAAAAGTTGTTATTTTTTATTTTTTAAAACAAAATTATTAATCATTAATGTTAATATGATTATATTCTTATTATAAATAATAATTACATGTTAGATAAAAATAAAAATAAATTAATTTTATTATAAAAATTAATTAAAAATATTTATTCATAATTATTAAACCAAAATTTATTATAAAACTAAAATATATGAAATTGAATTATTAATAATTATTATTAATATTTGATAAGGAAAGCCTTAAAGTAATTAGTAAAATTTGCTTTTTTGTGACAAAAAAATCACATGCTTAAGTCAAAAAAAGGTTGTGGTTATTAATAACCCTCCCTCGATCCTTGCGAGGAATCTTGTATACAAGGTGCATTATGTTTGTGTTTGTGATATTATATAATTAAATAATATATATTAAATTAATGCTAAATCAGACTATGACAAAAAATAAAATCAATTTTTATGATTTTCATAAACTATGATTATCGGAAGAAATTAAAATTAAAAAATTAAACAAACAAATTTTTTACATGATTTAAAAATAGAAAAGTGAAAACAAATAAACTCTTAAATTATGTGCATTCATAAAATATTACTTATAAATTACGTATATTCGACAAATTATTTAATATGTATTTAAAAATACCAATATAAAGTTAACTGTTTTCTATTTTTCGTTTGGATTGTTGGTTAAATGATAATCCAAATTAGAGCTTTATTAGAAAGTGGAGGGCCCTGTCCTGACCAGACTTTCATCTTTCAGGCAAGTGAGCCATAGAAAGACACCATAACTTGTCGTTTCTCTCTTCGTTCATGTCCTTTCACTGTTAAAGATTCCTTAAAACAAAAGCTGAGCAAATTTAAAAGAGAATAATTACTCTTAGAAGCACAAACAGGGCATAGGATCCAAATTCTATCACTTGAAAAAAAACAGGTGAATAGAGTTCACCCCACAATCTATCAATGGCCGAGAGATGGAAGCAGCAATGGTGGTGGTGACTGCCCAAAAATGGCAGAAGTGAAACTTAACCAAAGAATGATCACGCTCAAAATAGATGCACAGCCCAGATCGTGAAAAGCCTCCATTCCAAAATGCTGCGGTCATAGATAGCTTGGAACCCACTCCACGAACTGAAGAAAAAAAGGAGGGGACAGTGGTGTGGTATCAACTAAACTTGACTACCCAAATATGGAACAATGAGGGGCTACACCCTAGAGTGGAGGTTGACTAAAGGCATTAAAAGTCTAGGGTTTTTTCTTGGCTCCAGCTTAAACGCGCAATGAAACCTCCGAGGTTGACAGGATTTTCTTGTCAGATATGCCTTTCTTATCATGGATTCCAAGAAATTTTGAGATCTGAACTATCAATTGTTTCCATTTTTGGCAGTTAATTTCACCTTCATTGTTGGTATAGTGTAATGTAAATAAAATGTATAGGATTATCAGACTTGTTGGGAGCTAATTAGGGTATTTGAAAACCATGATAATAAGTATTTTTCTTGTCAAGCAATTAAACCACATTTTTCTTTATGATTGCTTGGAGTGAGTTTAATTTGGTTTCAGTAGCAAGCAACATGATAGATTAAGTTGAGCCTCCTAGGTTGCAAGTTTGAGTAACAGTAAAGAAGACTATAATTTAGTTAAAATTTTAAGAAAGAAGTTTAATTAAAATTCGGATCCTTTATCCAAAATAACCTTGTCCAACCTTAACCAATGCTTAAATCGAAATTGTTTTAGGCATTAGTCAGGGTTGGACAGCATTAGATAAGATTATTTTGGACAGAGAATCCAAACTCGTTTAATTGAGAGTAAAAATAAGTTAAGGTCTACAAACATTAGTTAAATCAAACTTCTTATTTAACCTTAAGGCACTAATTTATCAAAATGATTTATCTAGAGTACATTGCAAGTGTCTGACATTTTCTTTAATGTGCACTTGAATGATAGTTATTGCAAGTTTTACCATCATTACAAATAGAATTAATTATACTAGCGTTTTATGGTTTGATTTTTTTATTTCTACTTTTTTATTTTAAATTTTATGTACAATAATATTTATTTATTACATAATTTGATGTTATATTTTATTAATTTTTTTGTTTATTTACAACTTCAAAATGATGTTGTATTAAAATTTAAAATTTTAATATTACGTTGTATTGAGTAAAATAAATAGAAAATTTGTAGAATATGATAGAGAAGATTGTCTAATAATCAAAATTAAATAAGAGATAAGTGATCATTTTTAGAACACAAGGAATAACATTTGAAAGATCAAAATGCAGGAAGCCCTAATGTATTTAACCTAAAAAAATATAGATCAAGAAATATAATCCTTGCATTCATCTATAAACGACAATTTGACTCAAATAACCTGAATCGGTTTGATCAAAACGACCTTATTTTGTTTAATCGAACTTTAACGTATCTAAATTTAATTTAAAACTCATAAAAATTACGTTGTCTTAGTTTTGAATTTATTTTCACTCCCACGAGAGAAAAATGAGTATGCTACAAACTTTAGAACCAGTAGGGATATTTCTTAAAATGTGCTACTTCAAATATAGTAGAGCCTTGTATTAAATTGATGGATTGTATAAAAATGTTGAGTATAAGAAATGATTATACAGATTGAGTTTGCTTTAACATTGTCACTTAAAATCGTAAAAGAACTGTAAATAGGTCCAAGCATACAATTAATTTTCTTTGAATTTCTTAAATTTAACTATAATTACAGGCGGTTTCAACGTCTGCATGTAAAGAACCAATTGATTAAGAGAAAGCATGTGGGACATTGAAAGAACAAAAAAGGCATGACGAGAATCGATTAGCATAATTAACACTTAAATAATGATTACGGACTAACACAAAGGGCTATAAAGCACTGGGGACAATAGGCATTGAGAAAGAAATTGTTATCTGTAATAGAATACAGATCATAACCATATCAAAATCTCTCCACTAAAAAGTAGTTAAGGATAACACTAATTAAGATTATGATGTGCATAATCATCTTCACCACCTTAATTAGTTTGAATTTGGCAGACCAAAAGCGCACTAAAGCTTACTTTCTTAAATATAAGACTGTATTAACCCACGTCCCCCTTGATGCCAGGAGGACATAAATAATTATAAATCTTGACAAAAATAGTGAAAGCATGTTATTTTGAGCTGGGTTTGACCTACAATTTTTACTAATACTTTAATCTTTGATGGGATTTTAAATTGAATAAGATGACGTTACTTTAATCTAAAGTAACTAAACTGACTTAAGCAAGGTTACTTTTTTTTGTGATTGGAAGGTCACGAGGCTCCCCGGGGGAGGGGGGGGGGGGGGGGTTGAATTGGTAGAGTGGGAGTTATACGGTCAAAAGGTCTTATATTCGAATTTTCTATTTACGCTCTTTCGATCGAGCATGTCGAATAAGACTTGTCTAGTGTGGAGTATCCGATGGTCGTGATTTGCATGCTATTGCATCAATTCAAAGGTTTATCCAGTGCGCATCCAAAAAATAACAACTGCGGGTTCTTTCGTTATAAAAAAAAAAGTCACAAGTTAATAGTTTGTTTATAAAATATAATATGTTTAATTTATGATATTTGAACTTTGCTTAAAAAAGTAAAATTTCAAAACTCAAATTAAAAATTTTAAAATTAGATTGAAGAAATTAACTTAAATAGTTAATAATAAACTCATTAAATAATATATCTAATCTAAGTAATTAATAATAATTAAATACAAAACAAATTTGTTTTAAATACAATTTTTTAAATAAAAGTATTAACAATTTAGAGATAGTTTAACAATTTTTTTAAATATAAGTGAAAATGGACTATCTTTTAATACAAAACAAAAATTTCTCTTAAATTCTTAAAAAATCTCAAGATATTTGAATTAGGTGGTCCATACCTCTATATCTAGTGGCCGTGTGTGTGTCAACTTGGATTGGATTTGGACCCCAGGAGAAAAGAATACCAACACATGTTATCAAATCAAAGGGCCAAGAAAAGACGGAGATAACACGTGTGAATGCGAAATAGACACAAGGACCAGACAAGCCTTGCACGCATGAACTTGGATTGTAACCCAGACATCGAAGAGAAGTGGTTGTCTGGGTCTGGCCTCCAAAACAACCAACAACAGCAATCCTATCAACAGCGCAAACCAACGGCAACAAGACAAGACACGTGGCCGACATTCAAATCAAAAGGAAGGTCCTATTACAAGGAGAATATACCCTCTTAGTGGGGAGAAGCATGATGAGGAATACCGCACAGGATCTTTCTCTTCTGGGACCCCCATTGTATGACTTCCTCGCTTTTCTTTTTTTTTTTTTTGCCTTTCTTTTTTAGCAGGTGGGTCCTTCCCTATAGACATTGCCTCCTCTTATATTATTTCATTTCTTTTTCCTTTTTCTGGTTATCAATTCAACGATCAGATTTAATTCGAGATAAGGTAAATTTTCTTCTTATAATTTTATTCATTTTAAAAATCATATTATTATTTTTAATTATTCAAATCAATTCTTATCTCGAGGGCAAGATACAAACTTTATCTTATTTTTAATTACTCAAATAATATCTCATGGTATTAAAATTTATAAAAATAATTAAAAATTTTAATTATCCTGTAAATTATACAAAGAAATCGTTATATGATAATTTTAATAAAAATTTTCAATTTTTTATTAAAATAATTAAAATCTTTTAAATAATAATACTGGTCAATATATTTTCCCAAATCAGAATTAAGTCAGGTAATTTAACTGAGTAATTATTGCACTTGAAAAAATATATCATCTTTAGTAATTTATTGCGTGACATTTTAATTTAGCTCAAATTTTTTTCTTTAATTAATAATATTTATCCATTTTATATAAAGAAAAATAAGAGGCAAACTATTCTTTTATTTTATTTTATTTTTATATTTTGGGATGATAAATTTAATTTTAAGTAATCAATGATCAATCTATTAAATTTCGTATAGTTTAATTTACTGATGTGAATGATTTACGAAATATTTAATGAACATAATATATTAAATAAATTTAAGTTATAGAAAATTTTAAAAAATTATAAAAAACTAAAAATCTTGAATAAAAAATTCAAAAGATTACGACGTTTTGAATTTATTATCCCTATATCTTGCTTTTACCTTTTTATATAGTTTCGTTCAACCAGTCAATCATATAGTATGCCTTTCATTCATTACCATCTTGTTGACTAATTCCAGCCAAACCCCCGCTTTCTCTCTCTCGCTTTGCTCGCTCCTCTCCACTACTCTTGGTGAGGAAAAAAGAGAAGACTCATTTTCTCTTTTAAGTTGCTTGTCTGAGTCACTGGTGGCTAGTCGTGTTGTTTTAACAGAAACCCACAAACTCAAGCTCTCTCTCTCTCTCTCTCTATCTAGAATTCCATGCATGAAACCAACAAGGCCTTTCCTTTCTTGTGTCATATGTTCATCTCATGTGCATGTCTGTTGATGGGTGCATGTTAGTTTCTGAGTTTCAGTGCCCCTACTTGTACTAACTACTACTATTGGATTCATATCAGAAAGAGTTTCTGTTGTTCATTAAGCTGAACTCAAGACCTGGAAGCCAAAGTTTTGCAGCTTTTTACCATATGTTAAATGTTGGTAATCCTTTGGAGTCACTAAACAACACCAATCAGATACTCATGGTACGTTCTTCCTTTCGCTATAGACATGTTCTTTGCATACATTTAACAACACATGACCAGACGGACACTTGCTGGTACATATGTGGATGTATATATAACTATTAACAATATAGTTCGTGTTCTGGTTCAGTCCCAATGATGATAGTAATAATTTTTTTTTTTTCTGTTGGTATATAGATAATTGGATGAGTTGATTGACAGAAATCTGTTTGGCCTGTTTTTATTGTCTGCCATTGAAGAGCCAACTAGAAAATCTCAAGGTTCTTATTTGTTCTGATATGCGCAGATGTAGATTCTGCCTGCCTTACCTAGAGGATTTAAAAGAAATATATAAAATGAAGTACTTTAAAGAAATTCCCATAGGATATGGACAAGAAGAAAACTATGAAAACCTTTCTGGGACCTCATTGACAAGTTTCTTTATCAATTTACACAAAAGGGGAATACTATCATAAGCATCAAAAAAAGGGGAATATTATCGTAAGCATCAAATTATGTATATATAGAAGCGTCTTTGGAAGCCATCGGAGATTCTTCTATACATTGAAGCATTCAATGGCTTTGTCTGGTTTTGGACTGGTGATGTAGTAAAGCAAGCAGCTTTGGCTTTTAGAAAAAGGGTCTGTTATAATTTTCCTGTTTAGAAGGAGATCTTAAGGGCTCTCTCATGGGTACTTGATGCTTTGCTATATTAAGCACTGAGTTCTTCATTTTTCCTTCACCACCATTTGCCTGACACACCACTGAGTTAGATATGAACCAATCAATGGTGATAAAGGCACCTGGACCAGCACCACATGATTTTTTTTTCTTTTTTTCCTTTCCTTTCTCTGGACCACTTTAAACAGTCGATCTTTCTTAAGAATGGGAAGGTCATGCTTTATTCTTCAATTATGACACTTAACCAAATCCAAGCCACCCCACTTTGAAAATGCTCAGAAAAAGAAACTGTATTGTGTTCAAGAACATCCTGAAGCTGCCTAAAAAGACAATTGCTTGAGGCTCAGTAGAACAGGAAAGTTAAAAAAAAAGTCCGTACAAGTTATAATTAGTCACCATTGTTGTAGTCCAAGTCATTTTCTTCTGAGGTGTCACCGTGTTCCCATTGATCATAGTTATTCTATGCATATAAAAAGCTTGATGGCTCTCCTCTTGTGTATTTTTTAGTACCAATAATGTTCATTTAATACCATTTAAAAGTTCTTTTCTTTTATACTGCCTTTCATATAATTCCAAATTATCTATGACTAGTATGTCTAGACATGATAATGATATTGCTTCAAAACAACCATACAATACAATTTACTTTGTTTTTAACTACATTTAGCCATACCTTATGTGATAAGTGACTTAGAAAAAAATGCTAAATTTACAAGAAAAATACAAATTTCAGGGTAATTTCAAAGACATTCACGGATTGCTTCTTGTGGGATTTCTTGCCATTTTCTCTCCTTCAAGAAATACGATTCCATTCCTTTTTGCACCGAACAGTTCAATAATAGCGTTCCTGTTACTTTTTAACAGTCCATGAACATTCAATGCTTAGTGCTTACACGAGGGGAAAGATGAGAAAGAAAGGATTGGAACTCCCTAGACGTACAAGTATACCATTAATGGAGAATCTTTACTTGATCTAGAGATATAAAGGCTCGTCAGTCATTAATGTCTAAGTGGGCAGCCATAGAACAGCTTCGTTTACTCCACCACCATCTCTTCCACTACTCCTTTCTAACGTTTGATTTTGAATCGCATTAAACAAAAACCCTTCTGACATTTACTGCGTGGCAAGCGCTGCTCTCTTACCAAATTCCTCGAAACCGGATTCTCCGGAAGTTCTAGTCTTGAACGTAACAACTGTCGTAGTTTTAGCAGAGAAGTACAAAAATCCCAAGGTGCTATGTAGGACATGCGGCGAGGGTGTGAGGGTGGTCTGAGTTGCTGTAAAACCATATTTAATGAACTTCGACCACCTTGAGGTAACTTTATAATGGAACTGCCAAAATTTTATCAAACCACTTTGCATGGATTTGTTGGGATTTTGGGGTCTGAAAGGTAATGGAACTGTTACAGTTTCTTTTTATGAGTCTTTCTGGCATCTTCATCATCATTATCATCCCTCCTCTTCTCTACTATCTCTCAGTGCCTGACAGCAAAAAGTTGATGAATTGTCTGCAATATTTCTCTTTTTTTTCCCCCCTGTTTGTGCAGGTATGGAAAACACTATATAACTTCCATATTTAAAGGGCTTGTAGGGTTGGTGAAGATGATGGGACCCTTGTTGGACTAAAGGTGAGGAAAGGGCTACTTGTCAATTTGCATTGAAACAGTGAATTGTGTATTATTTTTGCATCACCTTTTGATTTCCAAAGCTGTAAGAGTAATGTGGCTGGATGGACAAGTCTTTCATGGCCTCTTCTTCTTCTTCTTCTTCCTCTCCAATTGCAGCTTTTCTGTCCTCTTCTTCTTTATCCTTATGCTTATTTTGGACATACCTGTGAGCCAACTCATGATGAGAAATTCATTCAGAAAACAGTCCTCTCAACTGTTGCAGCTGTTAGATTGAGTGCACTTTTGCCTTAGTTACTTTTCTTGAAAGTATGCCATGAATGAAATCTGGAAATTTCTCTGTACAAGTTGGTTCAAAGATTTAATTTCTTCAATTCTTTCAATTCCCTCTAATCTTTGCATTTTTCCAAAGAGTTTTATTTTATACTTGAATTATCAAATTAAAAAAACTTTTTTTTAGCACAACAGTCTTTTTCAGGTTCCCTTCCCATATTTTACCTCCGTCCAAACAGGATATGAAGTAGAGATGAAGGAATCAACTATAAAATACTGAATTGAAAACAAAATCAGAAAGGGGTTATAGAATTGATTGAGATGAGTCTTTGGTCTTCCATCTTGAGTAACAACTGTTTGCTTTTTTTAGTTTTCAGGTCTACTGAACTAGAACAATGTATATAGAAAAACATTAAAATTACCTGATTTACCATTTCTGCTGGAAAAAAATGGCTCAGAAGTTAAATATTTGTATGGTATTAACTGCTTATTGCAGCCAAGTTGTTGATAATGGGGAACCCTTAAAATTGTGCTGTGGAAAGTGAGACATTAAATTTGAGTAGTTTGGTTGCGTTGTCATTTTCCCTTTCTTTTCTTTTACATCTGTTTCTTCTGCAGAGTGATATTACTCTTAACTATATCACAGTTCAGATTGCTCAAGGAAAGTAAGTCATTTCAGTTTCTTTTGTTCATCTGCAGGTTTCCCAATCATTGGATCTCTTTAGAGTAAGGCTCTGCAAGGGCATGTCTTGTTATTGTGAAGTAAAACTTTCTTACAATTACCATTCAACTGAGGGAATAAAGAATTGCAACAATGAAGTATATGAAACTGGGTACACAGCCAGATACCTTCTATACAGAAGAGGCTACCAGGTGTGTTCTTTGTCACACCATCAATAGCTTCTTGTCATGGAAAGTTCCATATGAATTTGTCAATTTACTTGTTAACAAAATGCAGGTCTGTCGTGACGGATACGCCGCGCGACCTTGTCATACAAATCAACAACATTAATTATTATCTCCATAAGGTATGATTTAATGGAGGTGAAAAATGATACTATGTACTACTTCCATTTGAGAGTGAGATTTACTTCATTTGTAAACGCTTGGAACTTTAAGAATGATGAAAGGTTAGAAGAGCCAAGGATTGTAGTACCTGTTGTACTGCATTAACAAATTCCTCTGTATCTTAGATTAGTTGGATTCTTATTGATTTTGCTGCTTTTAGCTGCAGTTTTCACTTCTGCCAAAATGCGGCCTCTTACAACAGCTATGTTTGGATTCGGACAATTCGAATACTGTTACTATAGAGCTTCATGACATTCCTGGTGGGGAGGATGCTTTTGAATTGTGTGCTAAATTTTGCTATGGAATAACAATCAATCTCAGCGCTCACAACTTTGTGTCTGCATTATGTGCTGCTAAGTTCCTCCGAATGACAGAATCAGTTGAGAAGGGGAATTTAGTACTTAAACTTGAGGCATTCTTCAATTCATGCATCTTGGAAGGTTGGAAGGATTCTATCATCACTTTACAAAGCACTGTGAAGTTACTTGAATGGTCTGAAAATCTAGGAATCATCAGAAGATGCATTGATTCGATTGTTGAAAAGATCTTGACACCACCAGCAAAGGTTGTCTAATTACTTCTGCTCTCTCTTTGCAGCATTCGATAGAGGCATTGTCTTTTTTCCTTCTCTTCAATTATTTCCATTGCAGGTCACATGGTCCTATACATACACCAGACCAGGATTCAAAAAGCATCAGCAGTCTGTCCCTAAGGATTGGTGGACAGAAGACACGTCTGACCTTGACATAGATCTTTTCCGATGTATAATTACTGCAATCAGATCAACATGCATGCTGCCGCCACAGCTTATTGGTGAAGCCTTGCACGTTTACGCCTGTCGTTGGTTGCCGGACACTACAAAGGTTATACCTCCCGAAATTTCAGGCTCTCAAACTGAAAATGTTGTGGGAAAGAACAAAATCCTTGAAGCCATTGTGAATATGATTCCCGCAGATAGAGGGTCATTATCTGTTGGATTCTTGCTGAGACTTCTGAGCATAGCAAATTGCCTAGGAACATCTGCAGTTATAAGGACAGAACTCATTAGAAGATGCAGTCTGCAGCTTGAAGAGGCATCAGTGAATGACTTGCTTTTCCCTTCACATACATCCTCCGAGTTGCATTTTTATGACATCAACTTGGTTATGTCTGTGGTACAAAGTTTCATGGTTCTATGGAGCAGACAATCACCTGGACCAGCACAGAACGCTGAGTTCTTGAGATCAATTAGAAAGATTGCAAAGCTCATTGATTCTTATCTTCAAGTGGTTGCCAAGGATAAAAACACGCCAGTAGCAAAAATGGTAGCTCTTGCAGAAGCTTTGCCAGATGTTTCCAGGAAAGATCATGATGACCTTTACAAGGCAGTCAACAATTATCTCAAGGTATGAAAATACTTAATTCCTATTCATCAGATATAGCTAATTTATCTTAATTCATTTATATAACTAATTCCAGTTTCAACTTTCTTCAGGAGCATCATGATCTAAGCAAAACAGACAAGAAGCAGCTGTGCAAAATCCTAGACTGTCAAAAACTATCACCAGAAGTCCGAGCTCACGCAGTCAAGAACGAGAGGCTGCCATTAAGAACAGTTGTGCAGATGCTCTTCTTTGAGCAAGAGAAAGGTTTAAGGCCCGTGGATCATCAGGAGCTACTCTTCAAAGGGAAACAGACACAGATTACTGACAATCTGAGTTCATTACAATTAGGCCAAGAAGAACAGTCTAGCAGAGTGGAAGGACTTAGAAAAACAGCAGTATCAGAGACCAGCACAAGTGATGGTCAAAAGATGAAGAAAACAGATAATAAACCAATGCACGAATTAGACAAAAGAGTAAAACCAGAGATAGAGGAACCAGAAACAGTGAAAAGAAAGGAAACTAGAGAAGAAGGTGGTTCAGGAAGCATCAAGTTGGAGTCTAAGAAGGTAATTACTCGAAGATTAGACCATGCTCGTGATAACAAAGGTAGGGACAGATAAATAGACAGACGTTAGTGAAATTTTAGAGCACCCCATTAAAGCTGGATTGCTCTGCTGTGGTTTGTCTTCTTTGCAAGAAATGTCTAATGTTTCCAACACTAGTTTATTAGTCATTGAAGTTGAAAGGACTTCTAATGCATTCTTTTACTCCAATGTATAGAAAAAGCAAAGCAATAATCAAAATCAATGATTAATTAAAACAACTTATTTCAGATGTACCAAAAAAAAAAAAAAAAGAATTGAACTACCCAATACGTATTTTGCATGTCTAATTATTGTGGTTTAGATAAATTATTTTATGAACTCATAATAACTTATTTTGAATAAATTAGTTCATGACAAATTTAAGTCAAACTAAATCTAAATATTTGTTGAAAATTTTGAAAAGATAATTAAATTTATAGATTTTTAAAATTTTTTAAACTTATATAAACAATGTTTTAAAAACGGGATAGGAAATTAAATCGGTAAAACAAGAGTTCTAAAGTTTAAAAGATTCAACCGGTATTAATTCGTTATAAAGTTGGTTAAAATTGAATAAATTAAACAATTTGAAAAATGATTGAAGAAGACTATCCTTATCAATCTAAAATTTAAAGTATAATTGAAAAAAGAGACTATTAAATAAAAATTAATCAATTTATTTTAATTTATAAAAACTAATTATTTTTTAATAAACTGATTGATTTTTAACACAAGGATTATTAAACTAAATTGAACAAAAAAGTTGAAATTTGAATCAAAAAATTAGTCGGTATAAAGTTTTCTTTATTAAACCAGCCAAATCAGTTCGAGTTTTTAAAACATTAATATAAGTATAGCAAAATACACTTAATTATTTTCAATAGTGCAAAATCAATATCCTTTATAATTTTAAATAGTAAATATTTTTTTGTTTTTATTTTATTTGATAGAATAAAAGTCATTAAATGACTTATTTAAAATAGAATAAGACTTTTAAGATTCCTAAGTTTTAAGGTAAATTATAATTAAATCTTATAAAGTAAAAATTTTTGTTAATTAAATTCTTGAAATTGAAAATTATAAGTATAAAATTTTAGAAATGTCAATCTTGACTTGGGTTGATCAGGCCACAAATGAGTCATAAGTCAAAATTGTTCGGACTGATCGACCCAACTATAACATAAAAAATAATATCATTTTTTAATTTTTTAAAAATATATAAAATGGGTTAGGTTGATCTGACCTGCCTGTAATCCTTTAAGCTAAGAGCCAATCAAGCCATGATAAGTTCGGGTCTACCTATTGATATTTCTATAAAATGTCCTAAAATCAGCGTACATAATATGTATGTCTAAATATTAAAATATAATTTAATATAATTTCAAAAAAATTAAAATATAATTAAAAAATTCGAAAGTTTAATTGGTGAAATATGGCTTTTATGTTTTCCTTAAATATCCAAAAAAACAGAAAGTGGGGTTTAAGCAATTGAGAAGACCTTTCACTTACCAGAAATCACCTCCGTTGGCTTTCTCCGACCGGTAGCTTTCCTTCTCTTAAAAGGGTCATCGAAGTTTCTTTCCATTGGATTTTTTGTTCATGCATTTGCGGGTTTGGTTTATTTTAACTTGTTTCACTGTAGATAAGGTTTTATCTGACAATTTTCGTTTCAAATCAAGTGCTTTGCGTAAATGGGTACTAAAGCTTTTCTCTTTTTCTTAATTTTCTGGTTGCAGAACTCAGTACATATTTCTTGGGCTGAAAATGGACAAAACAGGAAATGGGTTTTCATTGCCTACCAAAGGAGTCAAATCTTCTTTCAAGTCCACTCCTGGTGAGGATCACTTGGTTCTTTTTGTTTCAAAGTTTCTTCTTTGCTTTTTCTTTTCCTTTTGGTGGTGCCTTTAGTATCCTTTCTTCTTGTTTCTGTTTTCTTTTTGACCGTTATGCTATGTTTTTCCTGGAATTTGTCTAAGTTACGAGTAGTATTTTACTTAGTAATGCTTTGACGTAGACTGTTATTAGATACGCCTGTGTCGTGTTTTGAGAGAGTCTTGCTTGTAAGAATTGAACACAATAAAAAGCATATTCATGCATGTAAACATGTACATCGTATTAGAGCCAAATAGTTTTATGTTTTAACTTCTGAGTTATCACCTCAAAGAGTCTCAATTTTTTATCACATTTTGGAGATTTACCTTCTTCCAAGTTTCCCATCTTTCTGCACTTTTCTGGGATCATATGGTCTTTCTGGCTATTCAATGTGAAAGTGATGGCCCCTGCAATTTTGGTTCTGGATAGGAGTTGGAATCTATTGTAAAGATTCATGCCCTATAGCACCGTTCATTTGGGCACGTTGTTGAATTTCTTTTTACCCTATGTTTAGTCAATGAATGAAACAAGTTAAGGTTTTCAGGATCTTCCTTTTTCTTGTTTGATACCCTTATTAACATCAATCTGATAGAAAAATCCTCTTGTAACAATAAAATGGAAGAATTATACAAAAGCAAATAGGGGAATGGAACTTTTGAAGGATGATATCATTTGATCATTTGCACACAGTAGTATGGTGGTATTTGTTTCCTAGATCCCGCGTCTTAGCAGGACTTTAACTGCGTGTTGATGATGATGATGAGTATGGCGGTATTTGTCCTATGCTCTTTGATTTGTCTTCCTGATTTATTTGGTAAGTTATTACATATACGGATTCTTTTTGTAATTTCTTTGCCTTTTGCATGGACTTTCTTTATGCTAACATTGTTTCTCTTGTACATCCTTTTACTTGGTGAAGATTTATCATACTGATTTTCTTCCTATCTGTGAATTTTAATTCTTTTCAAGGTAGTTTGAGCAAAGGGGGAAAGGGAGATAAGAGTAGTGGTGGGAAGACTCCTGTGACAAAAGAACCACAACCACTAGAGCTTAAGGCTGAGCAAGGTTGGCATTTATCTGTGTAATTTTTTGTGCCAAATATTTAACTTCTGGCTATTTCTTCATTGTTATTCTCCACAATACTATTAATTTTGTCGTGGCCCTTGTTGGATACTATTTAGTCTATACAACTTCTTTGATGTATCATATCATTCTTTCATTTTGGAGTTTTTCAACTATTGGTCTTGCATCCTTCTTTGTGTTATTTAGTATTCTTGTATGTCAAAAACATTGCTTGCAATGGAATCATTTCCGGTGAATATCTTCCTTTGCTTATTGCCTACATTTCATATTGAGCTTGTGTTGTTGAGTTTAGATGCTTCTTAAGGCTATGTTTGGTTTGGTGGTTATTACTAAAATGGTATGTAATGTAATATTATTCTATCGTTTGAGAGGAAGGTTTATAATGTAATGGAATGGATTAGGGTGGAAGGGGAGGGTTTTACATTACATCTCATTCTATCTTAAATAGTAAAAATAAGTTACCTCTGATTTGAGGGGTTTAGGATAGAATGTAAAATGATAAACAACATTTCATTATGTTACATTATGAACCCTTCTTCTAAGCAATATTTCACTATATTATATTATGAACACTTCCATCTCTCTCAAATAATAATTTTCTAATATTACATCTATTTTCTTTCCATTTCATTATAAGCCATTTTATTCCATTCTATTAAAGACCTTACGTGCAACCAAACATACCCTAACTGGTTGCCGTATTCTGCAATTGACAACGTGCACATGCTTCTTTATGCATGGTGTTTCCGTCTTTTGCTCTGTCCGTCTTTTCGATTATTTGAATTCCAATGTGATTGACATTTTTTATCACTGGTCTGCCTATGATTAATTTCAATTCACATACATTTGTAGTTTATTCTAGCTTGAGTTCTATGTAAGAGGTTATCGAACTAAACTTGGGTATTGCATGGCAGTCTAAACTCAAAATGGTACTGTTTA
>JAOTAX010000003.1:4337015-4347600 GCA_025629825.1 Erythroxylum guanchezii
TTAAAAGAAAATATGTCTGCTCTTTTACTTACAATATATACTTGCAGATTTGTGTGATTGCTAATGTTTGTCCTGAAACTACTGATGAAGTTTTTGCACTTGTCCCGTCCTTGAAGGTATGGCTCATTTGACTTCTTTTTTCAATAATACTTATCTTTTCTTGTTGATCCTAGAAAAGCAAATCAATCCTCCTCTTACAGTCTCGATTGAAATATTAAGCTGGAGGAAGGAATCTGTTTGTTTCGTACCATCCAATGCAGTCTAATTCTTCTTGAATACCTTTATCTGGTTGATGTATAATTGGATGATAAGCATCTTTGTTACTGAGTTGAGCTGAGAATGACACAAGCGAATGTGTTCCCCTTCAAAATCCTACTTCTTATGGCTTAATGTTCCTTTAGTCACATACCATGAAGATAGATGGTTTGTAGTATTGAGTCTGCAGGTTGTTTCTCACTCTCAACGATTAGAATCTGTCTCAGCTACTCCTTTGCTCATGGAAGTGTGTGATGTTCTTACGCCTACTTCTGATTGATGCTGTATCTGTTATTTGGTTATTTGTTGTGCTGTCTTTCCTGAATTGACATATGAAGTTGCGAAACCTTACTGAGAAGTTGGAAGATTTTCTTGATTATTAGTTTTCTTGGAAGGTTTTTGTTCAACTATGTTTTTGTTTCTTCCAGCCTAAGACAAGGACTCTGAGAGAACCCCTCAAGGATGTTTTAGCAGAGCTAGCTAAGCTTAAAAAGTCAGCATAAATGTCTTAGCATCTGTCTCTTCTATCTGCTTGAAGTTGAACTGGGACGAATAGATCTTTCGACAGCATTTGATGGTTTAGGAATATGTTAGCCTTCTGTTAAACAAATGTTGATAGCTCCATTTTCATACACAGAGCCTGTACATTCTATCCTTCTTTAACGGGTGCTTTTGTAAGGTTTTCTAACTACTAGTATCTGTAGGTGTGATTATCCCATTACTTTTTTCTCTTCATGTGATTTATTATTCATTCAACACGCTACTTTTGTGAAGATTTGATGTGTTCAAACATAAAATTTAATTGGGAATCAAGTAGGGTATGCAATTGAATCAATCTGTAGAGAAACTGAACATTCTTCTCCAGAGTTCCCACAGAATAGGGATGACAATTGGGCCTAGCTTTAAGTATTTTTTAATTAGACTCAACTCTTCTAAATAAAATGATATCGTTTTGGTTAGAAAATTGAAGCCTCGGGATAGTCTAGGCCTAAGCAGCCTGGGCTAGCACTCAACAAAATGTCTTTTTATACATTTAATCTTTTAAAAATTATTTTAAAAAATTAACCAAGCCGACCCATGCTATCCTTAACGTAGAAATAAGGGGTGACAAAATCAGTTCAGCTTAAGCCCATTGTCTTCCCTATCGCATAAGTAGGGGTGACCAAATCAGTCCAGCTTGGCAGTTCAGATTGAAGTCAGTGACTTAGATTGAAGATTAAATTTTAGATTGAAGTTGATTAAATTTTGGCCAAGCTCGGGTTTAAGTAATTGGGTAGGCTGACTTGAGTTAGTTCGAATAAAATGATGTTGTCATCTTGGTATAGTTCGATCAGGCATTGGAATTTTTTAATTGATTTAAAATTTTTTTATAGTTGAATCGGTTAAATCCGCGAATTTTTTATCACAAGTTTTATATACCATTTGATGGAGCCTGCAATAAGCTCTACACATTAATAAAAATGAAGATGACTTCTTTCTCTCTAAGTTCTTGCTTTCCTGTTTGTTTCAAACTAATTAACCAACTTCGAACGTATAGGGAAAGCTCGACCAAGTTGTGACTAAGTATTGTAAATTAAAGAACTTGTCATCTAAATATTGTAATAAAAATTTTATGAGACTATGATATTGAATTGTAGTAAAGTCTTAGTTTTATAAAAATGTTTGGATCATAAAATTGAAATCCTATCCGAGTCATGGTCGAAGCTTACTTCGGTGGGAAGGGATTGACTGCGTCAGCGTCTTAACAAAATGAAAGTTTCCAATGATTTAATGGGATTTTCCATAGGAAATCTTACAGCTTTCAAATGGAAATGCAGTGAAGCGCGTTGTATGATTATATATATAAACATCCTGCTCTTCGTTGATGCGACAATCTAAGTATCCTGTCTTGAAGTGCTTTGCAGTCACATGGGTAACAAACATTCCACAACTGGGTATTCTCGTCTTCATCACTCTGACAAAGACTTCATAACCAAACCACTGTTAGCCCTCGACACCGAGGTTCGAAACATAACTTGGTTTTAGTTAGCTTGGTGGTTTAACATAACTTGGTTTTAGTTAGCTTGGTGGTTTAACGTTTGTTTTATGCTAAAATTTTTTCTACTTGTTCGTTTGAGTAGGTACTGGAGCAGACTCTTCCTGAAAAGGTTGCTTCCTTGGAAGAAGCAGTGAAGGAGATCAAGTCCTGCGTCTCAAGTATGGAAACGAAGTTCCAATCAAACAACTCTAAGAATTCCTGCTCCAAAACCTTGGTAGGTCATGGCTTTCTTATTTTTTCTTTACCTTGTCATGAAGCTATGGGCATTCAACTGTTTGCAATTTTTGTTACTCAAATGTAGGTGGAGAAGAAACATGAAGAGAGCATCGAGACGATGAAGAAGAAACAAGTTGCTTTGGAGCGGAAAGTTAAAGAGTTGACCGACATTGTTAAGGGGATGAAGTCGCCTGAATCAGCTAATTCCAAAGTTCCCACTGTTATTCAATCTGGGATAGTAAATTCAATCCCTGACCTCATTGACATGAGAGATCAAGCAGTATGTGTCACAGACAAGCCAACCAAAGTTGTTTTTGATACAACTCCAAGCTCAGAATTACACATCTGGAGTTCAGAGGTTCAGAGCAGCAATGATCCTGTGGATGACCTAAATGGATGCTTAGTAGTTCTGATTTTCCTAGTTGCCATTCTCATTGGTCTTTTCCTTTGAAGTGTTTTATAAGTTTGATTAGAACACCAGAAATTTCCATATCTACTCCAAAGAATGTAACGAGAAGTTATTATAATCAAAAGTATCTAAAAAACCCAAGGTCAAAATTTCGCAAAATTTCTGTTATATCACGACTGCTTCTAACTAAAATTTATTGTTGATTCTTACAAAGCAACCGGGCAAACAACTACGATTTTCATAATTCTTTTGCAAGCAAACGAATTAAGCGCACAATAAATAACTCACACACAGAATATAAGAAATTTGTTAACGCAATTTGACATATACGACTCACATCTGTGGGACCTTCACCTAAATTAATCAACTTTCATGGTAGTACAATAGACATGTACAAGGCTATTACAAAGTTGACAACACTCACTTGTTGAAGCTATGTGCTTTTTTCTCACCTCGCGAGAGTATTCACACCTAATAGTATAACCAACTTACGCTAACCTCAATGGAGGATTTTAAAACGAAAAATGAAATAAAGAGAAAAATATCTCAAGTGATTAAATCAAGAATAAAAAAACAAAAAGCACTTGAGTCAATAGACTCTCTCCTGTGTGTGTAGTAACATTAAAACATAATCATAGAGGCTTCAAACAAAAATTTGTTGTAGAACTTGATAATTGATCTCTGAAAGTGCCCAAACATAATAGCCAACATCAATAGATCTATGTCACACCGTGGACTACTTATGTATGTCCAATAAGTCCTTTTTCCTTTAGAACTCTTTATTCTTTAAGGATTCCTTCATTTTACAAATTTCTTAACTTTCAAAATTCTACATAATCTAAGATAGTAGAATCTTATACCAAATCAACTTTTTTATTATAAAAGATATCCCAAATGCATTACAATACAAATAATGCCAAAATAGAATATTTTAATAATCTTTTCCTTTTTGACATTATTTGTCAATTCAAAATCTTCCATTGAATAACAGAAATGGAAACTCCCCTTGAAATAAATGATGATGATAATAGATATCCAAAATAAAATCAAAGCCAAAGTCAAGTCAACAGTCGATTATCAATTTAATAAAATAAAAACATTCGGCAAGTCAGTCAGTTTTGATCTCCCCCTTGGGACAAATCAATGCCAAAAGAAGCTAAGAATTATGGGAAGAAGTGAAACAAAAAACTCGTTGTTTGAGTTGTCGAAGAGCAATCATACCCTCGTTAAAAATGCCTTGAATGCGACCAATCTCAGCGAATAAGGATGTATAAAGTATCAGTAGTAGGTACAGTAGGCTGTGCAAAAGAATTAAACGAGGAGTTCGGCAAATCAACCACCCGAGCTTGCTTGTTGACGTTAAGAATTTGAGGAGAGATATTTAGGGTAGATATAGGCTCAAGCACCTTAGATTCAACATGAGATACATCTCAAGCATGCAAAAACTGAGTAATTAAATGTGGAAAACCCAATAATGTTTGCTATTTACCAACAACCACAATCATAGCCTCAATAATAAATCTCTCTAGATTTATTTTATATCCGGTGCTTATCGCATATAGAATCTTAGCTAGAGCAAGATAAACTGTCACAGTATGTGTGTTGGGTATCCAATTAGCTAGCAAAACCTTATGAAGAACAAAATATTTTTGTGTAAGATCATAAGCACGTAGTGCAATAACAGAAGGCCAATATGACAATTTACCAATAGTCAATAAACTTCCTGGCATATCATTACTCACTTCAATTCCATTCTCATAACGTGATTCTCAATTAAATTCACAAATCCTAAAAATTCATTCAACGAATCAGGATCAAACGTAATCAATCTCTCCTCTCATAAAAACCATATGAAAGTATAAAGCATTATCATCCAAAACTCCCTTACCCAAATTACAATAAAATTCTACCACCAACTTTGCATTAAAGTGACAAGACAATAAAGCAGCATGTAACAAATTCCTCTTAGACAAGAAAGCATCCAAATTAAATTATTTATACTCAACTAAATTTATGGGATGATCGAGAACAAAATGGTTAAAGCGAGAGTATCCCATCACTATTGGGCTGGTCAGGAGCAAAATTTAGGGGACAAAGCTTGCTCTACTGAGAAGCGAGTAGGTTGTTGATCAAAATCAATATGGGACTGGGTAGGATGGCAATTTTGATTCTAATTTCTGCCTGAAACTGGAATCCGATTTGGCTTTGAAACTAAGATGCAACAAGTAGGGAGGCATCCAAAATGATTTCCGAGTTTGTGATTTCACTCAACCTCTGGATGAAGAAGGAATAACATGCTAATAAAAAAAATAACCAAAGGCGGTCGCTTAATAGGCACATTACTAGAGTCCTTAGAATTAAAGGAAAAAATCTTCAATGGAGGATTCCTTAATAATTTGAGAAAATACATGTTGAATATCTTCAGTGCAGACTGCAACACAAGAATTGATGGAGGATCTGAGAGCACAATGGGCTCTATCAAGGAGGAACTAGGGCTAGTGGTCAACGGTGTTTAAAGAAGATTCTATCGCAGACAGCTCGAGCGACGAGGTGACACTTTTGTGTTCTGAGGGTTTTGGCTAGCTTGTGAGGGAGAGGAGGTTGATGCACGTGCTAAAGGATGGGAAGATGCCTGTTGGGTACATTTGGTCTTAGCTATGGTTACTGGGTGAGGAAAACAAACAAGAAAAGGGGGTGGGGGCGATGACTATGTAAGGATAAAAGAGAGAGAGAGTGAGAGAAGGGGTGCGACTACTATGTACAGAAAGGGGGTAGGCGACAACTTTGAACGAAAGGGGTGTGAATGACAACTACGAAAGGAGAGAGAGGGGGTGGGCAGCGACTACGGAAGGAGAGGGGGGTGGGCAACAAAAATGTAAGGAAGAAGAATAAGGTTGACCCTTTTTTTTATTATTTGTTGTATTTTTTTAACTCACTCTTCAATAAGATTCAAAGTTGTAAAGCACAGATTCCTAGTGTCCCACGAAGAAATTCAAATCTCATAGAGTCAAGAGGTTTGGCGAAAATGTCAACCAGTTATTCTTATTTGTTACATAGGAAAGAACTGTAACTTTAGTTTCCACTAGCTCTCGAATGAAATGATACTTCAAATCAATATGGTTGGTTTTTGAATGTTGAAATAGGTTTTTGGAGATGTCTATAGTGCTCTTATTGTCACACATGATATTCAAAACTTCTTGAGCAATTTGATAATCTTCCAACATTTGCTTCATCCACAAAAGTTGAGAGCAATAACTACCTACCGCAATATACTCCGCTTCTGCTTTTGACAATGAGATGGAATTTTGTTTCTTGTTGTAACATGAAATCAAATTATTTTCAAGAAAGAAACATCCCCCAGATGTTCTTTTTCTATAATTTAATTTTTGGCCCAATTCACATAACTATAACTAGCCAAATGAGCGGTAGAATAACATGAGTACCATAATCCAAACTCTGAAGTACCGCTCACATATCTGATAATCCACTTTACTAATGTCAAATGAGACTCTTCGGGGTGAGAATGATAGCTGCACACACTCCCACACTATAACAAATATCAAGTCAACTCACAGCTAGATAAAGTAAGCTCCCAATGATGCTTCTATATAGACTTACATTAACACTTTTACCATGATCATCTTTATTCAACTTTGTTGAGACACTCATTGGTGTTCTAGCATAACGGGCACTCTTAAGCCCAAATTTCTTCACCAAATTCTTTGCATATTTAATTTGAGACAAAAAGATGCCATCTTTTACTTGCTTAATTTGTAATCCCAAGAAGAAATGCAACTTTCCCACCATACTCATCTCAAACTCGTTTGTGATCATCTTCACAAATCCATTTACCATCTTTGGATGAGTGGAGTAGCACATTATGTCATTGGCGTATATTTGTGTGATCATCAAATCTGATATGCATTTTTCAGGGATAATGTCTTGTCGATGCTACCTCGTACATATCCTTGGTTGAGTATCTCATACTAGGCCCTTGGCTTTTGCTTGAGACCATAAAGAGCCTTTTTGAGCTTGTACAAGTGATTAACATGCATCAAATCAATGAAACCCTTTGGCTAATCAACGTATACTTCTTGTAGAAATTCATTTAAGAATGCTCTCTTCGCATCTATTTGATAATGCTTGAATATTTTCACACATGCTATAGCTATGAGAAGTCTAATTGACTCAAGTCTTGTTACTGGAGAAAATGTTTCTTCAAAATCAATGCCTTCTATTTAAGAGTATCCTTGAGCAACTAACTTGGCCATATTCCTCGTCTCATTACCTTTGTCATCAATTTTGTATGAAACATCCATTTTGTTCTAATCATGTTCACATTCAATAGCCTTGACACCAATTCCCATACATCATTTCGAACAGATTGTGCCAACTCTTCTTGCATTATAGTAATCTAAAACTCATCTTGTAATCCTTCTTTTACATTATTTGGTTCAAATGAGGAAATGTAGTATATGAATCTTGCAAGTTCTTGATAATCTATTCTTGTTCCTTCACAACTTTTTTTTCTATCACCAATCACATACTCAATATGATGACTCCATCTGATTCTTGATGGACGATCTTTGTTGAAGTTATGTTGCCTTGAGTCTTTGTTATCTACCAAGTTTTTTTTTGGGTTAACGGGAGAACAATAAAAACAACTACATGGTAAATCGCGGGTGACAGACCCCCGGCGCATCTTCTACAAGGATAGGTACGCAATCGCTAGAGGGGGTGCTCAAGATTGGTGATGCCAAAGGAGAACTGGGTGGCCGAATGTGCGAGCTAGTCTGTACACCGATTGCCCTCCCGGTAAATATGCTGAATTAGGACAACCCAGTTGTGGGAGAGGAGTCCATGGATGCCCAACACTAAAGGGTGGGGGGAAACAGCCCGTGCCTGCGAAGAAGAGAGCATGTCGACCACGGTGCGCCAATCCACCTCTAACACAATATACTGGTATCCCAAAGACCATGCTAACTTGAGACTCGACAGAACCCCCCAATATTCTGCCATTAGTGGGGAGCACCTGCCAATGTTCTGAACAAAGCCTCCCAACCAAACACTTGAACTGTCACGCAGTAGGTCACCTGCTGAAGCCGAATTGGTGGAGTTGTTAGAAGCGCCATCTGTATTGAGCTTCACCCAACCCTGGTCAGGCTTGCTCCAACCGACGAATAGTGCCCGACGCGTGGCAGGGCTTAACTGTGCTCGTTGCTGCCAATCTGTACCCAGATGAATGTGTTTAACGTATTCCAAGAATTGGCTGCTTTGGAGAAATCGGCCACGAGAAGATTGTGTCGAAGAGGGCCCTATTTCTCCAAGACCAGAGGAACCAGCAGGCTGTCCCGAAGATAAGCGCCCAGTCGAAACCCCCTACCACCCGGTGTGTACGGAGGTTCATAAGGAGCCAGTCAGGGTGAGCCATGGTAAAGAAATCGGTTGTGATCACCTGTGGGGAAAATCGTGTCCATAAGGAACGGGCTCTGGGGCAGTCCCGTACCACATGGAGAGAGGATTCCTCGAGATGGCAATGGTAGCAGGGCCGTGAGGCGTCGGTGATTAGTGAGGAGCTTATCATGCAAAAGGAGCCAAAGGAAAGCCCGGATGCGTTGGGGCCCCTGCCACTGCCAAATAGTCCTCCAGTAACCAGGGGTCTTAGTTTCATCACGGTGCAGGATCATGGAGTTTGCCGAGGCCGTCGTGAAATGTCCATGCTCCGTGCGACCCCAAATAAGCTTGTCCGGCTCGAGGGACGTCGTCGGGGGATGGATACCTGCAATAGCCAAACAGATCGTCTGAGGGAGCAGGTGATGAATAATGGCCCAATTCCAGTTACCGGTAATGTTGGTGAATTGCTCCACTCGTTGCTCCAGAATGTCAGGGGGAATCAGTGCCACTGCATGATACATCAGGGGGCCCCAATTCTCAACCCAAGGATCGAGCCAGAATCGCGTTCGGGAGCCGTCCCCGATCATCCGGTGCAGTCCCTGTAGCACGTGAGGCCACGTCGCTTTGATACTTCTCCAAATCATCGAGCCACCTGAAACATCAAGGGAAACGGGAAAGTTATTAGCATCAAATCTATATTTAGCAGATAACACTTGTACCTATAGAGTGTCGGGTTAAGAAACCAAGGACCAGCTGAGTTTGGTGAGAAGGGCATCGTTGGTGGCCCGAATTTTTCGAAGACCAAGGCCCCCCATCTCCATGGGCAGGCACACAGTGTCCCAATTAATCAAGCTAATCTTCTGCATATCTGGAGTCGTGCCCTACAAAAATCGGCGCATGATTTTCTCCAGCTCATCACAAAGTTGCCGCGGTAGGCGGATCGTTTACATCGTGTAAATAGGAATCACCGCAATGACAGATTGAATTAGAGTGATACGGCCTGCAAGTGAAAGAAGATGAGAAGACCATCCCGAGAGGCGGTGTTGTATCGTGTCCAGAATGTGCTGATACGTTGGTTTGGTAACCCGTTCATGCAGAAGAGGCACACCTAGGTACTGACCTAAGTTACTAGTCAACTGGAATCCCAGGGCCTCGCTAAGGGAGTGAGCCAGGGGGGAAGGAATGTTTCTAGAAAAGAAGCAGCGGGATTTATCTTGACCGACCCGTTGCCCCGAAAACTGACAGAAGGTGTCGAGCGTTTCGCATATTGCTCGCATTTGGTCCAGGGAGGCTTCAGCAAAAAAGGATAAGATCGTCGGCAAAGAATAAGTGCGAAAAGGGAGGACCGCCTCGGCTTAAACAAATCGGTTGCCATCTTCCCGTGTGATCGACTCAGTAATTAAGTGGCCGAGGCGTTCCATGCAAAGAACGAAAAGGTAAGGACATAACGGGTCGCCCTGTCGAATACCTCTAGTGGGATAGAACGAGTCACTAAGTTCCCCATTCCAGCGCACCTGCATTGTAACCAAGGAGAGACATTTCATAATCAAATTGATCAGCGAGGTCGGAATACCAATCTGAAAGAGAGTGTCAAGGATAAAATCCTAGGAAAGTCAATCATAGGCTTTTTCGAGGTCCACCTTGATTGCTATGAACCCGTTCTTGCCGGACTTTCGTTTTATAGAGTGGAGCACTTCTTGAACAATGATGATATTATACGTGATTTGATGCCCGGGAACAAAGCTACATTGGGTTGGAGCAACCAGGGCATCCAGGTGCGGTTTCAAGCGGGTGACGATGAGTTTAGTAATGGCTTTGTACACCACATTACAAAGCGCTATGGGCCTAAACTGGGTGATAGATGTGGGCTTGGGGGACTTAGGTATGGGTACCATGATGGTGCGATTGAGCTCAGTGTCCCAAACTCCAAGCCTGAAGATTTGACGGATAAACGAAGTCAGGGACGGACCTATAGTGTCCCACTGAGATTGGTAAAAAAGAGCCGTAAAGCCGTCAACTCCAGGCACTTTGTTCGGGGCCATGGTATAGAAGGCAGTCTTAATTTCCTCCGAGCTGGGAACCAGTTGTAAGTCAGTAATAGCCTGGGTTGAGAGAGGGGGGAACTTAGCAGGAAGGTGTGAAACCCTAGGGGGCTGGTTGGCTTGATGATAAAGATTAGTAAGGAAGGTCCGTGCAATTCGTAAAATGCTCGTCGTGTCAGAGTGCATGAGGTCCTGCTCATCTCGAAGGATGATGGACCGAGAATTAAACTG
>JAOTAX010000003.1:4444267-4459897 GCA_025629825.1 Erythroxylum guanchezii
TTTACTATTTTTCAAAGGAAATTGTAGTTTCTCCTAATAATTAATAAGATAGTCCAACACGTGAAACTAAATCTGATTGTCCGATTTAGTCTTTCTTTTGCCTTCCTTTATCGAAAAAGACAAGTTAAATTACAATAAAATTAACTAAATTAAAATAATTATAATTTAATTAAAAGTATAATACCTCTATTTAAGATAATTCTAGCAATAATTTAAATTTAAATTTAAGAGTGTCACATTTTTATAATATTTCAAGTTTCAAATTAATTTATCAACAATTTTAATTTAAAATTAAAATAATTAATTAAGAGTTAATTAATAAATTTTCTTATAAATTAAGAAAATTTCTGCCTCTTCTCTTTGTTTTAATGTAGAATTCTAATATTCACATCAGATTCTAGATTTTATAAAAATCGTAGTTGAAATAACTAAATTGTTAATCAATTCGCAGATTATTCACAAATTTTTTTCGTGTAAGTAAATAAAAAAACCACAAATGCAAAATAACGAAGACATTGACGTTTGGTAACACAGTTCGACATACTTTGCCTATGTTTGCAGGGCCTTCACCCAGATTGATTACTTTCATTGTAGTTCACAAAAATTACAAAAGATTGATCTACCCTGTACGACTCAATCTATGTAACTAACCCACAACCTAATTATCCGTTAAAGATCTTCATGCGCAATAACACGACCGACTCCTGTTAACCTCGTTAGAAGATTTTCCTAATTATTTTTACTCAACAACAAAAACAAATAAAACAAGAAAACAACAATTTTCAGATCTGAAATTTTTCACCGAAATAGCCAAGTTGCTGCACCAATAATATATGCACTCATCAGGGACTAAGTCTTCTCTGTGCCGCAATCACCAATCAACTTCAAGGACCCAGCATAATCAGCAACTTCGCATAATCCCTAGACTGCTTGATAGAGATAAAAGTATTGAAACAGAGCTGCTCCAAAAAGAACCACGCAATCAGCTCAAATAGAGGATAAAAGCAAAAACAGAGTAGCAGCCCAACCTTTACCACAATCCACAACTCTCTTCACCGAAAACACAACAGTGCACGTGCACAACCCAGGTCAACTACTTCACTACACGTAACACATGCACACCTCCTAGGTTTGCTTTAAAGACTCCTTTCCAAACATGGACACTATCGGATCCTTAAACCTTTTTACCGAAAATTCTGCTTAAATGGACATATGGAATATGACTCCCATTCAAATCCCAAGCAACATCCAATTTCAAAATAAAAATACAATCTCCTATACGCAATCTCCGATTAATGCATATCTTCAATAATTATGGAAATTTTCATGTCTAATAAAAATGTCAAAAACAAAGATATGATATATTTAAAATAAATCCCAACAGTAATACTATTAAATTATAAACTATTTCCTTCTCTTTTCGATGTTAGATAATTTACTAAAAAAGTCCCCACAACTGGTAATTAGTCACTTCACAGAAAGAAGGCAATAAGAGAAAAGTCGATTTGGGTAAGCAATTGCTTTTAAGCCTATAAGCTCCTACGACGACTACATGCAGTATCGGTAGCTATGGCAACGAAACCAATTCAGCAAAGTAAGCTCTGGTGGCAGCAAGGAATGCATGGACTCATGAGTCTTAAGTCAACATAGTGTGAAATGTGGAGCGCTGCAAGGAAAGGGAAGGAATTAAGTTGGACAGTTTTGGTCGTGCCAAATCTATTTAAAACTAATAATTTAAACTTAAATTAATTCAAATTGAATTAATAAAATAATAATTTCAGTAAACTTGAGTCGTATAAATTAGAATTAAATCGAGCTGATTGACTCGACTTATTGACAATTTCACATGCAGCAGCAGAGTAGTCTCGTTTTAATGTACTTACGCCAAGAAGGTTGCCAACATTTTTTTTGACAAAATCTTCTTACATGGCATTCAGGGAGCCAGGCTGAACTTTCATTTTTCCAGAAGAAGACCAACTGATGTAAATCATGGCCTTCTGCCTGTTTCGATCTTAACGACCTGAAAACTTCAGAGGATTTTCCAGAAAATTTACAAGCGTTCACGAAACATATCCTCCAGGTTTCGAATTCTGATGCTTGTAACACATGCCAAAGGAGGTTAAAGAAATCACTCACTGTCGTGTTCGGTTTCAAACAGGAAATTATTCTTCTTTATCCCCTTAAACAACTAAGGCTATGATAGTGTTTCAAGGAGATTGGAGTGATTGGAATGGCTAAGAGGTCGCTGGAATACTTTGGTAGAATTTGGCTAAGTGGTGTTTTGCGCATAAGCTGTATTCTGGGCGATTTTGTGGAGAAATAACGACAAACTGGGTTAAACAGTAAGAAGTGGAATTGAAGGACTGTGAGTCAGTTTTCAATGGTTCAAATTTGACTCAATTTGAATGTGTGGTTTGACAAATATGATTGATTTACTACAGGTTAGTCAGACTAGGCGTTAGAATGAAATGTGTGTAAAAATTGAGTGTTTTTGGAAAACAATCAAACCCAAATTATAGCAATTGGTTTACTATGAAGCCAAACGAAATTAATAAGTACAAAAGGATTTGAGTTGCAAAAACTTGAAAGAAAACTCTCACTCTTTTATAAATTTCCCAATCTTACATACGAAAAGAAACTTGACTTAAATAAGGAAACAAAAGCTAAAAGAATGTGAATGATCACATGCAGTCTGGCTACACATTCTTTGTGGCTTTAAATGGTTTTAAAACATACTTAATATGGCTCATAATATCTGTCATTAACTTGTCATTAAAAGAAAAAAAACAACTAATTAGAAATGACACTAAATGAGCATTAAGTAGCTCTTATTCAATGCAAATTTAATGATAGATAATATAGTTGAAACTTGGCCAGTAAGTCACACTATTGGGTAGCAAGTTGACTTCTCATGGCTGGCCTTGGACTCTTTAGTGGGCTGGGAATGAGCTTCAATTAAATCAGATTGGATTAAGGCTTTATAGTCCCCAAATGGTTTCCATAAGGCCTGACATTTCATAAAACAACTCAACCCAATTTCTTCTTCGATTTCTTGATCATCAGCTTCCTTTTCTACTCCAAGGCCCATTGCTTCAATATATTCGATGGCTAACCTGGATGGTCCTCCGTCAGGTTATATTTAGTTGAACGTAAAATTTTTAATGGAATATAATAGAATGAAATAGTTTATAATGGATTGAAATGTAAATAAATGTAATGTTAGAAAATTATTGTTTGAGAGGGGTGGAAATGTTCATGATGTAATAGAGTGAATATTGTTTGGATGAAAGGTTTATAATGTAATATAGTGTAAACTTATTTATTATTTTACATTATATCCTAAACTTCCCAAATCAGAGGTTTTTTATTCGTATTATTTATGATATAATGAGATGTAATATGAAACCCTCATTTTTCATCTCATTTTTTTCCATCCTATTTTATTATAAACTTTCACCACAAACGATAGAATAATATTACATTTTATTCTATTCCTTTAATAAATCTCCAACTCAACATACCCTAACACAATCCTGGAATTTATAGAACCTAGAGAACAGAAGACTGGAAAGAATGTTTGGGCAAAAGACGGAGAAAAGGCATTAGGCATTACGAAAAAGAATGGATATATGGTGGAGAAGGCGGCAGGAAGGGATTGTTTCCAAGGAATAAGTTCAAGAGAAAGAGCCAAAGCTGCCCGGGCTTTACAGGTTGCCTTTTTTGTCACTTCTTGATTTGGTAACGTTAAACCCCAACACACTTGTGCTTACTCAATCTATTCCCCTAAATCTTTTCTTTTTTTGGATTCATAATTCATTTATCCCCATATTCTTCAAGAAACCCTTTTCGTTTGGTCTTGAATTGTTCAGATCGGAGAATTAAATAAAAATTGTTATGATTTTTATTAATATCCACTAATAGTGGAACACAATCTCAAGCAAAAAGATTATTAGGAGTAGCTTAAACCTTAAAAAACAAGGTGAAGAATATATACCTAATTTAAGGATCTACGTAACCTCGGACGACATGCTGTATGTGATAAATTTGCCAGAAAATGTAAGACATTTATGGATCGACAATTATTTACAACGTATCTGTATTTATGATTATTTGTAAGATGATATTCTTGATACAAGTTTATTTCCTCTCTTGCTTTCCTTCTTTAATGTATTTCCTCAATGGTTCAAAATAACTGAGATTACATTCATAAGTTTTTGTTTCTAAAACTTAAATACTCAATCACCAACTATCACGATGGTTGTTCATTGTTGGAAGAGAGAGCAACAAGGTCTTTGACCCATTCAAGATCCATTCTGTAATATCCAATAATTATTATCTTGGGTGTTATTCATGAGACTCAAATCTATAAGTCACATGGAACATTAAATAATCTAACAGAAAATTGACGAAGATTCAGTATGATGTTACTATGGCTCCGTCTTTGGTGTTTATCTTCAAGTTCACTAAATGAAATTGAAAATGGCTTCACCAAGTATGCAAGACACAGGAAGTTTCCTAGCAATCTTTTGTGCTGCTTGTTTACGAATGTTTCAGATACCATGCACTTCAATTTCTTATCAACAATAAGGCATTGACCTTCAATGAATGCTTAAAGCATATAATAATAGATTAAATTTTTTAATTTAAATTTAAAATTTAACAATAATTTTTTTAAAATAATTTTAAAAGATCATTTAACATGATGTTTATTATAAATATCGTATACAATACTTTTAAGATAAAGGAATAAGAGACAAGAATGAGGTGAGTTAAGCAAAAATATTTCAAAAATTTTTAATAAAATAGTCATTCCTCTCTTTTTAATAAATAATTAATATAAAATTTTTATCATAATATCAAAATCAACATAATTTGATGATAAATATTGTATTGTATTATACTTTTAAGATAAAGGCCTCTTAGAGAAGACTGAGATAATGAGGTGAGTTAAATAAAAATATTTTATATTTTAATAAAGTAAAATTTTAAATAAAATAGTCATTCCTCTCTTTTTAATAAATAATTATCATAAAGATTTTACTATAATATCAAAAATATCATATTGTATTATACTTTTAGGACAAAGACCTCTCAGATAATACTGAGGTTAGTTAAGAAATTTTTTTCATATTTTAATAAATTAAAATTTTCAATAAAATAGCATTTCATCTCCTTTTTAATAAATAATTAATATAAACATTTTATTATAATATAAAAAATATCGTATTGTATTATACTTGTAGGATAAGGGCCTACAAGAGTGAGATGAGTTAAGAATATTTTAATTAATTAAAATTTTAAATAAAATAGCCATTCCTCTCTTTTTCATAAATAATTAATATAAAATTTTAATTATGATATCAAAATCAACTTAATTTAATAATAAATATCGTATTGTATTATACTTTTAGGATAAAGGCCTCTTAAACAAACTGAGTTAAGTTCAACAAAAATATTTTGCATTTTAATAGATTAAAATTTTAAATAAAATGTTCATTCGTTTGTCTTTAATAAATAATTAATATAAAATTTTTAATATAATATCAAAATCAACCTAATTTGATCATAAACATTGTATTGTATTATGCTATTGAGAGTAAATTGTGTATTACTAAATATCTCTAAATTTATATTTTATCAAAATTTTTACTAAATTATTCTTGCTTTCTATTAACTTTGAAAAGTTTTATACTTTGTGGGCCGAACTTTACTTCCAATTTTCGCCTGTTTTAACTTTACAACGCTTGGGCTTTAAGTTCTTGTGTGAAATGGAAAAGAGTTGGATTACTGGTAGGAAGGTTAATTATGATACTTATGTCATTTAAAGTAATATAATTAGCTAAGAATCAACACAAGTGTAGTTTTTTTTTTTTTTTTGGGTCAAGCCATCCGGTATTCGGTGCCACATGGGCAACCGACTAGTCTGGATTCGAGCCAGGTAGGACCCTTGTGGAGCGGCAAAGCTCTCCTTCACAAGTTTTAAAGCGACTCGAACTCGAGACCTTGGTTAAGGATGGAGGAGCCCGTGCCACTCTATCATAGCCCTCGTGGGTAACACAAGTGTAGTTTTTGATTAGGCTTAACATTGACCTGGGGCAGGTTTGAATCTCACAGATTAATTTTTATTTTAAAATAATGATATTTTATTTACAATATTTAAAATTTAAACTGAATTGAATAGTTTAATCTTGAGTTTGAGTCCAACCTAAAACCTACAAATTAAAAAAATCTAAAACCCAACCTAAATCTTGGCAAATTGAGTTGGACGAAAATTATTCTCTCTACCTTATATTAACGAGCTAAATTGGGATTAATTGAACCTCGGATTGGACGTTAGGTATGATTTTTTAAAAATAAAATTAAGATTTGAGCTTGAGCTTGAGCTTGAGCTTAAGCTACCTAATCTCAGTCGAGCTTAAGGTGCCTAATCTCGGTCAAACTTAGCTCCAAACCTGACACTATATAAACAAAATAATATGTCCTTATTTGTTGGGTGTCGATGACATCATAGCAACCCTAAATGATAAGTGAAACAAATGAGATTTTCTTTATTTATCATAGAAATTTTTTATTATATTTGAAACAAAATTTAAATTTTTTTGAACATAATTAAAAAAAGAGATTATCTCTATTTATCAAAGGAATTAAAATTTAATCAAAAAGTAAAGCTGTTAAGTAAAAATAAATTACTTTATTTTAGTTTATAAAAATTAATTAATTTACAAAAATTAGTTAATTTATTAATAAACCGATCAATTTTTAAATCATAAAAATTATTAAAATAAACAGAATTGAAAATTTTAAAATCAAATTAAAAATTTAATTGATTGAAAATTTTAAATTAATTCGTTTATAATAGTTGAACGTTTTAATCATTAGTTATTAATATAATTTTATAAAAAAATTTAAAAAATTAATAATAAAAAATCTTTTAAAAATATGGTTAGGGTCATAATTCATAAGGACTATTTGTGAAAGTGCGCGCCTTTCTGGCTTTAACTTTCACCGTCGTCTACGTCACGGCGATGACGAACCGACGAAGAGTTTGACGTCTTTTAAGACACCAATGAAAGAAGGCTTCCTCAGTCAGTCAATGGCAACTATTTGGATTTTGGACATAATTATTCTCAAAATCTGGAGACCGTTAAGAATATTGTCTATTCGACAATACGAGGACTAATCTTGAATTATTGTTTAATTTAGATATCGAGTGCAATTACATTAAAAGGTTCAAATATTAATTCGGACAGAAAAAATTTAAAATTTAAAAAATATTAAATTATTATAAAATTGACATAAAATGAAAATTAAACAAAATTTTAAAACACAATTAAAGAAATAAACTATCTTTATTTATTAAAGAAGTCAAATTTTAATTAAAGATTAATTACTTTTAGTTTATAAAAATTAATTAAATTATGTAAATTATTGGTTGATTAATTAAGAAACTGATATATTTTAATAATAAAGATTATTAAGGTATATTAAAATATAATCTATCCAAAATTATTACAATTAAATCAACCGTTCAATTATTTAATTATTAGTCATTAGTAGAATTTTATAAACAATTTAAAAATATTAATAATAAAAAATATGTTTAAAATATGGTTGCTGAACATAATTCACAGGGAACACTTGTCCCTTTCTAACTTTAGCTTTCATCATCGTATACGTCATGGCGATGACTAGCGGACGAAGATTAAAAATATTAATAATAAAAAATATGTTAAACATATGGTTGCGGAACATAATTCACAAGGAACACTTGTCCCTTTCTAGCTTTAGCTTTCATCATCGTCTACGTCATGGCGATCACTAGCGGACGAAGACTTCGAAGTCTTTTTAAAACATCAATCGAATCCTATTTGGGACATCATTATTCTCAAAATCTAAGAATATTGTCTGTTTGCAACAGGAGGACTAATCTTGAATTATTGTTTTATGCTTTTATTATATAGTGAGCTCTTTTTGGAGACTAAAATGAGTAAGATCCGCTTACTAAGTTGATTAGTCACGTGTGATTTTGAAAAGAAAAAAGATATTACGATATCTTGTTTAGAAAATTTGTATAATTCTCCTACAACTTAAAATTATTTTATTGATCATAATACATCGAATTTAATGTGTATTTGTACATTAAAAATCACATGTTAAATAATTTTAAAATATTAATTTAATGTGTATTAGTAGAATTTTATAAATAATTTTAAATTATTAATAATAAAAAATATGTTAAAAATATGGTTGCGGAACATAATTCACAAGGAACACTTGTCCCTTTCTGGCTTTTGCTTTCATCATCGTCTACGTCATGTCAATGACCAGCGGACGAAGAGCTTTCATCATCGTCTACGTCAGGGCGATGGCTAGCGGACGAAGACTTCTAAGTCTTTTAAAACATCAAAGAAAGAAGATTTCGTAGTCCTTAAATCTCAATCGCTCCTATTTGGACATCATTATTCTCAAAATCTAAGAATATTGTCTGTTTGACAATTGGAGGACTAATCTTGAAATATTTTTGGAGACTCAATTGAGTACGATCCGCTTGCCAAAGTTCATTAGTCACATGTGATTTTGAAAAGAAAAAAGATGTTACGACATCTTAGATCAATTCGGCAAGCAAATATACTAATAAATAAAATTATAATATTTCACCACAAAAATATAAATTATCTCGTCAAGTTTTAAGATTAAAATCAAATTTAATATCACAATTTACAAACTAAAAATAATTAAAAAATTGATGATAATGCTTTTCAATTTATTCTCTCCCTCTTTTTTAAATTTTTTATATTTTGGTTGGACTCTCTTGATAAGATCATCATACAATTGTGTATGTTATGAACACGGACATATATTCGTCCTTCACATCTTTGCATCCTATGCTAGAGACTTATTTATTTAATCAACCGCCATCATTTTGTGTTTACTCGATTATCATCCCTATAAATTAATGATATGTTTGTAATTATGAATTTCTTTGATAATTATAATTCTGATAAAAACTATCTAAGTGTGAAGGCAGAGAACAATATCTAAAGCTTAAATTCCTAACCACACTTAATATACGACTCAGACCTTTCCGAGGTTTTTTTCTCTCTACACATTCTGTCATTCATCTCTCTCTACTTACTTGTGTAGAGCTCCTCAGACTGTATACACAACAAAGAATGGAGGTATGCTTTGCAAATTGACATATCTTTTTGTTCTCTTGATTCTCAGTGAACCGAAAACTAACTTCAACGTCAACTGGTTCACGGTTCTCCAGCAAAAGATGGTGTTGAAGGTGACGATGATTTGCCAGAAATGCCGGACTAAGGCTCTCAAGATTGTTGCAGATTCACATGGTAATTTAACATTATGCAACATTAGCTTTCTGTTCTAAGTTCTAAATACACCGATCCTTATCTGTTGGAGCATAACAAATGCGTAAGTTGTAGCTCGAGGTCGTAGGAGTAAGGTTTATAGGGTAATGTGTTAGCCGCGTTAACTGATGTTGTACTTCGAAATGGTTTCAGGAGTGACATTTCTGGGTTTAGAAGGAGACAAGAAAGAGAAAGTGGTGGTGATCGGAGATGGATTCGACGCCGTAGCGATGGTTGGCAAGTTGAGGAAGAAAGTTGGACACACGGAGATTGTCAGTCTTGGAGCAGCGTGAACAAATGCTAGACATGTTGCAAAATTTTATTCTTGTCCTAGTTTATTTGCTTTCTAAGTAATTATTCAACAAATTTAAATTCAACTTTGCATGTGCTTATCTAATTAATTAATAATTATGTTATCATTTTTCTATTTAGGAAGAACATCATTTAATTGACACTTCTTCCACTGATTTACGACAGAGATCGACATTTCTTCTAATATTGAGTCTTTCGCCTTCCTTTATTGAAAAAGCAAGTTAAATTACAATAAAATTAACCAAATTCAAATAAACACGTGGATAAAATATATTTTATATATTTCTTATTTAATTTTAACATTTTAAATTGGACATATAAAAAGTAAAGTTTGTGTTTTATTAGAATTCCAGGTAGTTAATGGAAAATTGTGTTTGGGTAGATATCATGGATCATGGACACTTTCTTGTGAGTTTATGATATACAACAATTGACTCCTTATTTGATTTTTAAAAGGAGTCTATGACATACACGTGATAAGGATGAAAACATAACAAAATTTCATCTGCAGCTTTTTAGTTATTGTGTGAGTATGACACAGTAATGATGGGCATTATTTTGTGATGATGTGGCACAATGATGATGGACAGTAAATATACCTCTTATATTTAGTGGATTCTTTGAAATCTACTCAGATATGTGAATATCTCCTTTGTGAGTAAGGAGTCTAGAGGTTCACGCAAGTTGAAAAAAAGAATCTGGCAGTGAGTTGCTTAACGATGCGTGGATATTGGGTTATGTGAGGTTGTGTGGGTCACGTATGAAACAAGGTTTTTTCTGGTTTTACTGACTGCGTATGATTTGTTGGGCAGCACTTTTTCCCACGGTTAACATTGAATAAGCAGTTCACGTATTTCAATTGGAGTTGCTGATTTTCTGTGCTTTTGAAGAAGGTTACTGGTTTCGGGCACATGGGAGGATATTTGTTAATGGATGCATGATTTGTAAGTGCAACAACTTGGTTTTATTATTGAACAATTTCAGATCTATTTCTAGAGAGCTTATCAATTTGAAAAGTTATCTTTCTCTATTTTTATTTATTATTTTGTTGAGTGTTGAATTGTTCGTTTAATTATTTGAGTGATTTAATTACTGTTCTTGTTTCAAAAGAGTGTTGAGAAAAATTCTCTATTGAAATTAGTACGTGGCAGTAGTACTATTGGGTGTGAAATTCTTTCACGAGAAGTGAGGTTGAGGGATAGTGTCAATGGTTGAATGGTGTCGGCTCAGTAAAGCCTAAGGTAAATCTACTGTACTTCAGTAAAAGTTATTAAGCTGGGTGAGGGCCCCGCAGACGTAAGCAAGGTGTGCCGAACTGCGTTACCAAATTTCTGGTGTTTTTATTATTTCGGTTTAACTTATTTTATATTTTATTGGTGCTAAAGAAATTTACGGACAGTTTGCGAAATAATTAACTCCCTTCGATTTTTTCACATGTGTATAAGAAAAGAAATCATGATTTAATTAAAATTGTAATACTTAAATTTAAAATAGTCTAACAATAATTTTGTATGTGTTATGAATCTTCTCGTTAAAAGACTAATTCAATGTATTATTGAGGCTTCTTTTTATATTATTTATAATATTTAAAGTTTCAAATTAATTCATCAACAACTTTAATTTAAAATTTAAAATAATTAATTAATATTTAGAAATTTTCTGCCTCTTCTCTTCTTGTTTTTTTTTAATATAGAATTCTAGAACTTACATCGTATTCAAGATTTTACAAAAGTCGTAATGATATTAAATTATAAATTATTTCTTTCTGAGCTTTTCGATGTTGGGTAATCTCCTAAAAAACTCCCGACAGCTGCTAATTAGCTGGTTCGCATAAAGAAGTCTATTTGGGCAGGCAATTACTTTAAGATTATAAGCTCTTCGTACGACGACTACAAGCAGTTTTGGTAGCTAATACGGACCAATCGAGCAAAAGCAAGCTCTGCTGCACGAGTCTAAGTCAACATAGTGTGAAATGTGGAGCGCTTTCGTCTTCCTTGCAACTTGAAAGGAATTAAGTTGGAGAGCTGACAGGATTAATCCGAATTAAAATGAATAATTTAAATTTAAATTAATTAAAATTTAATATGAATTTAATGTAAATTTAAATTGATTAGAATTGAACTAATAAAATAATAGTTTTAGTGAACTCGAGTCGGATAAGTTAGAATTAAATCGAGCAACCAATCAACCTATTGTCACCTTCGTCTGCAGAGGTTGTCAGGGATATGAGTACCGATCCATATTGACCGGAGAACGATACTCAAATCCTTGGTAAAGTACCGGTTATATATACTCGTCAGTACTGGATGGTTTCAACTTATACTGCCCAGTAATCAAAATATCAAAAATTTTGGTGAGCAAATTGAAATTTCTAAAAAATAGGGACCAAATTGAAAACAAAAACCTCTAATACTAAAACCTAACCTAATTCATTTTCTCCTTCAATATTTAGTTGCTGCCTCAAAGACTGTCCCATGCACCGATGCACGTCTCTATGTCATCTCATACTCGTATCGTCGCCCTTCCTCATCCTCACACACATCTCTTTGTCCTTAGTTGTAGTCGCTTCCTCGGCAATCGCCACTGTTTCCTCCACCGCTCGTTGCTTCCTCCTCTTTCGCTTCTTCGTTAGTTCCTCGACAATTTGCTATCCATGCACTAGTTGCCATTGTCGCTGGCTGCTGCTCTCCACGCACCACCGTTGTCCATTACTTTCCACACACCGCTTGTGCATCAAGTCAGCCAGTCTCCACTCCCCGACATAGAAATAACTCTAGACCAGAGTCTAGAAGCTAGGTCTGCATTACTCAACCTACGACCTGCGACCCAACTTAACCTACGACCCGACTCAATCTGCATTACTAATTACCTTGGTTGCAATTTGTCTCTTTTTTTTTGTGTTTTAGGTTGTTTATTTCTATTCTAAATTTCAATTGCATTGTATTTTTGTTATGTTATGTGTATATTGTAAATGATTTATAAAATATTCATTGGGTTTAGAAGTTGGAATTTATTGTGTGAATTGTGTATGGTTCAATAACATTTAAGCATTGTGAATTCAAGAAGAAAGGAGTTAAACTATTCTATTTTTGGCATTATTTGTATTTTAATTCATATGAGATATCTTTTGTAATAAGGAAGTTGATTTGGCATAGGATTCTGCTATCTTATAATATGTAAAATTTTGGAAGTCAAGGAATTTGTGGAAGGAAGGAATCTTTAAAGAATAAAGAATCCTCAAAGAGGAAGGACTTGTTGTATATAAATAAGCAGTCCATGGTGTGACAAAGATCATCTTTCTTAGCTACTGTGTTTAGGCGCTTTCGGAGATCAATTACAAAGTTTTACAACAGATTTTTTGTTTGAAGACTCTCCATGATTATGTTTTAATGTTGTTGCTCACATAGGAGAGTGTTCATTGGCTCAAGTGCTTTTTGTTTCTTTTATTCTTGATTTAATCATTTGAGATATTCTTCTCTTTGTTTCATTCTTTGTTTTAAAATCCTCTGTTAAAGTTAGCATGAGTTGGTCATTCTATTGGATGTTAGATACTCTCACGTGGGTGAGTACGAGTAGATAACTTCAAGGATTAAGTGGTGTTAGCTCCGTAATATTCTTTTATAAGTCTATTGTACTATTGTGAAAGTTGATTAATCTGGGTAAGGGCCTCACAAACGTAGGTCGTGTGTGCTGAACTGCTTAATAAATTTCTTGTGCTTTGTGTGTGTGATTTATTTGTTGTGGGCTTAATCTATTTGCTTACAAAAGAATTATGGAAATTGCAGTTGCTTGCCCATTTACTTTGTGAGAAGCAACTGTAAATTTTTGTTAGAAACAATCGTGATAGAACGAAAATTTTGCAAAACTTTGACTTTAAGTTTTTCAATTGGTATCAGAGTGTGATTCACCTCATCAAAACTTAGTGTGTCAAGTTGGTGTCGATCAGTATTTCGCACTTATGATTACTAGAGAAGGAGCGTCGATTACTAGGTCACCTTTACTAGATGGCTCTTATTATCCTACTTGGAAATCAAGAATGAAAGTGTTTATTCAAGCACAAGGGACAAAAGCCTAAACTTTTATGTTGAAAGGCTGGACTCATCTTATGACAACTAATGAAAAGAATGAAGCGGTACCTAAAGATCCATCTGAATAGACAAAGGCTGTAGAAAAAGAAGCGTTTGGTAACTTTCTAGCAATGCATGCAATTTTCAGTGTTGTAGATGAAAGTCGTTTCAGTATGATATCAGCGTGTGAATCAACAAAAGAAGCTTGGGATACATTACAAACTATATATGAAGGATCACAATTGGAGATAACATCAAAATTTCAAGTGTTGGCTATTAGATTTTAAGAGCTTAAGATGGAGGAAAATGAAACTATTAGAGATTTTCATGAACAGTTGCATGATATTGCCAATCAAGCATATCAACTTGGCAAGAATTACTTAAATCTAAAACTTGTCAAGAAAACCTTGAGCTCGTTGCCTCCTAGATTCATACCAAAGATTGCAACTATTGAAGAAGCGCATGACATGAATGAGTTATCTTTGGATAAGGTAATTAGAATTCTCACAAACTTCAAGATGAACCTGTTGAAAGACAAGAGTGAGAAAAATAAAGGATTGGCGCTTCAAGCTAAAGTTGCTAAACCTATGCATGATTCAGGAGATGATTCCAATGAAAATGAAGATCTGGTGTCGCTAACAAGAAATTTCAACAAGTGGTTGCAGAAGGTAAAGAAAGATAGACATGAGTTCATGCAAAATGGTGGCAGTTCATCCAACTATAACTTTAAACAGCAAGCAAAAACTCAAAAAGGTGAAAAGAAGGCAAAGAAGATATAATGTCACGAGTATCAAGGTTTTAGGCATATGCAAGCAGATTGTGCTAACATTTTTAAAAGGAGAAAAAGGAGATCTTACACCAACACTTAGAGTAAAAACGGATATAAAAGTAAGTATGGCAGCGAAGAAGAAATTGTGAGTCATCATACTACGTAAAAAAAGTCCAGTTGCTTGCTTAGTAACAACCAGTGAAGAAACTGAAGATGAAGATTAAGATGTTTTAGCATCAAACTCTAACTCTAATAATGACAACGACAACTTTGACAGTAAATCAAAATTCAAAAAGGAAGATATCTGCTAGGCCTATGAATTAATGTATAGCAAATGGGTAAAGACGTGTGAACAAAATGAGAAGTTAAAGAGGGAGAATTGTAACACCCCACTCCCGCGTGACCCGAACCCGACATCGTTGGTGATATCCGAGTCCATGCCCCGCGAGGGTGGCGTACTACATCAGTCAGTCGAAACTCAGTAGTAATATTTTCTTTTTCATTTTTTTAAAACAGTCATTCGCGCGGAATATAACACTCTGAGCCCACGTTCATAAATAAATAGTTTCAGTTATTCCAATCATTCAATAATAATTTACAATCATTTAATGAATGAAAAGTCATAACCAAATTGGGTTCATTATAAATACAAAGCATCCTTTACAGAGATTTTGAAAACCAATTTAATAAGACACTAATGCAGACGCGAACTGATCCCGACCTCTATCCTTCACTTGCCTACAGTAGACATACTCCCGTGTCGACCGGGGTATTCTTCAAGACCTGAAAAATAGATGCAAATTTTTGGTGAGTTTTACGAACTCAGTGAGGAACCATCATCGATGGTTCGCCCAATACATGCATCATACAAACACATTACAGTAATAGCACAATCAGAAATACCATCTCAATCAATAGATATAAGCAGATCACACTTGTATACCATTTACAGTATTCAATCAAATATGTATGCAATGCACATGTGACACTTTCCCATTTTATTTTAGCGTTGTGACCGAGCGCGTAAATAGTGAATAGTATTCAGTGGACGCTTGGCGTCTAGGGAGTAGGACTCCCTTCGAGCTCGAGGCTCTTTTTCAGTATTAGTATCAGT
>JAOTAX010000003.1:4459997-4472398 GCA_025629825.1 Erythroxylum guanchezii
TCCCGGAATAGAGGATGAACAATGCGAGTGTGCTGGGCACCCCCTTGTTTGTCAGAAGCCTCCATTTTAGCATTGAAATCGCCCCCCACCAACCAAGGGTCCGAAATAGTAGAACCGATCCAACCTAACAGACTCCAGAGGACTCTCTGATTGGTATGCTGGGGACTGGCATAAACTGGGGTAAAAGCAAAGGAAAAATCACCCAGCCGGACCTTCGTGTGTATGAATTGACGGTGCGCAATGACTACCGAGACCTCAATCCCAGCTTTCCAAAGCAACCAGATACCACCGGAAAAACCCACAGCCTCAACACAGAACGAGTAATCAAAACCTAACTTCCTAATCACATCGGCAGCCCTGGCCCCGCTAATGAGAGGTTCGAACAAAACCAAAATACCCGGGTGATACATACGTATATAGGTACGTAGTATTGCCTGGGTAGACGGCCCGCCCATGCCTTGACAATTCCATAAGAGGACAGACATCAAGAACAGGTCAAGTGCTCGGGAGGTAACACATCCGATGAAACAGTAACAGTATCCGAGAGTGGGCCCGAGTCGTCACTCTCCAGAATCTCCATCGCGAGCACCTCCAACATAACAGTAGGGTAGTGTTCCGTAGAGCCGTCGGGGGGCTCGGTCGGTTGCAATAGATCAGGCGCCGACTCACCTCCGGCCCTAGCGATAGATTGAACTTCTTGCATAGGGCAATTATTAGGATGGTCGCAATCGCGAGGAGGGAGGAAATTAGTATCACAAATCATTTCAGAGTGAGAAGCAAAATTAACAGCAATATGAGAATTGGAATCAGAGGGGAGTAGAGATACCTCGGGTTTGCTGATCCCACCTACCTGAGGACGACTAGCTGCCGCCTGATTGTGGGTAATCTCGGAGTAGGCATGTATCTGAACATTACCTGTGGCTGCCGCCTGGCTAAGGACACACACGGAGACAGCAGACACCTTAGCTTTACCTTTGGTATTATTTCGTGAATGACGTTGACCCAGCTGAGAGGTGGAGGCTCCATGATGCTCTTTGGAAATGCCCAAAGTAACCAAATCAGTAAAATCCCAACGAGCCCCTGTCCCTGTCAATTCCTTCGGTACTGTGGCTGTCCCCTCAGAAGCAGTGACCTGGTTGCCTGTCTCAAGAGTTGACAAGGCTGTAAACCTAGAGCCTGCCCCTGTAGAAGCCAACGGTTGCTTGCGAGATTGACGTTGAAGTGGACGTTGAACGGAAGCATGAGGGGAGCGGCGTTGCACCACCATCCAAGGCCCGTACCGGTCAACCCCCGTCGCCTGCTGAACGGCTACTGCTGATCCCTCCAAGTTGCGTTGAGCGGTGAAAACAGGGGCCTGTCGCTGATTCTCTGGCGTGAGGGAAGGATCATCGGACTGACGCGAAGAGCATTTGGTGGACTCATGACCCACCATCCCACAAGAGAAACACACTGTCGGAAGTCCTTCATAAACCACCCTCACCGTCTCACCATCAAGCTCCACCGATGAGATTAAGGGAATGGTAAGGTCGATGTCGACGACTATGCGTGCAAACCAACCGCGTTGTGTCTGCATGGTTGTTTCATCAATGCGGACTGTCTGTCTCACTTGGTTGCCTAACGCAGAAAGGATCAGTGGATGATAACGAGCGATAGACAACTCCGGAAACCTAACCCAGGTGACAGCTCTGGTGACCTTTCCCTGGGAGGGCCGAAAGCTGGGTGTCCATCGCTGAACAGACAAAGCATGCCCGAAGATAACCCACGGGCCATTAGTTAAAGCATGAAGGAAGTCGGAATGATTGATGAATTTCACAAGAAAATAATCGTAGTCCAGGTCGATAATCTTCGTGGGACCTGTCGGACGCCAAAGCAGAGCCAAACGGGTGCAGAGCACCTTGTAACCAATCCGAAGACCCAGAAGTTTAATGACCACCGAGTTATCCCACTGGTGATCCAGCTTCTCCTTGAATGATTGAGAGAGCAAGACGCCCTTCCTTTCCTCCCCCATCAGCTGAGTAATGTCGCCGTCCATCGGCTCAATCAGTTCTTCCACTGGCCAAGCATGGGACACAGGGGCTACTTCCACCGAGGAAGTACCTAAAACCGCACTATACGAAGGTTTTGGATCCGGGGGAGGATCCTCTTCACGCGCACGAACACGAACCTTCTTAGTTAGGTGACCTTCCTGCACAGGTGAGGCCATGCACCCACAAAAGAGACGTGAATACCAGAAAGAAAGTGAAGACGAAGAGCCGAAAGAAACACCGTACGGAGCTTCTGTTAACCGACTTTGGTTGTGTGTTTATGTATGGCCGAGACCCCCCTACAGACGACTTTAGTGCATGGAGAGAGTTGGTGTGGCTTGAGATGGATCAGTTATGTCCCTTCCTAGCTCTAGCTTTTACCGTCGTCTACGTCATGGCGATGACGAACGGACGAAGACTTGGAAGTCTTTTAGAGCACCAACGAAAGAAGACTTTCTCAATCACTCTTATTTGGACATTATGATTCTCAGAATTTAGACATGGTTAAGAATATTTGACGAAAAGAGGACTAATCTTGAATTATTGTTTTATGCTTTTATTAAAGTGAGCTCTTTTTGGAGACGTAAATGAGTAATTCATTAGTCACTTGTGATTTTGAAAAGAAAAAAGATTTACGAAAGTTTGTATAATTCCCGTACAACTCAAAATTATTTTATTGACCATAATATATCAAATTTAACGTGTATTGTACATTAAAAAGCACATGTCATCCTAATTAATTGACATCCTTAATTACAAATATAAACATTAGTGTCATGCAAATAATCATACCAATGATGCGAGTCATCAAAATTAACGGAAAAAAAACTCTCCATTATAACAATAAAAATGTGGTGAAAGTTTCACTTATATATAAAATCTAAAAAAATTTAAAGTCAAATTAATAAGTAAATTTACTATATTCAAATAAGAATTTATAAAATTTAATGTTTCATTCTATAATTATAAATTATCTCGTCAAGTTTTATGAATGAAATTAAAGTTAATATGATAATCAATAAGCTCTTAAACGAAAACAATAAAATATAATAAAAACACTTTTCGTCTTATTCTCTATTTTTTCTCACTTTTTATATTTTGGCTCTGTCTATAAATCTTACTTCTTTTTTTTTATATATTTCAAAATAGGCTATCTATACCATATACAGCCTTGTAAGTAATTAGTGATCATATCTCAACATGCATAGATGTACACGGTTCTTGAAAGTTACATGATTGTCACACATAGTTGTGTATGTTATTAATACAAACGTATATGTGATCGTATATATCTTCACCCTGCCTGTCCTTTAGCATAGAGTTCTAGAGACTTAAACTGTTGATCTATTCGGTCAACGTTTAAATAGAGGACACAGGCATGTAATTAAGAATTTCTTTGATAATAAAATTTCTGACTTTGACTATATAAGTGTGAAAGGAGAGAACATGTCTAAAGCTTAAATACCTAAACCACAGTTAATATACGACTCAGACCTTTCCGAGTTTTCTTTCTCTACAGATTCAGTCATTCATACCTCTCTAGTTACTTGTGTAGAACTCTTCCGATTGTATACACAACAAAGAATGAAGGTATGCTTCGAAAATTCACACATCTTTTCTGTTCTCTTGATTCTCAGTGAACCGAAACTAACTTTCACGTCAACCTTTTCACTGTTCTACAGCAAAAGATGGTGTTGAAGGTGACTATGAAGTGCGAGAAGTGCCGGACTAAGGCTCTCAAGATTGTTGCAGATTCACATGGTAATTTAACATTATGTAAAATTATCTTTCTGTTCTAATGTAAAATTATCTTTCTGTTCTAAGTTCTAAATACACCGATACTTATCTGTTGGAGCATAACAAATGCGTAAGTTGTAGTTCGAGGTTGTAGGAATAAGGTTTATAGGGTAATGCGTTAGCGGCATTAACTGATTTCAGAAACTGATGTTGTACTTTGAAATGGACTCAGGAGTGACATCTATGGGATTAGAAGGAGACGAGAAAGAGAAAGTGGCGGTGATCGGAGATGGACTCGACGTCGTAACGATGGTTGCCAAGTTGAGGAAGAAAGTTGGACACACGGAGATTGTCAGTCTTGGAGCAGCGTGAACAAATACTAGACGCAGCTGCAAAATTTACTTCTTGAACTTTTTTCAAATTGAAAGTAAAAATAAATATGTTACTATTTTCAAGGGAAATTGTAGGTTCTCCAAATAATTAATAAGATTGTCGAACGCGTGAAACTAAATCTGATTGTCCAGTTTATCGAAAATTACAATATAATTAACCAAATTCAAATAAATATGCGTATAAGAAAAAAAAAACCATAAATTGTAATACCTCAAACTAAAAATAATTTTAATTTAGATTCAACAATGACACAACTATCATAAATTTATACATTTTTTATATGTATTATCTATTTCTTCTATTTATAATATTTCAATTTTCAAATTTAATTCATCAACAACTTTAATTTAAATTTAAAATAACTAATTAAGAGTTAATTAATAATTTCCTTATAAATTTAGAAATTTTCTGCCTCTTCTCTTTTTTTTTATAATATAGAAATCTAGAAATTACATCATATTCAAGATTTTACAGAAGTCGTAATGATGTGAAATTATGAACTATTTCTTTCTGATCTTTTCGATGTTAGGAAATCTCCTAATAAAGTCCCAACAACTGCTAATTAGGCAGTTCACAGAAAGAAGACAATAAAAGTCGATTTGGGCAAGCAACGACTTTAAGATTATATGCTCTTCGTACGACGACTACAAGCAGTTTTGGTAGCTACGGACCAATTGGGCAAAGCAAGTTCTGGTGCAGGAGTCCAAGTCAACATAGTGTGAAACGTCGAGCGCTTTCACACTATGTCGTTGAAATGATATTCTTGCAAGGGACTATCATAATTTAACTTGAAAGGGAAGGAAAGGAATTAAGTTGGGTAGTTATGATAGGATAAATCCGAGTTTAAATTTAAATTAATTAAATTTTAATATGAATTTATTCTATTTCTTACAGAAATCGTATATTTCTTTCTCTTTTCGATGTTAGATAGGGTACTAAAAAAGTCCCAACAACTGGTCATTAGCCAGTTCATAGAAAGAAGGCAATAAGAGAGGTCGATTTGGGCACGCAATTACTTCAAAGACTATAAGCATTTCGTACCGTCGTGCGACGACTACAGGCAGTGTCAGTAGCTATGGACAAGGAGACCAATTGAGCAAAGCAAGCTCTGGTGGCAAGGATGCCAGGAATGCATGGACTCATGAGTCTGAGTCAACGTAGAGTAAATTGTGGAGCGCTTTCGTCTTCCTTGCAAGGAAAGGAAAGGAAAGAAATTAAGTCGGACAGGTTTGAAATGAGTAATTCAAATTTCAATTAACCAAAATTTAAATTAAACTCAAATTGAGTTAATAAAATAATAATTTGAGTTAACTCGAGTCTAATAAGTTAGAATTAAATCCAACACACTAACTCGACCTATTATCCAATCTATATCTTTATTCAATTAAACTTAAAGATTCATTTCTATGATAATTTGCAACTTCCTCCTGACCAAACCAAACCAAACAACCATCACCATGAACCAACACAAATGACATTTATTTCAGAATTTAGATACATTAACACAATCAATTCAATTTAGTATTTAGAATCGAGATTTTAGATCACGTTCCAATTCAACCAAAACATTTTATACACAAACACAACTCAACCCAACCAATTCAGTATCCAGATTTCATAATTCTAAATCATGCAACAACACAAAAAATACCGTCCATCATCCAACCAAAACCATCATCCTAATTCCAACATTTCAATGATCCAATCCAATGCAACAAAAATTTTAACTAAGCATGAAAATTTTGAAGTAAAAAAATCACAAAACCAACTTCGAGTCTTCGGATTTTGTCACGGCTCAGAATCTGGACACGTCTTTGGTGGCTTCAGTGCAGTGGCTTCGGGCGGTGTAGGCGGTGGCGCCTTTAGGTCCCCGTGGAGGAAGCATCTTCAACCGATGCCAAGGGAGGATGAGCGAAGGAGGCGAGGTGCAGAGCAGAGACGGCGATGGTGGCGACGGTTAGATGTGACAGTGAGAGGACGACGGTCCACGGAGATGAGGCAGGCGACGCACAGAGAAGAGAAGGAGGCGGCGATGCACAGAGATGAGAGGAGTGAATCGGCGGGGGGGAGGAGGGGGGAGAGAACCGAATGAAAACATCTGGTATTGACTGATATTTTAAGCCGATACCAATGATGGCCCGTATCATTCCGTTTTCTGGTCGGTATCATCCAGAACGATACGGTATCCTAAACGTTGAGTTTAATATTGATAAATATTTTAATTTTTAAACCTCTTCGCTTGTTAATTTAATTTTAGGTCCAACTTTTAAAATATCAGAAATTACGTCTCATCGGAATTCTTTAGATATTACTGTTGTTGTGGTCGTTATGGAAGGAAAAACCCAGTCGCTGTCTTGCCAAGTCAAAAACCGACAACCGAAGTCGGGACAGGACTTGGAATTTTCCAAGGTAGAAAGTAGAAAGCTACTAGTCTTAGAGCACCTTTTTACTGTTCCAACTTCTATAACAGTGTGAGAGAGCTATTGTTCCGACTGCTTATCAGTTTCATGCAAGAACCGTAAGTTTGAAGAAATTCATTCAAGTTAAATTTCATTATTTTGTATAGGGATAATAAATGACAAACCCAACTTTTTCAAAAATTGTTTATTTTATTGAAAATTAGGTAATTTAATTTAATAATTATATTCATTAATATTTTGTTAATATAATTAAAGTAATATCAAAAGTTTCCTGATTTTTATAAGATTTTTAATATTTGAATATATAATTAATGTTTTAAAAATCAGACTGGAAGTTAAACTAATAAGACAAAAGGTTTAAGATTTAAAAAGTTCAACCAGTATTAAAACATCATAAAATCAATTAAAAATTGAATAAAATTAAAATTTTGAAATATAATTGAAAGAGATTGTCATTTTCTATGAAAAATTTTGAAGTTTAATTAAAAACGAGATTATTAAATAAAAATTAATTGATTTATTTTAGTTTATAGAAACTTATTTATTAATAAAAGTTGATCAATTAATTAATAAATTGATCGATTTTAACAACAAGAATTATTAAAGTAAATCAAACTACAAAGTTAAAAATTAAATAAAAAAATTGAACAGTTCAAAGTTTTTATAATTGAACCGGTTCAATCCGGTTAAATTTTTTAATACTTGAATATTTATTATTATAATCTAAAAATTATATTGATGAAGACAAAAAGGTATATAAATTATTTATATTAACAAAAGCAAATTATTAAATTTAATTATCTGATTTTATAAGTTTAAATGATTAATTAAAGAAAAAACCACATCCGATAATTATGTAATGAATTGAAACATCAAAAAGTTTTTCCATACCCATCATTGTCGGTGGCTATCCAAATTTGACTAGCTACATGGCCCAGCACTAGACCGACAGAAAAGGCTCTCCATTTTGCCTGTTTCTTCCCAGCCACAAAGCTCTGGAAGCCAGAACCAACCACACCAAAATCAACTTTATTGTTAATAATCCAAACTTTCTGTTAGGTGTATGCTTTTATCTATATTCAATGTTTAGATTGTGTTAGGTGTATCCGTTTGTCAATATTCAATGTCTTGATGGTGAAATTAATCTCTTTAAACAAATATTTAATTTAAAAAATTAAAGATTCAAATCACACTCTTAAGAATTATCTTAATTTAAAAATATTTATAAATGTTATTTGAATGGAATGTATATGATACTGGAGATTCAAGCTACATGATATATGTGTATATATTTCAATTATTAATGAACTAATCAGATAATTAACGTGATTTGATGCACCAAGAAGTACTAATCCACTATTCATACAATAGACAGAAGTCACAAGAATCATAAATCTTAATTAAGTTGAAGTTGAATAAATCCTAAATCTTCCGAGAAGAGTTTCTGTCATTTGAACTATTGCTCGTTGGCTTGCAGTAGCAAGTCTGCTAGAATTACAAATACGAAAGGGAAGTGAACAAAAGGTCGGAATGTAAACAAACCAGAAAGCTTGGAAGTGGAGATGAACAACGGCTGCAACTAGGTAGGAATACACTTGGGAACTTTGACTTATCATCTGGTTGAAAAAGAAAAGTTTTGAGCCTGCCCAGGCTCCCCGTATGCCAAATAAGAAGGTTGCCAACATTTTTTTTGACAAAAGCTTCTTACATGGCATTCAGGGAGCCAGGCAGAACTTTCATTTTTCCAGACGAAGACCAACCGATGTAGATCATCACCCTCTGTCTGTTTCGATCTTCACAACCTGAAAACTGCAGAAAATTTACATGCATTCACAAAACTTATTCTCCAGGTTTCCAATTCTGATGCTTGTAACACATGCCAAAGCAGGTTAAAGAAAGCACTCACTGTTGTGTTTGGTATCAGACAGGAAATTATTATTCTTCTTCATTCCCATAAACAACTAAGAGAATCCTGGAATTTATAGAACATGGAGAATAGAATACTGGAAAGAAGAGAAAAAGTGTCTAAGAAAAAGATAGAGAAAAAGCATGAGGAAAAAGAAATAAGAATGGATAGTGGAGAAGGCGGCAGGTAGGGGTTGTTTCCAATGAATAAGTTCAAGACAAAGAGCCAAAGCTGCCTGGGTTTTACAGGTTGCCATTTTGTCACTTCTTAATTTGGTAAAGTTAATCTCCAACATACTTATGTTTACTTTACTTTATTCATCTAATTAATATTTTCTTTTTTGGATTCATAATTCATTTATGTGCATATTCTTCTAGAAACCCTTTTCGTTTGGTCTTGAACTGGATTCAGATTGGAGAATGCTTGCTTACTTGGAGATTCTTACAACGGCTTCTGATAGTTTCTTGACGACGACAGGGCCAAAAGCCATCACACGAGTCAAAAGCAAAAGCCAGTATTACAAACGCAGGATGTGTTACTTTCGGACAGCTATCAGGTCCGTTCTCAATAAGTTATCAATAATAACTCTACTTCATTGTCATTTGCAGACATTAGTTTTTACCTACAGAAGTAGAATTGGAGGTTTTGAATTCGAATTCTCAGTAAGAGTTCTCAAGCATTTTGAATTTATGTTCGTGAAGAAGGATTAATAATAATAATCACTAATAATTACTAAATAATAAAATATTAGAGATTGAGTTTAATTTAAATTTAAATAATTAATTTGAAAATTATTATATATACACTAAAATTTTAATTAATATAAGCAATGCATGTACATTATTTTTTTATATCGACCAAACTTATAAATTATTACTTTTGTATATGCATTAAGTAAAAAAATCAGGTACACCTAACAATCTAAAAATTATGTGTACATAAATTATTTATTATTCATAATTTAAATTCAAATGATAAAGTCAATTTAAGTAATATTTTTAGTCATTTTTAATTAATTATCGAAATTAATTAGATGATTATTTTTTGGTAACCATTAGTTATTATCACTATTAAATAAAAATTATTATAAAATATTATTTTTAATGATCTTTAGTTATTATTACTATTAAATAAAAAATATTATAATTTTTATTTATTTATAATATTAATATCCACCAATAGTGGAACAAGATCTCACCTTTTAAGCTGTCCATAAAATTCTGATAACAGAAAGCTCGATGAGCCTGTTAGCTAAGCACTTTCACGCATGTCATAATGCTCATCAATGGCACCTTTCTGTTCTTCTTTCTTTTTTATCAGCTACACGCCTGGATCAAATGAGCCTGCAGAACCTAAAAGAAATAAATTAATCTCTTCATGTCATTGTTTTTAAGTAAGTTTTTGGAATTTTGCTGGAATGAGGGGTCCATGAACATGGGGCGGCGGAGGAAGTGCGAAAGCTCGAGTCAAGACTGGCCAACCAATAACTGAATCTTGATTGCCCAGTCGGCTGATGAACTCTGTCTTCTACACACCTTCCAACCTTTCCTTCCTTTAGTGTCTCTCTCTGTTGTTATTATTATTATTGTATTTATTCATTATTTTTTTTACATATATTTGGCATTATCCATAATAAGAACACAGGTCAAAAAGACTTAACATTTAGGACGGCCTTCAAACTTGAAAATTGAGATATGTTATGGAACTTATAATAGCGTGCTATTTGATTTTGAATAGCTAATTTTTAAATGAATAATTTGAAAATTCTAATTTAAAAGTTATAATATACATAAAAAATTTATATTGTTATAAAAATATATAATATACTTGCGGGTCTTAAATTTTATAAGATCATTAGTTACAAAGAATTAAATTAATTAAATTAATGTATTTATTAAAAGGTTCATTTTATACTTTAAAATTGACAATTAGGTAATTTTAATATTAGAAAAAGGTAAAATATGGCACTTTATATACAATATAAATTTTACTCAAATTGTCAATGAATGCCACGCAATTTAGTAAAGGAAAAGCAAACTAGGAAGGTGGGAAGCTCTCATTGCTAAACCTTCCATTACTTTGGCCACTTCCATATTTAGAATTTGATGTAGAAATTTAGGTCCACGGCTAAACCTTCCATTGCTGTGTCCAATTCCATATTTAGATTTTGATGTAGAAATTTAGGTCCACGGCTAAACCTTCCATTGCTTTGTCCAATTCCATATTTAGATTTTGATGTAGAAATTTAGGTCCACGTACGTGGACGTGTGCCTATGCAGTAGGTAAGCCATAAAAGTTTTGGGGACTTCACTGGAGGAAGAAGATAATAAGGTGGGATTGTCACCTTCGCCAGTCATGGTTTGGATAAATGGTGTGGCCATTAGATAAGGATACCCCAAAAGTAGGGATTACATCAAGTTTTTGAACCCGACTTGACTTCGATATGTCATTTTTGTTATAAATGTCAGACTTTGGGTTGAGCTGGGTTTAGACCGTCTGAGTCTGAGGTAGGCCCGAGGCCTGATTCGTGATCACATATCTAGTCTTGGTGGGTTGGGATAGGGTGAGCCTAACTCAAGCCCAAGTGCCAATTCTACCCAAATTTTTAGAGATTTCAGCATGATCCCCCCAACTTTAGAACACTAATAATTTTATGACATGAGAGAAATAATTAATTACATACATCTTTTAATATTAAGAAAATCTAAATTTAAAATTAATTTTTTTTGAATAAATTATCGAATATGTGTAATAATTTTAGAGAGTTTGAATAAATTATTTGATGAACTAGTAATTAACCATATTAGATCAATATATTTTTAAATTTGAAAAATAAGATTAAACTTTTAAATGTTTGCGATTGGGACGTGGAAGTGATTCCTTGTGCTAAAACGATTATGATAAATTTAGAATATTTTTATACATTAATTTTGGATCAATTTAATTCTATTTTTATTATTTAAATTTATTTTTTGAAACTTAAAAAAAACTTAAATTTTAGTTCAAAACTAAATTAGGCACAATGATTTCTATTTGACCAATTCAATTTTTTAATCACCTAACATTACAAAGTTTATACAACTACTCTAACAAAATTTTAATAGTGATTTCTATTAAAATAACTATAGAGACTTAAAAACGAATTCTCTATTAAACATTTGATATTATAAAAATATTTATAATTTTTAAATAAATAAAAATACAATTTTCCTTTCTTAGGCAAACGGAAAGAGTTAATGAAAAATTATTTATCTGATTATTATTTTCAAATTTGACACTTTCTCCATCCTGTAACTATTTTATTGTTAACCTAATTTGGAAAGGCTAAAAATGTAATTTACACCTCAACGTATCAAAAAAAGTGCTCGAGTATGTCTCTACCATATTTTCTGGTATCACTTTGTAGGTTAACATTATTAAAATGATATTCGCTGTGTCTTAATATTACTAAAATAGTACTAATTGTAAAGTGAAAGTGATAATCAAGATAACAATAAGAGCTTTTTTATATGTTTTATCAAAAGTTAAACTAAAAATTATATTTTTAATAAGCATTTAAAAATATAATTTTTAAAATCACATTAGGGTATAATATATCTATATTGCCTATCGTTTCAAAAAAAAAAAAAATCTATATTGCCTATTATGACATGATATATATCAATGTTACGAATATCGTACCGAATTTAATATCTGATTGGGTTCTGATATGGTACTGTAGTTAATATCGGGTATCGTTTAAGGTAATTTTTTAAATTTATGAAATAGTTCTTGAATTTTTTTTAAATTACAAAATAGTTCATTATCATATTGTACTGTTGTACTGTATATTTTTAACCCTGTTTCCAAAAATCATAATAAAAAATAATAATCACAATTTTAATTTAATTTATAAAATTAATTTAATAATTATTAATAAAT
>JAOTAX010000003.1:4516928-4529974 GCA_025629825.1 Erythroxylum guanchezii
TGTATCAGTCTTGCCAAATGAATTCAACGAGTTGCATACTACAAGGTCATGGGAGTTTCTCGGACTGGAAAAAAATGACCAGATTCCTGCCGATTCTTTATGGAGAAAGGGAAGATTTGGTGAAGACGTGATCATTGGAAACCTTGACTCAGGTAATCTGATTATGAGAATGACTTAATTTTAAGTTTGATACAGGTAACTAATGGTGATGACTTATGGCAGGTGTTTGGCCCGAGTCAGAAAGTTTCAATGATGAAGGGATGGGACCAATTCCATCAAGGTGGAAAGGATACTGTGACACAAACGATGGAGTAAAATGCAATAGGTTTTTCTAACTAATTCTGCTCTAAATCACAATAGATTACTTCTGCAAGTACTCTATGATGCATTTGGGCAGGAATTGATGATTGCCTTAAGGATATGTTTAAGCAAAATTCATTGTTATACTTTTGTTCAAAGCGTTAAACTGAGGAAAACTTCACTGGCAACAGGAAGCTGATTGGAGCCAGGTACTTCAACAAAGGTTTTGAGGCAGCTATAGGCCATCCTGTCAACAACACTGCAAGAGATTATAATGGTCATGGTACCCACACCCTCGCCACAGCTGGCGGTAGTTTTGTTTCAGGGGCAAACTTGGTGGGGGCTGCCAATGGCACTGCAAAAGGTGGATCACCTATGGCTAGAGTTGCTTCGTACAAGGTTTGTTGGGGAACGTGCACGGATGCTGATATATTGGCAGCTATTGATACTGCTATTCATGACGGGGTTGATATCTTGTCTATTTCACTTGGAAGCAGACCTCGCCAATATTTCATGGAAGGTATTTCTATTGGATCATTTCATGCTGTCAGGAACGGGATTCTTGTTGTTTGCTCCGCTGGTAATTCCGGACCAACAGAAGGAGCTGTTTCGAATGTTGCTCCCTGGATTATTACAGTTGCAGCAAGCACAATTGACAGAGACTTCCCATCTGATGCCATCCTTGGAAACAGGAGGCGATTAAAGGTCATTTCTTTTAAAGCTGTTGTATTTCTTATTGTTGCATTTTTCTACCAGATGTTTGCATATGTCTTAACTTCAGGATCTGGGTTCTGTTACTTAGGGTCTGAGCTATAATACCAATACTTTACCAGTTGGGAAGTATCAACCTTTGGTGTATCCTGAAGATGTTAAAGCTGCCAATGCCACTACTGAAAACGCGTAAGGGAAAATTGATTCTTAGTCTATGTTAACGTTCAGTGACTTCAGGAATTCTCAAGCAAATTGTAAATGGCAGAATTTTATGCGAACACGGATCTCTTGATCCTGCAAAAGTGAAAGGAAAGATTGTCTACTGCCTTCGTGGTGGCAACATCCGAGCAATCGAGAAGACTTTGGTAGTTTCTAAGGCTGGTGGCATAGGGGTGATCCTTGCAAGTCAATCACCTAGGTCCTTAGCTAGTCCCAAACCTTACTTTGTTCCTACGGCTTCACTCGTCACAGGAGCTGATTCTCTGGCCATTTTAGCATACATCCGTAACACAAAGTATAACCAATTTGTCCAGTTAGAATGTTGGACCAATTAGCAATGATTTCTAAATGTTTTTTTATCACAATCCAGGTCACCAAAAGCATTCATAAGAGGGGCAACAAAAGTTGGCAGGACTGTTGCACCTATCATGGCTTCTTTCTCATCTCCTGGACCCAGTGAAATCACTCCAGAGATCCTAAAGGTATGTTATCTAATTACAATTTGCAGACTAATGAGAAAAATCAATTCCTCTATATCATATGCATTCATTCTGAACAGTTTCAATGAAAATTTCCATCAGCCTGACATCACTGCACCTGGGGTCAATATTTTAGCTGCTTTCTCAGAAGCAATCGGGCCATCTTTGCGACCATTCGACAAGCGTCGTGTTCCGTTCATTATATTTTCAGGGACTTCAATGTCTTGCCCTCACATTGCAGGCATTGCAGGTCTTCTCAAGACCATACACCCTGATTGGAGTCCTGCAGCAATCAAGTCAGCCATAATGACAACTGGTAATAAAACAACACTTCAGGTCTCAGGTTATGACCAAGAACAGGAACGACTATTCATGTTGTTATATTTCTGATATTGCAGCTTCAACAACCAGCAATGTGAGACAGCCGATTTTAGATGAAGAGACCTTCTTCCCTGCAACTGCTTTCACCTATGGTGCAGGACATGTCAGGCCGAACCTAGCAGTGGATCCAGGACTAGTTTACGACTTAACCATGGCGGATTACTACAATTTCCTCTGCTCCATTGGCTACAATGCCACTCTACTGTCAAGGTTCACCAATGAGACGACATTCAGATGCCCCACACCCAAAATTAACCTTCTCGACTTGAACTACCCATCAATCACAGTGCCCAACTTCACAGGAAATGTTAAGGTGACTCGAACCTTAAAGAATGTGGGAACTCCAGGAAATTACACAGTGATGATCGACATCCCTTTTGAAATATCAGCTTGTGTTGAACCAACAACTTTGGAATTCAAGAAGAAGAATGAAGAGAAGAAGTATACGGTGGCTTTAGAGGCCACAGAAGGAAGCTGGAGTGTAAGAACTCAGTTTGGATCGATTATGTGGTCAGATGGAAAACACGAACTAAGAACTCCTGTTGTTATATCGAAGGAATTCTCGTAAAGTTCCCGTTAACGAACTATAAGGCCATGTTACAAGAAAATAAGAATTGTTTGCGATTGCAAGGAACAAATCTTATTATGGTCCACTTTGTTTATTGTTTGTCTGTGCTGGGAAATTGGAGTAACAAGTGATCCAAGATCCAAAAAGATGCTTGAAATTCCGTAACAAACCATCACAAAATTTAACGCAAACAAGTTCATAACGAGTGACATCAAGTTCTTATGGACCACACCTGAAATCAACAGACTTCACAGTTCCAGGAGTCGAAGTTAGCGAGTTACATCAAATTTAATCAAATTCAGTTATTTAAACGTGTCATTTGAGTAGGATAGTCTGAAATTGATGAATTATATCACATTTAATTATATTTAATTATTTCAACTTGAATTCAGGTATTTCAAAATTAACAATTCAAACTAAATTTAATTGAATTTGACTATTAAAATCAAACTTAATTATTTAAATCATCTTCCTTTCTTGAATATATTGAACCAATAATGTCATCAATCTTAAAAAGCAAAAGAGAATCAAAGTTCAAGATTGACCAAAAGAAAAGGAAGAAGATAGTAGATATATCAGTTGATTAAAAAGGGATATTCCATTGGATTCTCTGGTGATTATTATCCAGGTTTCCTTAAACAAAACGATAGGGAGATATCATTTCAAGATCTACAAATAAAAACAAACCTATACCCACTTAAATTAAAAAAAGAAAATAATCAAAGTTGATCCAGACCTGATCAGGTCAGGTTCGAGCTGCACGTCTTAAGCTAAAATGAGTTTCAAGTCGAGCTAGACCTAAGCATAAATTTTCAGGCCAAGCTCGAGCCTAAGTTAATCTGAGCCTAATCTCGCCCAATGCTAAGGCAATAAGCTTAGATAATAGATTGAGTTTAATTCAAAATTAACATATTAAATTCGTATTAATTTGATTTAGGCTCTATGAGTTCTACCTAAAAGTCCCAAATCAATTGGACAAAAAAACGCAATTTTGGTATTGACTCAAACTCAACGAAAATTTGGACCGGATTCACGTGGGCTTGACCGATTCTTTGTCATCCCTATTTGTACCAAAGGAGGCGTGGGCATTGGGCAAGTTGCAAGGGGTAAGAATGTCTGAAGAAAAATGAGAGGATGTTTCAATCCCATCTAAGATTGAAAATGATAATACATATGATTGTTCATCCCAAGCATTATAGAATGTGGTCTGTAAGTAAACGACCGTACACTCAATCCCTATTTCTTTATCAACTTGGGGGCCAACTTACAGTTTATGTTTCTTTTATGCTTCCTTCTTGCAGTTGCAGACATTGTTCAAATCTGTTTTCTATTGGTCTCTCTTCTTAAGCCTTGTCCTTTCCGACTGTCCAATCCTGTAGTCGTTAGTCAAGCCACTAACAACTGTTGAAACAATCGCTGGAAGGAAGGAACAATGGCTCATACCAACCCTGCCAACAACGTCATAAGTATGAATATGAACATGTTTTCCAGGCACCACCAATCCAACATTTACGTATCCCTTCCTTTTCTGACTCTTAACAGCCACAGTCTGAGATTTCTTTCACGTGATTCTAGAGTTGGTACCAGTAAAACCCATGTTAAGAAATGGAAGCACTCTATGTTTATCAGTAACAGACCCGTCATAAAAGAAGGCACTTTCGGTTTCAATGGGCAGGATCTGTTGACAGGTGTGCCTGATAATGTCTCTGTCACGACACTGACGGGTTCATCAGCATTCTTGGGCGCTAATTCATCTGAAAGGAGTTCCAGACATGTCTTCAATCTTGGAGTTATAGAGTAGGTCAAATGTTCTTCTCAGTTAGCTTAACTGTGTTTAGCAGGTGATGCATATGCCTCTATATGTTGTTCCAAGTCCAAATATTCGGTCAATCATTGAAAGCAATTCAACTGTAATTTTGTTTGAAGTTCTTAGCCTGCTTGCTTGATGCAGGAATGTCAGATTTCTATCCCTTTTTAGATTTAAGTTGTTTTGGATGATACCTCGAGTTGGGGATTCAGGAAGTGACGTTCCTGCTGAAACTCAGATGTTGCTGATGGAAGTGATACAAAAACCATCTCAAAATGAGCCCATGTCTTCTCCTTCTTATGCCCTCTTCTTGCCTGCGCTAGATGGTGAATTTAGGAGCAGCTTGCAAGGAAACTCATCAAATGAACTCGAGTTATGTGTTGAAAGTGGTAAGTTACTTTGCTTCACAGTTTTTAACCATTAGCAAGTCCTGTTTCCTTTTGTTAGCGATTATGCATCCTTGTACAGTACCAGCTGAGAATAGAATCTAGCTTGCAGACCGTATGCAGTGTTGTTAAGTCTGACCTGCTAATTATAACAGTCCAGGTTTATGGTAGTACACTAAATCGCATGAGAAAGCAGTTTAACTGATCTTAGTAGAGAGGCTGGTGGTCAATTGGTATTTCAGAAGGGAGCACTCTGTAGTTGTATGGAAATCCAAAAGCGTGTTGTATTCAGGCATGGAGATTGGATATCATCTTCTATAGAGGAACAACAGCAAGTTTCTCCTTTTTAGATAGCCATCTTCGTATCATCACTGGTATTGTGTGGTCTAATGATATGGCTTCTTGTCTACTTTGAAGGTGACCCTGCCATAGTTACTTCACAATCCCTAAAAGCAGTTTTTGTGAATCATGGAAATCATCCATTTGATCTGATGAAGGAATCCATGAAGTATGTCAGCTCTCTGAGCAGTATTTTCAGTTCCAACTCGTTAGGACCGTTGGCATAGAAGTATGTCTGAATATGATTGGGATAATGCATAATAAGCAGCTACTCTTTTTTCCTCTTTTACTTCCTTACCCTACATATTCTTTTGCACATTATGCAGGATCTTGGCAGACCAAACTGGTACATTCGCAGTTAGAGAAACAAAACAGGCAAGTGAACACACCTTTTGCTTCCATTTGATGTATAAAATCCAGTCTCTTTGGTTGGATTGAAAATGACGATATACTACATTTCTCTTATGCTTTCTGACGCAGGTGCCTGAAATATTGGATTGTTTTGGTTGGTGCACATGGGATGCTTTCTACCAGAAAGTAAATCCTCAAGGAATCAAAGACGGTTTGAAAAGGTTAGTCAAATTCCCTACTTGGAAATTCATTCATTGCATAATAACTCCAGTTCTAAACATATCAATAAAATTTTATTTTGACTGTGTGCATCTTGGCTTCTAATCTACCTCTCTTTTCAATGTAGTTTATCTGATGGAGGCACTCCTCCAAAGTTTGTGCTGATAGACGATGGCTGGCAAGATTCGGTTAACGAGTTCCAAAAGGATGGGGAGCCTTTTGTTGAAGGATCACAGTGAGTGGATAAGTTCCATTTTTGTACAAATTTTGTACCACAAGCTTACCCCTTGCTTCCTCCAATTTACAGGTTTGGCGGCAGACTAGCAACTATTAAAGAAAACTCTAAATTTCGGAAAACAGATGAGTCTCAGGTTGATTTACCCACTAATCTAAAGGAGTTTGTTTCAGATATTAAGAAGAATTTTGGGCTTAAGTAAGTACATGGCCATTTGTCCTATAGACAACTAGCTGACCCTCATCTTTACACTTAATTACATTAAGAGGTTCAATAGTCAATGTCTGCTTATTGATAACTCTGTCTTGTGTTGTTTTGTCCAAATCCTCAGGTATGTCTATGTATGGCATGCTTTATTGGGATATTGGGGAGGTCTTGTTCCAGATGCAGATGGAACTAATAAGTACAATCCAACAATGACATACCTTGTGCAGTCCCCTGGGAACTTGGCAAATTCGAGGGATCTTTCTTTGGATTGTATGGAGAAATATGGCATTGGTGTGATGGATCCTGCTATGGCGTCCGAATTTTACAATGATCTACACGGTTACCTCGTTTCCCAGGACGTTGATGGGGTTAAGGTTGACGTTCAAAGCATACTTGAAGCAATTGCGGGTGGTTTAGGAGGCCGAGTCTCACTCACCAGACGTTTCCAACAAGTACTTGAAGATTCAATAGCCACCAACTTCAAAGACAATAGCATTATCTGCTGCATGGGTCACAGCATAGACTCCATTTACAAGTAGGTAAATTTCAGATGTGAATACTGCAAGCAAATTCAATATGCATCAAACATCAATCTATGAATGAACAACTCTTTATCATTGCCAAGGGAAGGAAGAAATCTAGTCTTAGGAATTTCAAACAACAATTTGGATATAATATAGAAGTGTTTTTACCATTGTGGTCCAGCTGTAGGAAACAGATTTCAAACAACCATCATCAGCGTAGTTCTGCAGTTTCTCATTGCAATTTATTTTATTTCACTGCAGTGCCAAAAGAAGTGCTGTAACACGAGTATCCGACGATTACTACCCAAACAATCCGACGACACAGACATTGCATGTAGCTGCTGTAGCTTTTAACAGCATTTTTCTTGGTGAAGTTTTCGTCCCTGATTGGGACATGTTCTATGTACGCCAGACTTCTTGCTGTTATTCTTTGACTATTTACTGAATCTCATAGTATATAACATTTGTTCTTTATGTTGCAGAGCCTCCATGAGTCAGCTGAATTTCATGCCATTGCTCGAGCTGTGGGAGGGTGCGGAGTCTATGTAAGGTAATAGTACAAAGAACTTGCCGATTATAGAAGCATACACAGGAGATTGAAAACGGGTTCACATTAGTTCTGCTTTCTGAATAGTGCTGTCCTAACAAGTTCATACTCAAGGTCATTTTGCTCTAAAAAGATGGCTATGCTGTTGATCAGTGACAAACCAGGCCGGCATGATTTTGACATAATTAAGAAGCTTGTCCTTCCTGATGGCTCGGTGCTTAGAGCCAAATATCCTGGAAGGCCATCGCGAGATTGTTTGTTTACCGATCCAGTCACGGATGGGAAGAGGTATGCTTCAGGTTTCACTTGCCTGCAACTTGATTGCTTGTTCCTCTGGTAACATTCAGGGGATCTTTTTTCCTTTCTAGTCTCCTGAAGATATGGAATTTGAACAAGTGTACTGGAGTTATTGGTGTGTTCAATTGCCAAGGAGCAGGAACCTGGCCGTGTATGAACACAGAACAAAAAGAGACTTCTGTTACTGCAGAAGTATCTGGAGAGTTATCTCCTGATGATATTGATTACTTTGAAGAAGTCTCAGGGAAACTCTGGACTGGAGAATGTGCTATCTATTCTTTCATTACAGGTATCGTGTCCTAATAACCCAATGGCTTCCATACCTTTCCACTTACAGTTCCATATTTCCTGTAGTCTGTTATCATCCCAATAAGTTCTTATATTTCCAGGGTCGGTTTCTCGATTGCCGAAGGAGAGATCATTTACTGTTTCACTGAATATTCTGAAATGTGATGTCTTTACTGTATCACCTATCAAGGTTGGCAACAATCTTTCTTCAACTTTCAGCTTACATACTGAAACTTAACAGGAGCCATTACTGCTGATAATCTAAAGCTCTTGAGTGCTCTCCACAGGTGTACAATCAACAGATTCAATTTGCACCTATTGGGTTGATAAACATGTACAATTCAGGAGGGGCTGTTGAGTCAGTTGATCACTCTGGTGATTCCTCTACCTGTAAAATACACATCCATGGGAGAGGTGCAGATAAATTTGGAGCCTACTCAAGTGTAAAGCCAAAATCTTGTTTCCTGAATTCAAAAGAAGAGGAGTTTGTGTTCAGAGAAGAAGACAATCTCTTGACAATTACAATTCCATCCACGACTAGTGCTTGGGACGTTGATTTTTGCTATTGAATCCATTTATCTTTTCATTAAGAGCCTCATTTGTAAATGGAATGCAAATGTAATATTCATGAAAGAGAGCTGTTACTCTGTAGAGAAATAATCCCGAAATTCTATCAATTTTAAATTATGGTAAAAATAGAAAAACATATTTGTACTTATTTTGTTCCATATATCCAACAATCTTTTAAAAAAACCTTATAATTGAGTGGCGAATCTTGAAAATAAAATAAAATAATTATAATTATTCTTTTTATATGAAAAGGTGAAAATGTATTTTTTTTGTGGTTTTAGTTATTTTAAAAATATATGTATCATTTTATATTATTAAAAATATTTTATAATATGAAAATTTCTAGAAAAACTTTGTCCTAAATATTTTTTAGTTAGTTTAGCAAAAAATTATACATAACTAACTTCAATATCAATTTTTATTAAAATTTAGGGGGAAAATAATATTTTAATATTATAAATATGTTCAATAATTTAAAATAATAAATCACTTGAAAATTTGTGTCTTCTATAAAAGAAAATTGAACTAAAAGATGACCTAAGATTTGGAAAGTAAGGCCATTGTATGTTTTAGAATGACGAAGGTGGGGATCATAATGCCCCACCCTAGCAAGCCTGAATCTAACTCGGCCAGTTTGACCTATTTTTATCTTTTAAAATTAAAAAATTAAAAAATAATATTGTTTTATACAATATAATGTTATTTTTATTACAAGTGTTGGGCCTCAAGTCAGGTTAAACTTGGGCAACTCAAACCTAAGCTCAAGCTTAACTTAAGGCCCAATTTTAAACAAAATTGGACTTGAAACTACCCCCAAGACCTAGTCAATTAGGGCCTGACTTATTGCTCCGACCCGACTTAACCCAGCTCAATTGTCATCTCATAGGCAAAAGTGACAGCTAGGATTCCTAAAAGCCAATGCAGAACACACAACTAAGATCTATCTTAATCACTACTCTTTTACCATATATTATCCTTAATTAAACAACAAATTACAATTATTTATACATATCAAACCAGGCTGAGCTGGATAACAACCCATTAGTATCTTAAGAAGCCTAACGTGATTATTTCACATTTTTTATTAGTTTGTTATTAATTTAACAATAAGATAATATTGATAATAAATTTTGTCATTAATTAAAATCAATACAAAAATGAAAAATTTATTCCTTTGTTTTTAAAGACTATGGCTACTGTTTTAGTTTCACACGCTAATCAAAATCTCCCATCATTTTTCTCTTACCTTTCAACCTCTGCTCGTTTTTTCCTTCAGCATATAATATATCTCTATAAAACATATGTATGTAAGCACTTGTGTAAGTAATGATTAGCTTGTTTTCTCACTTGGGTTGATTTTGTTTCAAGCGTTAAGTTAAAATACAGAGGAAAGTTTTGTTTTTTGAGTTTTGGTTTGTTTGGGTAAGAATTTTTTAAGAGATCAATCCGTGATCCATACTAAGAAGATGTCGTACGCGTATCTCTTCAAGTACATCATCATTGGCGACACTGGTAATCCTGTGTATCTGGATTTGGTGATTCAATGATTCGATTTTGTTCAATTTTGTAACTTTTTATTTATTTGGAGATTGTTGTTTTTTTCATTTTGGTGAAATTTGTGTTTGCAGGAGTTGGGAAATCGTGTCTGTTACTACAATTCACGGACAAGAGGTTCCAGCCGGTGCATGATTTGACAATCGGCGTGGAATTCGGAGCCCGCATGATCAACATCGACAATAAACCTATTAAGCTCCAAATTTGGGACACGGTTTGTTCCTTTTTACATCGATTGTGGGTCAAACTCTATTTCTTTCATGGTATATCATCAGCAGTCTTTCGTAGTTTTTTTGGGAGGAAATTTTATTTTGTTTGTCAAATGAGATTTATTTTTAAATAGATTCCTATTCCATTTGTATGGAAAACGTTTTTTTTTCTTCATAATTGATAGCTTTTTGTCATAATTGGACTCGAGCAAAAAAGTTAAAATGAATAGTTATACAGTGAAAAGCCCCAAAGAGATTACAGTCACTAGTTGGTACTGATATTTTATTAAATTTTGTTCATGTATCAATCTCTAACAAGCAGTTATGGTGTTGCTTCCACATATGACGAAGCTATTGTCAATATAGACTTGGATGATGTAAATTTTTTATTATTAACATATGACGAAGATATTGTCAACATAGACTTGGATGATGTAAATTTTTTATTATTAATAGGCTGGTCAAGAATCCTTCAGATCTATTACAAGGTCTTACTATAGAGGTGCTGCTGGTGCATTACTGGTCTATGATATTACAAGGTACTTTTAGTTTGCAAGTCATTTTTCTTTTCTATAAGTTTATGAGGTGCTCATTTAATAAAGTCATCTTCTTTTTGTCTGTGCATGTTACTCCATATTAAATTCATGCAAATATCACTCGTTCTTTTGGGAAAATATGTTTACAGCTTGATGGTTATAAAAAATGTTGCGATCTTTATCTAATGTTTTCTTAAACTAGTGAAATGCCTGCTCAGTTATCTGGAAGAAAGATGTTTAGCATATTTTGGCGTTTACTCTTTCGCCTGGATATTGGTATATGAGGCAAATATTACCCTTGCATGTATTGTGTTGGTCAGGAACGTTAGATTAAGCCTTTTCCAGTTTAAAGTGACAAACTGCCCCTCGTAGTTAAGTAAATGCTTATGAACCTGTGGCAGCATAATTAGTATTGACACCAGTTGGATCCCATGACAGGAGAGAAACCTTTAATCACTTGGCTAGCTGGCTGGAGGATGCAAGGCAGCATGCTAATGCAAATATGGTCATTATGCTCATTGGTAATAAGTGTGATCTTTCTCATAGAAGAGCTGTGAGTACTGAGGAAGGGGAACAATTTGCAAAGGAGCACGGTTTGATCTTCATGGAGGCTTCTGCAAAAACAGCTCAGAATGTCGAGGAGGTAAAGAAGCATGATGCCAATAATGTTGGAGCATGTTTTATTTGTGAAATTTCTTCCTGACATTCATCTTTTGGATTTTCATATTTGCCAGTTTCCTTTTGCAGGCATTCATAAAAACTGCCGCAACAATATATAAGAAAATCCAGGATGGAGTTTTTGATGTATCAAATGAGGTGAGTTTTCCGCGTTTATTCTATATTTTCTCAAACTTCATCCTTACTAACTCAGTTTTGGATGATTGCTGTAATCAATTACTTAAAAGGGTACAAGTATTCTCACTTTAGTTTGTGCATTTATATATATGGACTTTGAAGATTAAGCACCATTGGAGATTGCTTTCTTACCTTGTAATTTTCTTAATACGAACCTGTTTGTTAGAATCATTCAGTTCATTATTATTCAGTTTAAGATGCATTTGGCATTTAATTAGAGTAGTTACTATCGAGGTAATTGAGCTAGAGTTACGGTTATTTGGCTGATTTTTGCTTTTTTATGCAGTCTTACGGAATTAAAATTGGATATGGTGGAATTCCTGGTCCATCAGGAGGCAGAGATGGCACTTCTTCCCAAGCTGGGGGCTGCTGCAGTTGAAATCTGATTCTCATTTCTTGACCCCAGAAGCGTATTTCCCTTTAAATCTTTCATTTTTATTTAATACACGGTTCTGAATACCTTTGTGAATTCCTACATGTGAATTGAAGGTAGACAGACAATTGTTCTTGATTTCATGTTTAATAGCTGTAAATTCGTCAGTCGCTTTGTTCCCTTTTTAACTTCCTGGCCCCTCTTTTTCGTTTGTTGTGCTGCTTAACAGAATTCTTCTGAACTGTTGTTCAAGGAAAATATGATTTCCAGTACAGTGGCTATTCTTCGTATGTATTATTTGATGATACGATGCTTTTTCAAGATTGCTTGAAGAAGTCATTGTTAGACGATGAATCCAAACTGAACTTTTCACTTTTCATTCCTACCCAAACTAGAGTCTAGGCAATTGATTGATTTAAGCAAGCAAGCAACTAAAAGCACAGTAAAGATCTTTTGATTGTAATTTCAGGGCATGTAACCACTGCCATTGTTCTTCCCTGTTATCTCCATGAAAGTTCCAACCTTATCATGTAGCAGGAGCTGCACATACCTCAGTACTCTGTGAGTTGGGTTTGAGTGGCATAAGCACATGATGAGCTGTGCAAAGTGTAAGCGAAAATTGCTGATCCAGCAATTTCGACATTGAGCATACTAGATTCGTAAAGAGAGATTATAATAAATCTAGTACCATAATCTAACAAAACTTGAAGGAACTGAACAATATTAGCTAGTTGTAATATAAAATCAGATAATGCAAGTTACATAGACCATAGAACTCGAAAGACAAATGTAATTGGAATCCCTGAAAATGCCTTAAGGTTCCGTTTGGTTGGCGGGAAAGTAAAGTGAATTTGGAATATAATTCTTTGGAAAATAAATCTATAGGAAAGTAAAGATATTCACATGTTTGGATACATATAAAAATTCTAATAAAAAAGTTGGGTGGATTCTTATTATAGTGTTTGGTATGTAACAGTATTTTATAAAATGTAACATAATTTTGACTTATGTTTTCAATTATATCCCTACAAACAGAATAAAAATTGAAATCGTTAAATAAGGAAAAATATAAACCTAAAGATTGTCGATTG
>JAOTAX010000003.1:4530074-4541363 GCA_025629825.1 Erythroxylum guanchezii
TTTCCTTTGTTTTCTATCCTCTCAAAACTTTTTTTTTTTTTTTACCCCCAAGCATATATATATATATAAAGACAAAGACTTTTGAAAAGAATATATATATAGGATAGAAAACAAAGGAAACGTCAAACAAAATATTTATGATATATATATATATAGAGAGAGAGACACACACACAATAACAAGAAGACTAATATATAAAATGGCATAACGTGATTGATTAATAATAATGGCAAAAAAAGTCTAAGTTAAATTAGCTTCGAAATCAAACAATCTAATTTAAGTTAATTAGACTTTGGTTTACGCTCATATCTTTTTAATTTTAGGCTTTAAATCAAACTTTCTTTTTTTTTTTTAATGGGGCTTTAAATCAAACTTAGACTTAAGCAACTTTTGGTTGGAAATTTATTAATAGAATATAATGAAATGAAATGAAATATTAATCTGTCTGTTCTATTGTTTAAGAGGAGGATTTATAATGAAATAGAATTAAATAAAATGAGATAGAAGAAGAAAGTTTCATATTACGTCTCATTCCATCCTAAATAGTAAAAATAAAATAATTTCCAATACTAGAGATCTATAATGAAATGTAAAATAATAAACTATTTTAAACTATATTACATTATAAATCATTCATTCAAATAACATTTCACTATATTACAATATGTACCATTTCAACCCTCTTAAATAATAATTTTCTAATATTACATTTATTTACATTCTATTCTATTATAAATCATTTCATTAAAAACCTTAGGTCCAACTCAAAATAGTCTTAATTTACTCAATCTGACTTAAATCATAAAATTTTTACATAAAATGAATTTGTTTTAAATAAAATAACGTTATTTTTAATTTTTAAAAAATTTAAAAATTAATTAATCAGGTTGGATGAGGTCGGGCTAAGCAGATCCGTTGCCATTCTTTAAGCAAGTGTGGGTCATAAATTGTGGGTCAGAACAAATTTGAATAGAGTTGAAGATCTTTGAAATTTCTATTTATGTACGAAGAAAATGTGCAAGACTCTTTTTAATTAAAAGATTCAACCTTTCATCGAGAGATTAGTTTCTTCAATTTCTAATTTTTCATTTTTTTCAAATTTATACCTAACTCAATACCATTATTTTCGAACAACTGAGTCTAATTCACGAATGGGCTATTGTATATATCACCTAAATTCATGAACTTTAAATATTCGAATTCACTTATATTATTCAATAGCGGTTAAAAAATTAAAATAATTTGACCGATTGAATTAAGAAAATTTAAAATATACTGACTTTTATGTTCTTTTTTAAAAAAATTTATTTAATTTACTTTAATGACATTTGTTGTTAAAATTTAATAATCATTCTATTTTTATAAAATTTTTTATTTTTATAAACCAAAATTAATTAGTTAATTTTATTTAATAATTTATATTTCAATTAAACTTTAAACTTTTTATGATTAAAAACAGTCTCTTTCAATAATATTTTAAATTCTTTAATTTTATTATAATTTTAAATAATTTTATGAAGATTTAATACCGGTTAAATCTTTTTAATCTTATTGAATAAATACACATACTTTTGTTGATTTTAAAGAGTTAATAAATAACATGGTTTCAAATAATGTCTCACATTTATTTCTCAAAAAAATTCTTTAAGATAATTTTTTAAATATTAAATTATAACATAATATTATATTGTAGTATTTATATAAAATTTTTATTTACAAATATAATAACCCAAACAGACAAAAACATAAATGATAAAACAGTAAACCTAAGTATGGAAAAGTCATGTATCTGGAAAGTAGGCAACTTGCCAAGGAAAAGTGAAACGGATGCTCGTGATTCACTTTGTAGAGTGTAGAGTGTAGACTGTACATGTCTGCTTCAACTTGCCAGAGCTGACGTTAGGAATTGGTAATAAGTTAGGTGGACTTCTCCTTACATCCTAAAAAATAATTTAATTTAAATATAAGTTTAAAAGAGAGTAGATTGTGATTAGAATTATATCTAACCTATAAACATTAATTAATTTAAATTCATTAAGAATTATTAATTTACTAAATGATTTATCTAAAACATATAATTTATATTATTATGAATATGTTATGAAAGAAAAAGGTCAATCATATTTAACTCACTAACCTCAATTACATAATTCATTAAAAAATGCAAAGAAGCACAAGCAGTAAGAGTTCATTATATTATTATCCTGCGTAGTTATTCAATAGGTTTGACATAATGAAACCTGTAAGACATTATCATGACATCTTTTTATTTCATTTATGTAAAAGTTACGTTCTGTCTTAAATTTATTCAAAATTTCTGCAAATATTGAACTTCAACTGATTAAAATTTTGTAATTTTTATTAACCTTGAATAAAATTAAATGCAAAATAATTCATAAAATATTTTTAACAAAATTTTAAATTAATCAATTAAAAGACTTGAAATTAATACATGAGTAAAGTCTTAAATTGAGTTATTCACATGTTTTAATAAGCTATATATTGGAATGTTGTTATTAAATATACCAAAGTTGAGAAGTTATTTTTATTTTAGGCTTAATTACAAAAATATAAAACCTTACTCAATTTTGTAATTATAACTCGAACTTTAAAAAAAATTAAAACTTAAAGTTATATTTTCTTTAATTATAGTCTGACGTTAATATCTCCGTTAACGTTGTTAACTTGACTTACACATAAGATATAAACTCTAAATACTTATACACATCATATTTAATTAAACTAACTAATTAAGGTTTATTAAGTAGTTTAATTAAACTACGTCGTTTTCTAATCAAGAAAACACTGATGCGACAATTGAGTTTGATTTAGGATTTTTAATATAAAAATGACATAGTTTAATTAAACAATTTAATGAAATTGAAATAGTTAATTTAATTAAGTCTGATGTGTATAAGTGTTTAAGATTTTTGTCTTATATGACAAGCCATGTCAGTAATGTTAATAGAAATACTAACGTCGGGTTAGAATTAAAAAGATTAAAAATTTAATTATTTAAAATTGAGTAAAGTTTCATATTGTTTTTATATCTAATCCTTTACTTTGGGAAGTATAATAAAAAAATGTGTTAATTACAAAGATTGGGAACATAAGGTTAGTTATTAACCGTTGAGTTGAGTTGAGTCGGGTTAAAAGTTAAGGCTATTTTTTTTTGTTAACTGACGAAGTGTTTTAGGTGAATCTGAACTGTCATGACATCTTAATTATTCCCACACTTACAGTAATCTTTACTCGTGTAAAACTCTAAGAGGCTGCTTAACATTACCACTAATTAACCCCTAACCTTAATTCAGCGAATACCCCTAAGCTAGAAAGTACAGCGCGTGACAATTTAATAATTAAAACGCGTCAATCACGCGAATGTCTGTTGTTAGATTTTAAAATTACATTTCTACCATGACAACACCACCACTCGCCAGCTGCTCAACTCGCAACTCTTACGCAAGCGCGTGAACCGCTGTGCGTCTTAGGTTACTCTCATCTAACTTCCTCCCACTTATAATGAATTTAAAAAAAGATAATAAATTTAAAAATTTTAATAATTTTTACTAAAAATTTAAAATATCTATATGTTAAAATATTGTTTATTTATGTGATTAATAAATAGCAATTACGTGATATTTATTTAGTAGATACGTCATGTTTAATAAAAATATTTTTTGACTTTATTTATACAAACTTTTAAAATTAAGTTATTCAATATAAGATTTAAAAATTTTGACACTAAATTAATTTTTTTTAAAAATGAACACCTTTAAATTTATTATTTTTATTTAAAAGTATAATTTTAATTTTAATATTACGCTGAACTTAAATATTTAAAAAAGTTTATTTGTTTTTAAGTATTTTTAAAATATTTATTTTAAATTCAAAATTAACTAATCTAAACTTTTAAGTTGACTTCCATTAATTTTAGAATTTATACCACATAATTTTTAATTATTTTTATAAGCACCTTTTATCTGCTCTACATTATATAAAAACTTTAAGTAGAGAGAGATGAAAGGACTTTAATAAGATTATATAAAATATATTTTTATTAAATATATAAAGCAAAACTGCATTAATGTTAACATATAATCACTTTAAAGTCTTAATCTGTAAAACTTTTTATTGAAATCCAGTTATTATAAAATTTTTTTGAGATATTTTAATTTAAAAATATTTTTAATAAAAAGAAAATTATTGATTTCTAATATATAAAAAATTTCTTAAATCTACTTTTCTAAAAAATAATAAATTAATTAATTTTAATAATATGTTTTGATTTAATTGAATTAATTAATTTATAATGTGTGTGTATATATATATATATATATGTAAACAATATTAAAATTCGATCTCAATCGGAAAAATATAAAAGAAACAGACACTGATCTGTCAGCCATTCATCATCAAGATCAAGGCTCTTCGCTCACTCTCTCTTTCTTCCTCTCTCTCTCTCTCTCTCTCTTTTCTACTGCTACTTCTCAGCCGCCACAATCATCTCCGATTAGCCGTTGATATTGTTTCTGTTTTCTTGCGGTTGATTTAGTTATACCCATTTCAAAAATTCTCTTCTTTTGAACAAAAGCTGTGGTTTTTTTTCCCCAGTTTTTACTGTTATGTATGTGAATGCGGTTGTCTTCACAACGCGATTCACTCTTGTTTAGTTAATCGTAGTTGTCTCTAGAGCATTTTTGAAGTTTCCCTTTTTTTTTTTTTCCCTAAATCTGTCTGGAAATCGGAAGATTTACAAGGGGGCGGTGGTCGGCGGAGGTGGTGTGTCGCTATGGTTCTAGCGGCGGCGGCGACTTCGCCGGAGAAAAGAAAAACGAAGATGTTGCTCAGAAATGTTGTTCTGGGTTTGCTTTTCTTGACAGTGATTGCGCCAATTGTTCTTTACACTGATAGATTTGCCACTTTCAAGGATTCTTCTTGTGAGCTAATTGTTACTTTTTCTTGCAATTTTCTTCTCTTGCATTCTTCTTGTTTTTTGCAATTTTTGACTAAATTTGCCATCTTTTTGCGCCTTTTGCTCTTTTCTGCAGCTAGAAGCGAATTTCTTGAAGATGTCACTGCTCTTGTAAGCTACCATTCTTTTTATAAACAAGATTTTTCATTTTGTTATTCATTCGTTTTTTTTTTTCTTATTTTTAATTGGAATTTTACAGTTCTATAATATGTAAATCTTTTGTTTAATTCCTTTCCAGACACTACCAGGTGACACTAGGCATCTGCATGTGTTACCCCAGGTAAGTTTTTTCCTTTGACTTTCCTATTTTTCGTGGAAAGAAAGAAATTTTCTCTTTTTGGTACTCTTGGAAACGCAGATCTCACATTACCTTTTCAACTTCTTACTTGGGGTTATAGGAATCATCCACCATTCTTAAAGAACCAATTGGGATTGTATACACCGACAATTCTACCACATCGTCTTCAGCTACCGTCACCTCGTCCAACGTTGAAAATAGTGGTAATTGTTGTCCTTATTACTTGTACGTAATTCTTTTTGATTTCCTGTTTTTAAAGTTCTTATCATTTTGGATGAATGCGGGTAATTTTGAAGATTTAGTTACATGGGTTTTGTTTGTTTTATTTTATATTTAGATTTACAGCTGGGAAATGAAAAAGACCATAAATCTGCTCGAGTATTGTCAACAACCAATGAGCAGGATCAATCGCAAGCCGATAATGTCATCAAACAGGTCACTTATAATGCTGATCAGAAGGGAAGCCGTAGAGATGGTGCCAAGCAAGAGGATCAAAATAAATTACAAAAATCCTCTGGAAAGGAGGTACTTCGTTTTATCTACTTATCTCCAATTCTACTTTTTGTTTGTTTATTCTATATGTGCTTCTTCATTAAACGTGCCGTATTTGCAAAAGGTTGTTCACAGCTTTTCCCTTTTAAAAAAAAGGTTTTCAAACGTATGTGCAAGTGCTCTTGTGCTGCCACAGTATCTGGTTGAGTATGCCTTCGTGATTTTGATGTTTTATTGCAACATTGGGTCTCTCATTAGTCCTGATAGAGAGAATATTATATTGTTGAATGCTATTGTCTGCTTAAGACGTCATTTTCCTGCTACAGAATTTATAATCATAGTTATGGTGTTCTATCCATGTTTGGATGACGGTATTTTATTAGAATGCATAGCATCAGAAGTATAGTTTATCCACTTTACCTGGCTTTAGCACCACAACATTTGAATTGCAAACGCTAAAACGCATCTGGATGCTAGTTTGATGTTACATATCAACTATTAAGCATAACTGATTGGAAATTTACAGGGAAGATATTGCTTGTTGAATATCTGTGGTGGAATTTCTTTAAGCAAATAGAATTGTAAAATTAACCAGTTAATTGAATTTCTCTCTTTTCTTTACTTTTTCTTCCTTTTTCTTCGTTTTTAGGTTGAACAACAATCAGCCTCAACCTTGAAAAAAATCGATGAGAAAGATAGCACACTGCTGAAAAATGACAAAAGAACAAATCAAATATCTCCACCAGATGCACGAGTACGGCAACTGAAAGATCAACTTATCAGGGCAAAGGTGTATCTTTCCCTTCCTATAGCGAAGAGCAATCCGCACTTTACAAGGGAACTTCGCCTGCGTCAAAAGGAAGTCCAACGTGTTCTTGGGGATGCAACTAAAGATTCTGACCTGCCAAAGAAGTAATCTTCTGTTTTGACTGCAAATGCATTGCTGACTTGTTAGATTTAACTTCTATTTTGTTCTTCTTCATGCTTGTCAAACTTTTGGATAAGATTCTTGTTTTGTATTAACTTATGTGATACCTTAGTGGCTCATGTTCTAATTTTACCTTCTATTTTTGATTGTTTTGATTTCTGACTATGATATCTCCTCACTCATTGATGCAGTGCCTTTGAGAAACTGAAGGCGATGGACCAAACATTGGCTAAAGGAAGGCAGCTGGAGGATGATTGTGCTGCTGCAGTTAAGAAGCTTAGGGCTATGCTCCACTCAACTGAAGAACAGCTTCGAGTGCATAGGAAACAGAACTTGTTCTTGACACAATTAACTGCAAAAACTCTCCCTAAGGGTCTACATTGCTTTCCTCTGCGCCTGACAACCGAATACTATGCATTGAATTCTTCTGAACAAGATTTTCCACATAAAGAGAAACTTGAAGACCCTCGGCTGTATCATTATGCATTATTTTCTGATAATGTTTTGGCTGCCACAGTTGTTGTCAACTCCACTGTGACCCATGCGAAGGTAGGCATAACTATTTGAAACTCCATTTTTATGTTCTTTCTTTGCCAAGGAAATGGAAGGGAGCAAACAAGCATCAATGTTATGGAGGGAAGGGTAGTAATTTGTTTGCAAAGATCAGTATTTTTACTTATTTTTCTAATTTCCCTATTTAACTTATATAATGTCTTTGAGACTAGGGATGCTTTTAGTTTTCACTCTCAAAATTCCATTGCATTGGTTTGAAATATTTTCAGGATGCATCAAAGCATGTTTTCCACATTGTTACGGATAGACTGAATTATGCTGCAATGAGGATGTGGTTCCTAAGAAACCCACCAGGCAAAGCGACAATTGAGGTTCAGAGTATTGAGGAATTGACATGGTTAAATGCAAGTTATAGTCCTGTTCTCAAGCAGCTGGGTTCTCCGTCGATGATAGATTACTACTTTAGGGCACATCGTGGCAATTCAGACCCAAATTTGAAGTATCGGAATCCAAAGTACTTATCCATCCTCAACCATCTCCGCTTCTACCTGCCAGAGATCTTCCCAAAACTTAATAAAGTGCTGTTCTTAGATGATGATGTTGTGGTGCGGAAAGACCTAACACGGCTTTGGTCCCTTGATCTAAAGGGTAATGTTAATGGTGCAGTAGAAACTTGTGGAGAAAGCTTCCATCGCTTTGATCGATATCTCAACTTCTCAAATCCTCTCATCTCAAAGAACTTTAATCCCCGTGCTTGTGGTTGGGCATATGGAATGAATATCTTTGATTTGGAAGAATGGAAGAAGCAAAACATCACTGAAATATATCACAACTGGCAGAAGCTGGTAAGTAACATGCTTGAAAGTTGTTATACTAAGTTGACTGGATGTTCATTGCATATGATAGGGAAACTGCCTTCGGGTACAACTAAGTTGGTAGTTCTGTTTTATATTGGAGCATTCATATGAATTTATGTGCAATCTTCTTGTTTGGGTCCAATGCACATCCAAGTTTAATGCTAAGATGCATGTGTGCATACATGCGCTTGCAAATTGGTCCTTGTAGTCAATATATTCAATTATTTTATCATTTATTTAGTTTGATTTGAACTTTGTCTCTTCACAGAATCATGACAGAACACTTTGGAAGTTGGGGACCCTGCCACCCGGCCTCATCACATTTTGGAAGCGAATTTATCCTCTTGATCGATCTTGGCATGTCCTCGGCCTTGGCTATAATCCCAATGTCAGTCACAGAGAGATTGAGCGAGCTGCCGTTATACACTACAATGGCAACTTGAAACCTTGGCTTGAGATTGGCATACCCAAGTACCGGAACTACTGGACGAAGCATGTAGACTATGATCACATGTATATGAGGGAATGCAACATCAATCCATAAGATGGCCTTCATGCTAGATCTAAACAAAATGGTGCTTGGCTTGGCGTGGCATCACATGCCTTGAAGATATAATGCTGCAGGTCTGCAATAGGTTGTTTTGCTATGTAACTGCTGCATGTTTGTATTCTTTCTGTATACAAAAAGTTGTCCTTTTGCATTGTAGGTTGATAGCCACGATTTGGATGTAGTGAGTTTTGGTAACCTCTTGCTTATAAAATCCGCAAAGCAGCAATTTTTAGTGTAAATGGTTGCAATTTCTTTGGACTCAGCTGGCTGTAATATGGAGCTTTTTCAGGTCATACATGGGTACAGTACGTGTGTTTCATGTTCAGCTTTTGCTATAAGTTAATTCGAAAAGAGTGATGTGTCTCTTTCACATTTGTTGATTTCATGTATTACATCCGAAATGGCATAAAGGACAGGAGCGACAATCTCCGAAGTTTAAGTAGTAAGAAACCTTGTGATCTTACAATATTTTCAACCTTGGATTCGGATATGAACACGGTGGTGGTTGTTGCCTTGTGAAGATTGGTAAACAATAATTGCATAGAGATGTGAAGAGATGCTTATCCGCCACGAGTCACATTTTTGATAATATAATAAACAACAAGTGACAGGTTGTAGTTACTTTTGGGATGCAGCTGTCCTCTACCTGGTACGTTTAACATTATGATGATTGATGAGCTCACACAGACACACTCTATAACGTGATAAAGAGTACTATTACAGTTTGAGGTGGGTCCTTAATGCATTCATTTTGGACTTGATGTCTTAACACGGTTATTGATTTTCTGACCGACCGACAAAGGCACTACAGGATCTTTCATGGCTAAGAAAAATGAAACCAGCGAGTGTACGTTGTGGTTCCATGAGCTAAGATGTCAAATGCATAAAGGATGATAGTTAAAGAGTTATGAATCCGTCAATTTTGTTTTAGGGTCGAGCTTGGGCTTAAAGGATAATTTTTTGGGCTTAAAACATAATTTTGGATTTAGCGGGGTTGATAATGAGCTGACTTATGTTGGTGTCACTAATTTTTCTAATATAACTTTTTTAAAATTAAAAGTTTTAAATGTCTTTTTTCAATTAAATCTAGGCATTAGTTACCTAAATTTAAGCTTATTCGAAGCCTAACTCTTTTAAATAAAACGATGTTTTACTTAAAAAAGTTAGATCTCGGACTGATCTGAGTCTCGTTTAGCGTATGAATCGGCTCATCGAAAACATTTGAATTTAAGCTCACGAGCTAACCTATTGTCACCCCTAGATTTAGGTCCGGCTTGATTTGGTTGATAAAAATAAAATTATTTATCTTATTATTAATCTAATATCATTTTATTAAAAATTAAAATTAAAATTTAGACAAATAATGCTATTTTGTTAAATGGATGAGACATAATAACACGAAAACTAAAACAAATTAAGTTCAAATGAATTGTCATTCCTATCTCTACAAAATTGAAATTTTGGATTAGCTTTTAAGTTTTTTTTTTGTAACCAGTAATGATGAAATTAGAATAAAAAAATGAGATTAGACAAGTTAATAGTTATGTTAGTATTTAATATCAAATATTAAGAATAATAATGAGAAATTTTTACTCACATTTAATTATTATATACTTTCTTTTAAATAATTATTCAAAATATTTTGCACTTTATAATAACTAATCAAAATTAATTTTTAATAACTTATAAAATTATTAATTTTTAAATAATTATGAATGATTTTTATAATAATAATAAAATTAAAGAAAAAACTTTCTTTATTTGATATAGCATTAACGTAACAAATTTAAAATTATTGTGAAAGAAATTAAATATAAAAAAACCTTTTGATAACAATATTTTGATTAGAATCAATGTTATAACAATATCCTAATAATATTTTTATAACATTTTGATAATGTTATAATAATATTTCAATAATATTGTAATTATCTCACTCACTACTTATTTCTTAATATTTCATGTCAACCTATACTCGACCCAATTAGGAATAAAAGTTTAAAATTATTTAGAATTTATTCTAATTTTGTCATTTCTTATTTTTGTCTATTTTTAGTAACCAAACAAGTAAAAGTTAAAGAATAAAAGCTATATTTCTATTCCCACCTCTTTATTATTAATTATCTAACAATAACTTAGTATTTTATACAAACCAAGAAAAGAGTTCCTGTATTTAGAATGAAAGCTCCTGAAGTTGATGACTTAATGGTCTAAACTGCTGATGTGGGAGCGATGAGGCTCTGATCATTTTCAGTTGACAGGGACTTCACATATTCAAATTGGAATCTTTAGAAGCCTTGCAAACTCAGTGTTAAAGCTAAAAATCATCAAATAGGTACTGCAAGCTGTAAGACATCACGTGTAAGTGTTGGGAGAAAGGAAAACACATGATGGAAATCGCTGATAACCTCCAGAAAAACCATGAAAGCCAAATCTAGCTACTTGGAGCCATATCCATTGTAACTTCAATGTTCCATTCTACATTCTTATGATTATTGATGGTATATGGTTTACTTTATACCAATCATCTCCAGTGTCCTGTTGAATCCTGGCTTCAAATTCATCAGGCATTCCCTCCAGGACCAGTTCTTTAAGACTAGCCACATACTGCAGTCCTTCAGGAAGCATCTTCAGCTTCTCACAACCACGGATGAGCAAACGTCTAAGGCTTGGGAA
>JAOTAX010000003.1:4641945-4673673 GCA_025629825.1 Erythroxylum guanchezii
TTTAAAATTTATTTAAAAGATATTTATTATGTTTTAAATATAATGTAAAAATAGCACAAAACATAACAATAAAAACTTGTTCAAAATTATCAAACAAATAATATTTTGTATTCAACGAACTCCAGTGTACAAAACTCCTTGTTTTGTAAGGATCGAAAGTCAGGAGAAGTATATCAATTATACACAGTTTTTCCTTTGCATTTTACAAAGACATTTTTGTAACTCGAATCTGTGATCTTCCAATTACAAAGGAGTATTCTTACCGGTTACATTAACAGAGGAGTAATCTTGTATATTTATATTAACACTATATAGATTACATTAACAAGAATTTTATTATTTTGTAAATTTTAAAATTTTATTAGTAATAATATAAGAATTTAATTTTAAAAAATATTAAAAGACAATTTAGACATTTAACTTAAATATATTATTTTAATTGTGTTATATATAAGAGGTGGGATGACCTACCCTCATAAGGCCATCCATCCAAATGTATAGAACCGAATTTAATTGGAGCAAACCGAATGAATGTGATAACATTCAACATTTGTCTGATCCAGATTGAACATCACAAAGAGTTGCGGGTTGAAGAGGCAATGACCCACCAAACCTATAATTCAAGTAGTTGGATTCTTATTTTCTAACAAGTCCATATCAAACAGTTGGAATGAAAAGAGAGAAAAGTTAAGAGACAAAGACATAGTTTCGTACTCCCACAAAAAGTACCCAAGCTAAGTGGCTATTGGCTACATATTCAACGCTATCTTCCTTGCACTCAAAAGATGGAATGGCATCCCAGGCGCCCTACACTCTGGTCTGATAGAGTGGTCAAGGGGTAAATTATGGATTAGCTCCTCAAAAAGGTCGCTAGTGTTTAGTACGCATAAGGAGTTACCACGTTAGATAAAACTCTCTTATTACCATTATTGAGACTTGAACCTGAAACCCTTGCACTCAATAACCTTCTTGAGAATCAGTTGAGCTACCCACGCGGGCTCAAAGATATCTTACTCTTATGCGTGGTTGAAGCTTAAAGCTTTTTAGTTCATCCAACATATTTTATTTTCTCAATTAATGGACCCAAAATCAGTTTGATCTACACGAGCTTAAATCTAAATAAATAAGGTTTAAATCGATTATATTTTAGATTAGAATCGAGTTTAGGGGTTGTCCTAATTCGATCCGAATTGGTTTAATCAAAATGACATAAGTTTAATTTAATTGATCAAGATAATATCGTTGTAGATCATGAGTTAAAATTTTTATTGGTTAAAATAATATTATTTTATTTGATGAAAATTTAAATTATTTAAACACGACCAAATTTCAAATTGTGAAAAAAAATTACATTAAAAATTAGAGTCGACTCGAATATTATTATTATCATTACTAAACTTCAATATGAGGAAAGAAAAAAGACAAACTGAATTATTACATTGAAATCTTGAATTATTTTTGAGTGAGGACAAGAATCTATCAATTGGGCAAAAATTTCAATTATTGGTTTTCAATAGAAGCAATAATGTGTCACTTGTCTTATTGATGCAGCAGATGTTAAATTAATTAATTGATTGATTGGAATTACCCTTTCTTAGATTTTTCTATCCTTTTAACATTCTATTCAGTGGTTAATTAATTATTACATAATTGTATCATAGAATTGTCCATTCTTGATTCTAAACTAATGTCACAAATTAGTAGAACACTCATTATTATAAGAAACAAACATAAAATACATTTATGGATAAGGTAGTAGCCTCCAAAATGTTTCAAATCTTAATGCATTTGCTTGACTATGGTATAAATTTAGGGATGGTATTTAGACTTAGGCTCAACCGAGCCCAACCTGAATTAGTCCGAAGTTAATCGATTTTGGATTGGACTCAAACTTTTTTTTGAAAATTTTTAACTTATAATTGGCTTCTAATTATTTGACTTGATTCAAGTTGAAGCTTAAAATTTTTAAGTAAAAATGATTTTTTTTAATTTTAAATTAAAAATAATAATTAGACTTAGATGGATCGTAATCAAGCTTCAAGCCATCCAAGTCCGATCAAGCTTAAGCTCAAGCTCAAATTGCATGTCTTGAGATGGATCGAGGCTTGGGTTGAGGTTAGACTTTGGTGTGTTGGAGCCAGCCCAATATCAGACCTAATTACAATTGATGATAAGTTTTCCCCAAGTATGATTACTTTTGGTAAAGAGCTTTAAATTTTAATTATTATGGTGTTTTAACTCTGTGCTATTAAATCTCATTTACACATTTGTGTAAATCTCACATAAATATATTGATGAGATTTAATAGAACAAGATAAGAATACCATAATCAGAACAACAGATCTGTTCTCTTTATGTCCATCGACAAAAGAACAACCTTGAAATTGCATTGAATTAGTTATTAATTAGTTTTTTATTTAATGAATAAATAAAAACTTATTTAATGAATAAATAAACACAATTTTTAAAATTTTAATAAAATAAACTTATTTAATTGATTCAAAGTTCAAACTGAATTAATAAAATTCAAGCTGCAAAAATACAATCCTCTCCGATCTAAGTAAAAAATCTAGTTAATTCAAGTTTCGAATGGTAACATCGAACTTGATCGAGCGGAACTTAGGCCAAATTTCAACAGCAACGTAACTATAGTACTCAAAGTTCTCTTATGGGGTAAAATGGAATCAATTTTATTCCGTGGAGTGTGAAAGAATACAAATTTACAGTAACGAAATACGCCAAAAGATAGGAACAAGCATAACAGAAATCAAATGAAATTCTGTCAATCTCTCCTAACAACACTATCATCCACATCCTGTCACCATTAAATTTCAAATTTGCGGTGTTGGGGTTATCACTGGCCATGGCAGATTCGTTGCAGCTGAATAAGCTGGCCCCTTAAGCTGCACTCCTCCACCTGATTTCCAGGTAAAAGCAAACAAACACGAATATGAGGATTGGGAACAATGGTGAAACCGAATGAACATATTCATAAGAGAATTCTAAGAGGAACCTGTGAATTGTACATCATGGACAACAGACCCCCACATTCTTCAACAAGACCTCTTTCACCACCAGTCACTCTGGCTAGTTCTGAAGCCAAAAGTTCTGTTTCCTCGGCCTGCACAGGGAGATAGATAAGGCCCTGAATAAATATTGGTATTGATGAAGCTGCAAATATGAAATGGAAATTTCTTCAGTCCACCCACCTTTGGCATGAAGCTTTGAGTATTCACAGCTATGGATTCCATCATTTTTGTTGCACAATTTAGTGCCTCTTCTACCTCCTTTACATCAATCTGCAATGTAATGTCTTCCTGTGTTAGTAATCAAAACTTAACTAGTAATGAGGATAACAAAAATGAGAAAAGTAGACCAAAAAAAAAAAAGAGCATACCCTAACATTCCCACTGGTTGGAAGTCGCAGTGAGGTATTTAACAAAGCTTGAGTTGCTTCTGATAAGGATACTGAATAATCCGCTTCCAAATCTGACCATTCATCCAGATATGGCATCTGATACAAAGATAATTCACAGAGTATTTAAACATTCCATCCATGGAAGAAACTTTCTCATTCCATTACAAGTTCCATCAATCAAAACCAATTTATCTTATCAAGTTGCTAGAAATCTAGAGCTAGAAAGCAACATTTCACTTGTGCTAACCAAAATCATAACTTGAGCATAGTTCTCCCCCTGGAAAAGTTGGTCTAGAGTAGCATTACAGCAATAATATTACAGATGATCAAATGCAATTTCAGTTCTAGATCAGATTAAGCAAGATAGGACCGACTTTTTTCCTGGGAATTACGGGCTCAAATAAGGAATAACTTGAACCTCTACAAAAATCTAAATAAACACGACTCTTCTAGACCAGAAAGCCTTACTTCAGCCTCAACGATTGTTGAAATGGTTTTAACTCTGTGCAGAATTCCAAGCTCAATGCGTTTCCGTTTCACTGATTCAGATAGTTCTGATAACTTCACGGCAAGAGAATATAAAGTTCTCTGCAGAATTTAAGAAAAGCAAGTCAAATTGAAATCTAGAATATATTTGAATGAAAATAACTCAACTCCATTGTTCAATACAATTTATATTGGAGAATGGACTTACCTCAGATTCTTTTCTCTGGTTCTGCATTGACGCCTCTGCTTTTGCATTGGCATATCTCCATTGTAGATAACGGTTATGAAGCATTTTTAGGTTATGCACGTCCTCTTCTTTTCTGCTCTTTTTACCACCATCATTGGTGACCTTCATCGGAGGCAGAGGAAGGCCAGGCGTCTTGACAGAGCCAGTAAGCTGCCTGACTGTCTTCAAATTGAGAGAACGCGAACAAGGCGAAGCAGAGATAGTTTTGGAGGAGTCAGCAGGAGTGGTCCCGATAGGCCTATTCACATTTCTTTCCATCAGCAACCTACTGGAGACGCTAGGCAACATGTCTGCCTCCGGCATAGAAGATCGGAGGTCAGGTAGAGATCGTGTGGAGCTGCGAGTTTCAGTGTTATTCTCGTGACAATCCGAAGAAGTACGAGAAAGTGAAGAAGAAGAAGAGGAAAAGGAATCAGTAGAATGGGATTGAGTCGAAGTCCCAGAGGACTGGAACAACTTGGTGGCCACGGAGACGTTGGAGGTAGACCGATTTTGAATCAATCTCAGTTTAGCAGAAGACAACGACGAACAAGTGTTGACAATAGGAGTATCAGGCCTTTGACCCCTCTGCTCGTTTCTGCTTCCGAGACTGTTCTCTTTGAAAAGCTTCACAACAGCGCGGGGGTTCTCGTCGAGTGGTTCTGGATCCAAGTGGTTGCGCTGCCTCTGAGCGGAGGTGGAACGGTGTTTGTGGGTGGGAAGAGGGGAGAAAGTAGAGGAGGAGGAGGAGTGAGAAGCCACCGGAGTCATGAACCTGGAGCTCACCTCTCTCACCCTAGGCCTTCGAGGAGGAGGTGGAGGTTGAGGCAGGTTAGTCGACATCGCCGTCGCCGACGATTCTTCCACTGTCATGGTTTAGGCGGAGAAATGAGAGGAGAGGAGGCAGATGGCGGTGTTTTGTGTTGGCGTTGTTGAGAAAGAAAAGCAGAAAGTAGCCGTTAGGGGAACGTAACGGGCCGATCTTTTTAAAATTATGTAATCATGGGAAGGGATTACGTTTCTCTGCACTTTTTTTAATTTTTACTTTAGTCTATAATCATGTTTAATAATTATTATTTTTATTGTATTAAATATCGAATTATGATCTGATTTATTTATTCCAATGTAATTTTGTGTGTGAAAATTAAATATTGAGGTTCAAATAAATGAATTTGAAGCATTTCAGTTATGGTGTGGAGCCTATGGTTTTATGCTGACTTCACATGATCCCATCCTTGAAAATTTAATAGGAGCTGATCACTTCACCTTAGGCCTTAAATTTGTTATGCAACGACAATATTAAGTAAAATTCCCGCTGAAGTCAAGATTTTGAATACCGTTTTCTGTCCGGACCAAATCTAATATGAAATAAAGGGTCGGTTGTATCGGGTTTAAATATTAGTTGTTACCGACCCGTATTGGCCGGTATTTAAAATATCGGTCAAATAATTGTTGGTACCGAAAATCTTAAAAAATAGGAGAATTTTTTTTGTAAAATTTTCAAAAAAATTTAAAATCTCTCTCCCTCCCTCCTACCTCTCATTTTCCCTTTTATTTTCAAAGTTTTTTAATTAGTTATTTTATTTATTTCAACTTTTATAATTATTGTGAATTTTTAATTTTTTTTAAATAATAATAAATATTTTATTACTAATAATAATTATAAATTAAATAAAACTTAAAAATACATTATTTTTATTTAAATATTTTCTATAATATTTATTAATAAAGTATTAATAAAAATACTTTATTTTTAAAATAAAAATTTAAAAATTATTATTTATAAACTAATCTTTATTTTTATATATTTTTAATTATTAAATCAAAATTTATTTGAAATTTATATATTTTGAAAATATATTTTAAATTTTAATTATATTTATTAATAATTATTAAATTAATTTTATAAATTAAATTAAAAATGTGATTAATATTTATTATTATAATTTTTAGAGACAGGGTTAAAAATATACAGTACAACTGTACAATATGATAATAGACTATTTTGTAATTTTTAAAAAAATTCAAGAACTATTTCATAAATTTAAAACATTACTCGAAACGGCATTCGGTATTAACCGATACCAGTACAGTACTGTACCAGAACTTAATTCGGTACTAAGTTCAATACGATATTCGTAACATTGGCTAAAATACAAAATTTGAAAAAATCAAATAGTACACAGTCTCTAATTGACAGAGAGGTTGTTTCCAAAAATTTGTTATTTAAACTTAAGAAGTGCTTATGATTAAATTATAAAAGGTTTGATTTTCATTTTAAAAATGAATTGCTTATAAATAATAACCCCTCTTTCTCATCAAGTCAATTACAATACTGCTTGTCATGTCACCAACTTTGTGATTTTTGAGTTACGGGCTGTTTGGAAACCTTTGAATTGAATTCATTAACGAATTGGATTCAATTATATTAATGAGATTAAATTGAATTCAATTTACATTGTTTGGAACAAACTCAATAATAATAGAAATGAATTCAATTACATTGTTTGAAATGAGAATGAATATAGTGAAAAATGAGAATGGATATTATTATTATTATTATTATTATTATTATTATTATTGTGATTGATTAAAAGGAAGGAATGATTACTATTATCATTAACAGTAGTTGATTTGTAAAAAATATTGAGAAATAAAAATTTATTATATTTTCATTAATTAATTAATCATATTTTAATTAGTTATATTGTAATTAATTAATTACAATATTTTAATTAATGAATGAATTATATTTTAATTAATTATATTGTTATTAATTAATTATTAATAATATTTTAATTAATAGTCTCTGGAATCCAAAAGTACAAAAGAGCGAGAAGTGAAATAGTCCAAAGAATGAAAGAGCAAAAGAGTAAAACACTACCTCAAGCTTCAATGCAATTAAATTCCTATACTTGAAGGAGTGAATTCAATTTATAAAGGAGATAAGCTTCCATTACATGCATGAATTAAATTCATCCCTTTTTATATTTCCAAACAGCTGAATTAAATTCAGCCCTTTCCAAACGGCTATTAGTAAATGTTTCCATAGGATGAAAACTTGGATAACAAATTAAGCTAATCAAAATTTCTATTGAATTCGGGCTTAGAGAGTTGAATGGACTAACTCGAAAGGCCTTAACCAACTTGAGCCTATGCGACAAAACGATGACAGTTTAGCGTTGAGTTCGATCATACTTTAGGTCGAACTTGAACCACAAGCTGGGGACGGATTGAACCAGAGATGAATTGTCATCTGTACTTCAAAACCAATTTCTTCAGACTTATTAACCATGCTAGGACCCCCTAATCATTTTCAATTGTGATGTCAGATACAAAACTTGTGATTTTGAGTAAACAAGCTCCTACAACAAAATTAGAGAATGTGTACATAACTAACAATTGTGTGCATAGTAAATATTAGAGTGTCCCATATTGACTAGGCATGAAAATATTAAAGTGCTTAAACTCTAAATTTTGTTAGCATATATTGCTAACTCTATTTAGGAGGAATGGACTGACAGTAACTCCAGGTTCATCCTCCCAGCTACGACTGGAGTGCCATACATTGCTTTCATCTGTAAATTATCTACAAATCTGATGTAACAGATTGTGTATATTCCTCACTACTTGTTGGTGATATGTTAGTCACGGTCATAAAAATTGTTTCTCCTCGCACTGACCCTTGGCTCATCTGTTGCACAACCAAAAGTGTTCAAGAGTCATGTCAAGAAGTAGATTTCCCAGACTCCATAAAATTCTCTCAAGAAAGCAGAAAAAAAATTGCGATTAAATATATTGTTAACCAGCAAATTACATGATATAGCAAACAGCCGAAAAAGAAAAGCACAAGGACGATAATATGTAAATGCTTGGTCTTCTGACTAGACGAAGGCCATTCAGGTAACTCTCCTGAAGTCTATATGAACGGAAAATGCTATGAAGCAAAATAATCCTACATGTTCCCATATGTTGCCCTAGTTTACTGAAATGGTGCATTTTCAAAATTTTCTGTAAACCATTGTGTAATTAAGAAATGTTAGTCAATCCATATTACCATGCTCGTCTTCCTCTTCATCTCCGTTTTGACTTGTAAAAAATGGTGTCAAGTAATTCCTATCTATTGCTGAGAATGACGCCGCACTACATGTAGAAAATAAAGTGAGATAACAACATTACAAGCTCAAAACAAGAATAATATTCAAACAGTAAGGTGGTGATAACTTTCAGATACCTTTGGTGGAACTCTTTGAGTTTCATTCTTAACCTGTTTCCCGATGATGAACCCTCATCATAAGAAGGAGCAACGTACCCATTGTTGTTGTCAAAACTCTGAACAGAAATGTCAGATTAGAGAGGTGCAATGAGTTGCAACTAGCTAATGGAAATGTTTATAACAGGAATGTAAGATTGGCAGGACTTACGTCAGCTAAGTGGACATCATGGACATCACCTACAACTTGCAAAGCTTCTAGCATTGTACCAGTTGAACCTCCAATTAACAGCACCTGAAAATTGTCAAGGATGTATCAAGCAATTCACATTAAGTGATGTTGCTAAATAGCTAACAAAAGATCAAATGCAAGGCTTCATGTTTAGCACCAAAAAGGTCAACCACACAGAAGTAAGGAACGTTTTAAAATAGTGCCAAATTTTAGTTATCCAAGATCTGAAGCGCAATTAGACAGTAGGCATTTTAATAACTAACTAGGGACTGACAACAATTATTAATTGTCAAAGGTTCTAAGATAAAAGATCATGCAGATGAAATCTCAAAGAGAGGAAGCAAGGAAACCTTGCAATACTTCACATGTTGGAGCATGATGTTGAAAGGCCAAGAATACCGTGGCACAGCCAGCAAAAGTCTTAGGTATAGCATATTAGAATTTTACAGCCCATTGGGTACTTTGTCAGCTTTTAGTTATGGCATCCTTTATTCCACCCATGTACCACAAGAACCAATATGTAGATTTTTGAAAGGGCATAGAATGTGTTGGGGTTGAACTCTGTGCTCAATATTTGTGGTGATTAGGGAATGTCAAATTCACTCAGTGATATTACAAAAATAATTTCTTGAAAGTCCTTACAGAATCAAGAAAGTAAATTACAGAAAGTGTAAGGAGTAGCAACTGTTTCTCCTCATGCACTTAATTGCTAGCCTTTCAATCTTATCATTCTCGTGCCTTACATTATATTCTCACTTTTAACTAGTCCTCAAGCTTTTGTTTTGAATTTCCAAGGCTCCAGCTGTTTTATCAGTTAATAGGCAGTTCTTACACTAGATTGAAGTTTTTGGGACATGCACTCAGAATAGAACTCAACTTTTCCCTTTTATTTTTGCAAACACAATTGCTATATAATCTGGAAGGCAAACCCAGAGATCTCTCACTTGTGCATTTTGAAAGCTCATGCTCACATATATAGTTAAGTTAATTCCAGATTTTCCACAGGCATTTAAAATTATTTTTAAATACCACAGGGATAGCTCACCCTACCGTCAAAACAACAATGGCAGTGGTGGCTGTGAATATAGTTTGGCCATGTCCTTCTGGGAGATCGTGAACAGACTGCAGAGCAAGAGCAAAAGCCATAGCACCTCGAAGACCTATTCGCACCAATAACACATTGGAATTAAGTAACATTACAGCAATGAAGGGTTCATCAAATTAGTAGTTTCTGCTAATCTTACCACTGTACCAAAGAGCTTTCTGATGTTTTAAAGGTATATGACGCTGTGATGGCCGAGCCACATTCACTAAATATGCACAAGAGAAGACATTTGCTGCCCTACAAATATTAACATGAACAAAAACACATGAATAATATGAGGATAAAAATACAATATAATCACAAATGTTACAATTTGGGATGAAAGGGATGCACCATGTAAAGCTATAAACAGTTGCGTTAAATTCCAATTCACTGGCAAAAGTTCTATATATACAGCAAATACAATACTTGTTTATATGTATAGAAACTATATTGTTTGTCCATTTATAGCATATTCAGTGTGCATACCTTGCAACTATAATGAATATCTGCCACAGTCAAGAGCAAGTCAAGGAATGACAATGAGGGATGTTTCATAATTGTTGCTATTCTGCTTACTTGAGAAATTACAAAAGGATACAATTGAGAAAAAGATAAATCCAACATGAGACCAACTGTGCTTTTCCATTGCAATATCAAACCCCATGTATATAAATCTGCAATTCAACAAATAAGTGAAAGCAGTATAAAGTAGTAGTTCAATAATGAATAAGAACAGGAAAATGGTTTGCTTACACAAATGTCTCGGCAAGAGATGATATGAGATTAAAAAATGCAGAAACAAATCGCTGAGAATTTTCTGACAAATTTGAGTACGTATAATGCTTCATGACCTAGAAAGGGATTAAAAATGTCAGTACCATTGCTCCAATAATAATATTGTAGTTGTACAGAAAATTCTTCTTTGTTAACTTACTATGCCTGTGAACAATATTGATACAATACCAGAAAGGCCAAGACCCTCCGCAAGCATGTAACTAGAAACATGCAGAGAGATTTCACGTCAAAATTGGATGTCATATGTATAAATAAATAAAAAAACAGAAGTAGAGAGACTCAAGCAGAGGGATAACATACGAGAAATATGGAAACAGAACGACAAGGCAGCACTCCAAATTTTGAAGACTGAGAAGGGAAAAAGAAAGATGCGTCAATTTCATAGTGAACAAATGACCATAAAGGTTGCTTTACAGAATATGCTCACTTGTCAATATCCAGCCCAGCATACTTGAACAGGTTCAAGGAATTAAGGATTAACAAACACCATTAAACATGCAGAAATAATATTAGTGGATAATTTTGATTCAAGGACTAAAAGATAGACTGAAAAGGATATCAATGCTGAAGTAAATCCAACTCCTACACCTGCATAAAATGCAGCGCACATTTGTTGCCATCAAATATGATATTAAAAAAAATGGATGATAAACAAGTTGTCAAATTAGAAATAAATACTAGTCATATTAGAAACAAAAATTGGCGAGTATTTGTGCATTATCTAAAAACATTTCACCTTGTTGGAATGCCTGAATGAGGATTAGAGCTTTCATCTTTAAGGAAAGAGAACATTCAAGGAAAGCGAATAAAGAGAAACTATACTCTCACTAATGTAACAGGAGGAAATCTAGATATCCAGGCAACAAGCTCTGTAGTAGAGACACTATTGGAATTTATTAGCTCCAGGCATTGTGTATTACACTGAATTTGCAGTTATCAATTTATCACAGCTAAATTTAAATTTATTTATTTCCATGTCATATGAGCCAAGGCATATTGCTCCACCCCACAATATCACTGCTCATAATAAATAACCAAGGGCGTGCAGTACTATTGCTACTAGATAGACATATTTGATCCTTATAATCGAAGGTTGGACATTTGGGAATTTCATTAAATAGAAGAGATTCAGGAAGGAACTCCGTGTTTAGAAAGATTGAATAGTAATAAAGCTTGTCCCAGAAAAATGGTCCTCAACCTATACTCCACTATTCTTATATTTGGAGTAAAATGGTCCGAGTAAGCTGACAATTCAGACACAAACCTATGGAAGCCAAAACAGCCACAAAAATAACTCAACTCCAAGAAAGCAACACAAACATGGATAATATTGAATAAGATTAACGTTTAGTAATAAACAGAAGCTAAGAAGCACGGACACAGACACAGACACGGGGACACACCAACTTCTAAATTTGGTGGATACGGACACGGCATATATATATATATATATATTATAAAATTTAGAATTAAGAAAAAAATTCAGAATTCATAATATGATATATATTGATTGATGTGTTTCAAGACTTTTAATATCTTAATAGTTCATACATATTTTGTACTTTATAAGCCCCTCTCAAAAAATATGGAGCATATATATGCATTCTTCGTGGGTGTCCGTGTTAAACACGTGTCCGACACGCCGTGCTTCTTAGAACAGAAGTAACGGAAAACCAACCTGCAGACATTGAGCCTACAAATGTTTCAAGAAACCTGACAATCACCATGAAGAAATTCTGCCCAGAAGAACGATGACTCTTTAGCATGGACATTGTCCTGCACAGCAAAATACTGCTGAAATTGCATAGAACTTTGTCTATGGAGCAGGTAATAAAATCAAAAGCAACAATTAAACATACCTGTACAAGGATATTGCCATCTATGCATTGCAAAACAAAAGAAATGGAGCAAGCCAAACAATAAATATTATCAGAAATATATAAAAAGTAACCACAAATTAATACTGACCAACAATATGGAAATACCTACCGCATCATTCAAAACAGATTCCCCAAACACTAATGCATAGAGGTTCATGTCTGTGCCAAGTTCCTGTGATTACATATTACATAAACGTGAAGGAAATGACATAATAAGAAATTTCCTACATAAATATCAGAAGTATAGACATAAAAGTCATTAAAATTGAGTAACAAGTGGATTCAATCTTCTTTTCCTACCAATCAGAATTTCTTATCATACATCAATTCCTTTTTCCTTCATCATCATTCATTATGTTTTCACACATTGAAATGCTTGTCACAAACAAAACCATACTAATCAAACAACAAACAGTGAGTCAAGGTGTGAAGAAAAAAAATGGAAAGTAGATCCTTCACCTACCATTCATGCAGGAGCTCAACATGGATATTTTGAACCCTTACAGACTTGCAGGAACTTATATCATATTATTGTGTATGGCCACTATGTTCTAAATGGCTTGGGTCAATCATGCATCTTTTTGTTTTTTCATTTATTTAATTTATGTCATTATCTACAACACAAAGACAATCACACTTGGGATACCTGGAAAATTGACAAAACGGTGACAGGATCTGTTGCTGATATAAGAGCACCAAACATCAGGCATTCCACAAATGGAAGTCTGTACATGAGGAACATCAAACCGCCAAGATAACTGAACCAAGAATCATTTGAAAACAGTAAGGCAGTTTATTTCTTGTTGCAACAGAACTATAATTCCCTCGTGAAAATTAAAGTACTTACACTAGAACACCGGTGACAATCGATGCTATAAATGTTCCTAGGATGGCAAACGTGACAATAGCCCCAAAGTTAGAGAAAAAGGGTTTCTGCAAGAATAAACAAAGGGAAAAAAGAAAAAAAAGGAAGAAGAAACACGACGTGGGTCATACAGCATGATTTTAAAGGCATGCAAGTATTAAAATCAAAGCTGCAACTTGCAATTAAAAAAGAGAACAGCAGGCTACTACTTACAGGTGATAGACTGAACCCTGACTGAGTACGAGACACTTGTGTCAAGGAAAAAAATATATCCATATAGCAACATATTTTAACAAGAATGAACATTAAAACAAATGAAACTAAAACGAAATCACTAGTTAGGATATAATATAATGGGAGGAAGCAGAAACAGAAAGAAGAACTCTTCATGAAAATTAAACCACGCCCTACAGTCACAAAAAACGAATAAATTTCAAGTGAAGTAACAATTTTTTGGGAATAAAAAAAGCTGAAAGAGTAATAATAGTAGTAGTAATGGGTAATAATAAGGAAAGAACCTGACCTGATACTAGTTTCTGTATCAGATACATTAGCTAGCCCACCGACAATCAAACCTGAAAATCACAATCTCGTAAAATTAACTACAGGGACATTGTGTTTGATCAAAAAAAAAACTTGCAATACCAATTAGAAGAGAAGCGCTGGCTTCAGGGAGGTAATAAATTTTGTGACGGCGGAGGACGTGACCGAGGACGAAGGAGAGGACGAGCATCATGATCTGGAGGAGGATCCCGACGCCGGCGGCCTGTTGTTCCTTGCCGGGATGCGCGTCGCTCGGCGATATCTGAGATTCCTCCGCCAAACCCATCGCTTCGAGTAGATTCGGTGAAACTGTCGAATTGATTCTTAATCAGTAAAGAAAAGCAGTAATTATTCTGCACTCTGCACCATTTGCTTCTCATCAACTCTTCATCGTCATCATCTTCTTCTCCCTCTTTAATTTTAATTAAAAAAAGTAAGAGCTGAAATTCCTCGAGATTCCTTATGTTTTTTCTTTGGGTGCACCCAACTCACATTCTACACGTTGATATGCTTGCGGAAGTCCAGACAGTTGACTTTTTAAAAAAACTAATTTTAATCTCATGATAAGATTGATTATGATTAATTAGTAATAATTATAATTTATAAAAATTAATACTAATTTAAATTTAATTAAAATAAATAACAACAATATCAACATCACAACAAAATTAGGGATAATAATGAATTGATAGACTCAAATTCAGGTATTTTCAATAGAACGACTCATACGTTAAACTTAGGCTCAAACCGATTGAAACCTAATTTTTTAAGCAAAATGACATTTTTTTATTTTGAAGAATTAAGTCTTAGATAACTTAGGCCTAAATTCAATTTTAAAATAAGTTATTTTATTCTTTTAATTTTAAAAAATTAACGACCCTAAATAAAATTCTTCCGTGTTTTGGAGAATGAAGAGATCCAATAATACGAGCTTAACTCTGTTAATTAAAATGCACAGATTCCATAAAATTACAGGATTCATATGAATGATATAATGTAAAAAATATGTATTAAGTCAAGGCGAAAGCATCATCCTACCAAAATTTCTATCTAGGACTTGAACGATCTAAAGTTTCTAGAACTCATTTAAGATGTTGACAATGTTTTAGATCTAACTGATATTTTAATACAAATATTAAGACTAAAAATATACTTTTTTTACCGGTTAGGGTCAAAAAGAAACTAATGCTATCTCAATTAGACTCGTCTAATGTTCTCCCATCACCAGACAATACATCCGCCAATTTCTCAACTTGCAATGGTGTGTTCCTGAGATTCCCAGGTGCTTCTTCAACTCTGCATGTCCAGTAATAGCAAGCAAAATGAATAACATAGGCCAGCAAAAGGATTTGCAGCTAGCAATGGGTAAAACCTGCTTGATTACTTACATCAATCATCTAGGTAATAATACGAGCCAGCGGATTTTTGTTCCCCGTCCTTGGTTGATTCCAGTTTGTTAATTCTTGGTCGGAAGTTAGTAGGGTCCCGTCTAAAAGTGATGTCCAGATGCTGCAAATGTAGTACAAATGAAATGCATACATATAGGGGATAGATTGAGGAAAAGAGAGCAAGAGGAAACAAGAATTTGCTGAGCTTACAGATAAAAATAGATTCATTCCGGTCAGCAATGACTGAGGAGAATCTGCAGTACAATCCAAAGATGGCTTGCCCTCATAAACAATGTCGGCAAGGTAAGTAGCCATTATGAAATCGTGCTCCACCGCGAATGCAGTTTTCTTTGCATGGAGGATAAACCTCTTTATGACTTTGGAAGCAACAATTCGCTGCTCAGAATCAAGATACGCGCTTGGTTCATCTATCAGATAAATATCCGCAGGCTATAAACACATAACATAAACCGATATTTATACCAACAAGAAATAATGATAAAATCCGTCTGATTAATAATGAGAAATAGCAGTTTTCTGCTTGCAAAAATTTTACATACTTCAAGCCAAATAATCCACAAGCAATTATAACACTTACGTTCTTGGAACTGAAACCAATATCTCATCAACGTTTCGAATGAAAGTTAATAAGCCTAAATACCTCATGCAGGTAACGTGTTTAACATGTTCTCTATCATGACTTAAGTAACAGTGGAAGAGAGGTACTTTAAACTGGATATATATAAACAGATACGATTACAAAGTTTGGATGCAAACATAAAAAGGCAAGTTGGTTCATACCGAAAAAATATGGCTTTTCTTTGAGGCAATCATTCTTCACATGTCCTAACCCACTCCGAGAGTTATGGACAACTTAGAACTGACCCCACACCCACATAAGAAACATAAAGCTACCTATTAAGTGTCATAATTGTGAAGAATCCCAACCATATCTATTGTCAGGCCAAACAAACACATCAAAGCAATAAAATCAACAACAAAAAATACACAGTTTTCTTGTAAAGCAGCATAATTAACAGGTATCAACTGTGCAGATCAAGTTGCTATCTTTCATACATCATAAAGGAGATTTTATTAGTCGAAAGCAGGAAGCACTTGCCTTTCCAAGGCAGAGACACAGCGCAACTCTTTGCAATTCTCCACCAGATAGATTAAGGACTTCTTGATCCATTAGTTGTTCAATAAGAAGTGGTCTACTGACATCAGATACAAACTGAGGATGCATATAAGAGTCACGAATTCTTGAATGTAACAGGTTTCTAACAGTAGATTGAAATTTAGGACTAATTTTCTGTGGCTTGCAAGAAACATTGAAATCAGGTATCTCGACATCAGAACCTTCCAGATTATCAGGTTTAAGTAAACCAGCCTGCACATCAGATGCAAAATTTATTCAACAGAAGGGACAGCAGTTGAAGCAGAAATAGAAAGAGAAATCCTGAATAAAATTGTCTTTACCAGCATCCGGATAAATGTTGTCTTCCCTGTTCCATTTTCACCCAACATCACAACGATCTGAGAATCTGTAAATTCACCCTCAACCACACGAAGTTTGGAATTTCCCTGAGTTTTAGTCATAGTTGGATATCTGTATCAAGCATACGGTTCAATCTCTTCAGTATTCTCTTGTGGAGTCTCCGCTACCTATAAAAGATAACAAAATTAACAGCTAAAAAAAATAAAAGATAACAGATAAAAGGTACCCACATCAGTAACAACAACAGAAACAGATAGCACAGGTTTACCTTAAAGATTCATCCTGGAATTGCAACTTTTCAGTTGGTACAAATCCAGCCAAGAATATATTAATACCTTCTCTAACAGAGAAGGTTAGGGTGACAACCCCATACGCACCAGGCTTCCCATATAAACAGCAAATGAAGTCAGATAAATAATCCAGGACACTAAGATCATGCTCCACAACAATTATGTAGCCGAAATGTAGATAAAAGTTAAGTACCAGATCATATAAAACTGTTCGATGACAATATATAAAGGAGAATGTCCAACCTGTTGGGCCTGAGCAGAGATTGGACCACTTGCGCTGCTTTAAGCCTCTGATTGACAGCAAGATAACTTGACAGTTCAACAAACATGTATATCTCAGCATTCTGTACAGAAACGGCAGCAATAGCAAATCTTTGTAGCTCTCCACCAGGTAAATCCCCCACATTACAATCCAGAATCTGGTTCAGCTCAAGATCAACACAAAGTTGTTCTTTCATATCTCTCTCATCTTTTGGGTCAAGCACTTGTCGAAAAGTTCCTGAAGCGGCTTTTGGAATGTGATCAACATATTGAGGCTTTATCATAGCCTGTTGAAGTTTAACGTATCTTTAGCTGGAAGATATACAAATCAATGTAGAGTAAGCATGAAAGGGAAGCCACACTCACACGATGCTTAAGAAACATGAACACACAAGCAAAGTTAGGTTAAAATCATTAGTCCACAGCCCTTTCTTGGGAAATTTTACACATTCTATATTTTTTCCAAAGAAATATAATATTTGGTCCCATTTCATCAGATTCTGAAATCGAAGGACACACAAAAGAAGTCAATACGAAGAAACTGAGGTGAGGTGCACAGTAACTGCCTCGACCATCAAATAAATCAAAGGAAGGCTACAATTTATTTTATGTCCAAACATACATCTTCAATTTTTCCAAGCATATATCATAAATTGAACAAGAGCAATAAATTGCAAATCTAGTTTTATCTTAACTCGAAGCCTAAACAATATAGTTTCATGTTAAATCTGACAAAGTGAAAATCATTTGGCCAAAATAAACTCATGGAATACTATGATGCTTATTGGTGACATGAAAAAACTCTAAAATTCTGTTAAATAGCATAAGATTGGGATTTATGGGCACAAGTTGGACAGATTACAAGGATCTTTCAAAGTACCTTAACGTTATCTTCCAGAATATGTATAATTTTGCAGCTCAGATCCAAGAAAGTAGGTCAAAATTTCCTGCCAATCCGGAGGATTCTGCAAGGAGAAGAAATAGCCAAAAAGTTTAAAAAACAAACCATAATAAAGCACTACGTTAATGAAATACTGGGGCATTCCATTGAAACGCCCCAAATTTGGTTTCAATTTCCCAGCCAAAATTTTGAGAGCAGTGGACTTCCCAATACCATTAGTTCCAACTAAGCCAAGAACTTGCCCAGGCCTTGGGACTGGTAACCTGAAGTTAGGGCAATCTACAGTGTTAATCTTCAAAATGCACAACCCTCGAAGAGCCACCAACACTGACAAACCTGTGCAACTTAAAGGTATTGAGGCCATATCGATGAGTTGTATCTTTGTCCAAATCCTTTGGTAAGGTGATGATTTGAATTGCTTCAACAGGGCATTTCTGCATTAGTGCATCATATAGTAAGCTTTATGTAAGCCCGACATGTTAAAGAAACAAAAGCAAACAATATTCAAAACTCAACCTACAAACCTTAACACAGATACCACATCCAATGCATAATTCTTAAGATATAAAAGCTAACTTAGATGCCGCAGAAACCTCAATACACAGTTTCCCTGTCAATAACAACAAACCAAACAAGAACATAAGAAACTTGGATCCCGACAATACGGCATTACCAACGACAATCTCCAAATAAAACATATAATGATAGCAAACCGAGCCTATTTATAAATTATCTAATGGAATTTTTTTTTCTTTTTAATACTTACAAATAACATACTGTAGGATTATAATGTAACATACCTATTTTCCACCCAATCATAAACCGATTATCACAAATTCAAACACTGGCCATGTCTTCCCCCAAGAATCCAATTAGTTTTGAAGGGTAGTTTAATTTTGCATTCTAAAGCATCCCTTCTAAACATCCAAATTCTGAAAAAAAATGAGAAAAGAGTTACCGGTTTTAACAACGGGACAGCTCTTCTTGCATTCCTCATGGCACTTTTTGGGCTTGCACCTATCGCCGCTCACTATGGCTATACGCGTCAACCGGTCAGCCATCTATCTGTTTCGCTTCTTCTTCAACACAAAACAATAACCATTGAAATTACAAAGACAAAACGAAGAATTGTTTCGTTTGTTGGAATTCAAGTGAAAGGAGGAGGAAGCTTGTAGTACCTGAAGATCAAAGATAATTGCTTTCCTGCAAACGCCAACTTGGTGAGTGCTCTCTCTCTCTAGGGGTTTTTGTCTCCCTCTGACTAAAATTTTGATATAAATAAATTAAATTATTATTTAAGATAATTTATAATTATAATAAAAAATATTTATATTAAAAAATATCTAAATTAAATATTTAATTGATTTACATATTAGTCAACAAGAAGAGTCTTGAAGAAAAGCATAGGGCTGGCCACTAATCGGCATGGGAAACTGACACCGACACCGAGAAGCTGAGAGTGGACCGATGGGGCGGACAATGGAATGGGCGGCGGCAAGCAACCACTTACGTGGGATTCCCAGAAAGACGGTGTTTATGTTGGTCGGAGCTTTCGCTAAGGTCGTGGCCAATGTTCTAAACACCACCTCCGTTCACAACGCCGATACCCTCGTCCGTCTTGTCCGATCTCGACCTCCCGGGGTTCCCCTCATTACTGTCAGTAATCATATGTCTACGTAAGTTCCAAAAAGTTTGCTTCTTTCTTTCACGTTACTGGTTGTGTCTGTTTCGTGAACTTGAGTTTAGATGTTATTTTCCTTTAATAGGCTAGATGATCCTGTAATGTGGGGATTCAAGGGATTTCCCACTACGAATTCTGAATTGGCTCGGTGGGTGCTGACGGCCGAAGACATTTGTTTCCAGAATCCTGTTTACTCTTATGTATTCCGCACTGGTGAGCTATTCCAAGCTTTCTTTATGTTCTTTCTTCTGTTTTTGGATTGTGATTGTATCCTGAAAAAGGAGTAATTTCAAGGAAACTGTGAAAAGGGAATCTAATAGTTAACTGTGATTCTTTGAATGTTTTGGGTCCATGTCGGGCACCATGACTAGAATGGTTTAACTTGAACATTGATGGAGTTTTTGACTAGTGTAATGCTAGGGATACTGATATTTGCAGGTTGTAATGGGATTGTTTCTTGTTGTTTCAGTTTTAGTGCCTAAGTTAGTAAATTGTGCAGGCAAATGTATACCTATTACAAGGGGTGGTGGTATTTATCAAGAACACATGAACGAAGCTCTTGAACGCTTGGGGAATGGAGAATGGGTACTTACTTAAGTATCCTACTGTTATGTTACACTTTTCTTAGAAGTACGTGTACTAAGTAACTGTATGAAGTATTACAGGTTTTATGAAGTTCTTAAGAAATGGAAGCTTGTTGCGTTTCATTTTCTTTCTCGAAGAATGAACCATGATTTTCTGCTTGGTATGATGTGTTCATTGTCTTTAATAAACAGCTACATACTTTTCCTGAAGGAAAGGTTTGTCAAACAGATGCTCCTATAAGACGGTTAAAATGGGGAACTGCAAGTCTGATTACTCGCTCCTCTGTACCGCCAATAGTCTTGCCCATTATTCATCATGGTTTTGAAGAGGTGAATTTTCTTCTGATATGAATTTCCCTTGTTTAGTTACCATCATCAGGCTTCTAATTCTGTGTCAGACAAGCCAGCAAACTATGATATTAAGAATATCATTTCCACCATATGAGTAAGAGCTGGCAACTTAATGGAATGAAGCTATTACTCGTTTCCAAAATTTGTTGGGCATCCAGTTAGAATTATATTTTTCCCTTGGCTGAAAATATTATTTATCAAAATCTAAAAATTTTCACAAGCAGCTTGAGCTCATAGTCTAAGCAATCAAGATAATTTAAAAGTATCTTGACTTGGGGGATTCAGGGTAGATCCTTCAATCTTCATGAGGTTTTTAATATTAGTCATTCATTGCCTAATTGTTCCAATTTATCTCAAGTTGACTGTTGGTATTCTTGATCTTAGCTTCACATCTATGGATTTTCATTTTCTATCACCATTTTTATTTTTTTGAACTTGGCTTTATTGGATTTAAAATAAAATTCTAAGTAGAACCAGGATGATAGAACTGTAGTAAGCTTATACTTGCGAAACCCTACATTTGCTACTTCTTTGTAACAATCAAGATCTCTGTAACTCTGTATTCCTTCGGATAATCCTATTTCTTTTCTTTATCTTTTTCTGCTATTTCCATTTTGTGAAGATGTTATAATGACTTGCAAACGAAATTTATGGAATCCTAGCTGGCCTGGTTACTTTAGTTTTGGGGTTTTTCTGAGTGTTTCACATCATATTGCTGTTTTAATATGTAGGTGATGCCTGAGAAGTATTGGTTTGGCAGAAGGCCCCCTGTTCCCTTATGCAATAAGAAAATTAACATTGTTGTTGGTGAACCAATAAACTTCGACCTTCCTAACATGAGGCAAGTGGCAATTACTATGTCGCGCAATTTATCTCTCCCAAAAACTGGATGGATGACAACTCCTTGTGGACTTGACGAAGCAGCACAAATGTGCCTCTACACCTCTTTATCAGAGAAAATTCAAGCTGTCATGGAGAGCCTAAGGATTTTTGGTAAAAACCTGCTGAAGGAAAATTCTAAAATCCATGCATCTTGAAACAGGAGAATTTTGTTTGTGTACCTCTGTTATCGAGATTCTGAGCAGTGGGAAATCAGCATTTCATCTTCTAAACTTTTCCAGGACTGTTAAACAGGCATTCTTCCTCTGCTGGACAGACTTCTTATTTTGCTAACCCTTTTGTTTGTTCAATTGGTTTTCACAAATAAGCGATTCTGTCTGGTGGGTCAAGCAACATTCTTCAGTGAGCAGCCAATTAAAGAAGTGGCAACCCTTGAAACTGACATCAAGTTGCAACCACCCAAATGCAAGGAAAGGCACAGTTAAGCTGAAATAAGGGAAAAAGTCCTCTGTCCTTAAATAGAACTAGGGGCTGTCTGTTTGACAGGGGGAGACACCAATGCTTTATTTGACCGGACGTTAAATTTCCCAAGAACTGCTAGGCAATTGCACCATACTTGTTTTGCAATTTTTGCAGGGATAACATAATTTTGTTTCGGAACAAGTATCTCGATTTCTCCATTGGTTGTCTTCCAGTTTAGAGTAGACTTTCCTAGTTGAATCGGCATCAAATTATATACTGTACTAACCTTCTGGAGTTGCAGTAGAACAAGTAAATACTCACGTCTGACATCTTATATCTACTGGGATTTTTATGCTTCTCGATGTAAAATTATTTTGTACATCAGAAACTATTTGTTTGGTGCAATAATAACAATGCATTCTTGAGCTTGAATTTTTTTTTAATATTTTAAACTCAATTCCTGTTCGAATGATTCTGTTAGGCTTTGTTCAATTATTTTAGGTCAGGATCGGATACTTGCCAAGTTTATCTACAGCAGTTTCATGTTTATAAACTTTTTGGCTGAACATGGGTCTGGTTGAATGCTACAGGACCTACGGGACAGCTGATTCTTTTCCATTGGCTTGTCAATAAGGTTCTTTAACTGCACATTTATTATGTTCTTATGGTGTTACAAGTATCACCTGCTTGACTTGATGATCTGAACTATCAAAGCATCAAATGAGCACCATAAGCGAGGGATATTCTTCAATTTCTTCTTACCAAGTGGGCTTAGCACGAAGTTTGTTATGTGGAACTTGCGCATTGACTGAAGACTAGCGGGTATATGCACCTGTCTTGTCGTCAATTGAACTGTATTCTCCAATGCTTTGAAAGGTTAAACCGAAGGTTTAGGTTATTGACTACAACTTTTTTTTTTTAATTACAAGGAAAACAAACTCAAAACAAACTAATTAGCGTAGATGTCTACGGTACAGCGTACCGTGGGCACCCAGGAGAAGACAGTTCAAACAGTCAATGGTGGCTTCTGGAGAATGTGCAATCCTGGGCTGGCGAGGGTTACGAGTGAGGCGAGATGGTTCGCGCATTGATTCCCTTCACAAGGAACATGTTAAAACTGCACCTTCCAAGCTCTTTGGAGTAAACGTCGGGTATCTATCACCAAAATATTATCATCAGTCAAAACAGCAGTGGAAGAGGAAAGTAAGTTCATAACTTCGAGGGAATCCACTTCAACAATGACTTGTCGTTAGCCGAGCTCCCAGTTCAAAATAAGGCCTGAGTGGACGCTCCTGAGTTCTGTAGAGAGTAGTGATCCTCTGGCAAGGTGTTAAATAAACCCACCGCACCACTGACCTTGCCAATCACGAATTAGCCTCTTGGCAGTAATGATGCTTTTGCCTTATTTTACTGCTGAATCGGTGTTTAATTTAACCTAACCCATAGGCGATTTGCTCCACCCAACTAAACTTTCCAAGGAGAAACCCTGAGTTGGGAATATACAATTTTCCGTTAGTCTAGCCCGTTCTAGCCATTCGGAATATTTCAGCACGGCTTTGTCACCAGCTTCCGACCAAACGAAAGCGGGGTCAAAGACACTTTTATTTCTTAGGAACAGCAAGGGACACCAAAAATATCAACTTGATTTGCAGAATATATGGACTCTAAAATATCCATACTTCCATAAATCTATCAAAACCTGTCTTATCAGCTTCTGTAATGCTTCATATTTGATCAAAACAGAATATGAAGAATGTTTACTCTTGGTTCCTGTAGTCCAAAATTTCTCCAAGCTGCTTCAAAGTCAACCTCTAATAATTACATATTGCCAGGATAAACAAGAGAAGATAAACTGTGGAATGTTTAAAGAAATATGCAATCTCATGGCCTTTCTTTCTTAAGGCCTTAATGTTCATTGATAATGCCACCTTTTCCAAACCCTTTACAGTGAGTGCCAAATTGTCATCGATCGAAGTGGGGACTTGCAAGAAAGAAAATAGAGAAAAAGTAGCTAGATACAGTCATGAAAGAAAACGAAGAAGCAAGAAGGAGACGTGAAAAGAGAGAAGATGTCTCAAAGTCCAAAATTCTAACACATTAAGAATGTCACCAATAGGAGGAAAGTTTGATGCAGATAGGAATCCTATTCGTAAAGAATAAGGTTCTTTCACTCCACTTCCACTATAAAGCTCTTCTGGTGCCTCGTTGACTCTTGCAATAAGTTTGTTAGTTTATTCATCGAAATCCACACTCAAAAACTTGAAAAAGAAACCATTCTAAAGAACTTTTTTGGATTTTGGTTCGTTTTCAATTTCATGACGATCAAGCTCACAAACTTACCATTGAAAGAGAGAAAGATTGTTTATAAAATGACTTGTTGATTGATTTGGGTTAGGAAGAGAATCCAACAGCCTTTAGTGGTGTAGCCAATGACCATCCTATGACCTTTTCTTCATTACTTTTTCTTTTCATCTTCCTACGGGACCAACCATTATATATTCCCATGAACTTGTACTTAAGCAACAAAAGATTTGTAGAAAATACTTGCTTGGACTTGGTATGTTTGCCTTGTTGCAAAGCACAGGGTAGTTGTTCCGTTTCAGTGCGTCATCCTGTGTCTGAGACCATCTATTCATTCATTAAATGTTAATGAATAAATAGATGGTCTCGAGTACATGGTGACATACAAAAACGGATCAGGAGAATTGATTCCCTTATTACATGCATTACATGTTAAACCCATGTATATCAAAAACCATTTTGTTTTAAGTGGAACTTGAAGTCAGCTTCTTATGATCTTCATATAAAATGATAGGATCGAAAAATATTATTTTTCATAGGAATTAAATAATTTGCATACTTCTAACTCTCTTCTTTTCTTTCTTATAATCTTATTTTTTTATGATTAAGAATATTACTCTTACACAAGTAGTCTAATGATAAGATGTTGAGTAGTTTAAGGAGGAATTTGATCTTTTCTAACTTTATGTGATCATTATGCTTTCTAGTTATCTTAAAAAGTCTAAGAGTACTTGGCTTGTATTTAATATAAGAGTTGATTCTCCGTTCATTTCTGTTTTTATATAGAGGGCTATCTCTAGTGAAGCATATCCTTCCATCTCAAATTCAACAAAAGGCAGAAGAAACTAAAATGGTGGTGGTAGACATTCAAGGCAAGCTCAGGCAAGCTCTAGGCACGGTAAAAGATCAAGCATCAATAGGCAAGGCGAAGATATATAATCATCATGAAGTTAAAGGGTTTTCCGACATAGAGATTGCGGTGGTTCGTGCAACTGGCCATGATTATGGTCCCATTGACGACAAGTACATGCATGAGATCCTCTTTCTCGTCTCCAACTCTCGTGGATCTATCCCTTTTCTCGCAGAACGCATCTCTCGCCGTCTCAGCAAAACCAGAGACTACCTCGTAGCTTTCAAGACCCTCTTGCTCATTCACCGTCTCCTGCGTGGTGGTAACCGATACTTCGAGCACCAGCTTCGCGGTGCTCATGTTTCAGGCCATCTTCAAATGAGCACTAGCTGGTTTGTCAACAATTCAAACCACCCTTCAGCCTGTTTTCTGCACAGGTACGCTGCTTATCTCGAAGAAAGAATAGGTTGGGTCATCAATCAAGCTGGAAAGCTGGAACCTGTCGTGTCTCAAGGTCTTGAGTTCAGATGCTACGATGAGAAGTCCATTGATATGGTGTTTCGCAAGTTGCCCAAATGTCAAGTGTTCGTAGATAGGGTATTGGAGTGCTCCCCAGTTCATATCTTGTCTTCCGATAATAATCTGGCTCAAGCAGCCACGAGTAACATCTTGAAGGAGAGCTTTCAAATTTACTCAACATACTGCGAATGTATCGCATCTCTTGTGAACATGTTCTTTGATCTAACGATGCCTGCAAGAGCTTTAGCCAGTCAGATACTGAGAAGGGCTTCTCCACAAAGCCAACAGCTTCACGATTTCTACGAGAACTGTAAGCAGATTATCGAGAACAAGAACTTGGAGTACCCATATGTGCAGATCATTACCATGGATCATGTTGTGGCGTTGGAGGAATGCAGTACCTGTGATGCTAGGTCACAAAACAAGATCAAAGGTACAATCATAGCTCCTTGGCCAATTTTAGATTGCCTCACACAATCATCAGCCAAGTCTGAAGCAGGAAGGGCAGTTGGAGGTAAGCAAGGAGAGAAGAAAAGAAGCAATCTGAACTTAGCACCAACTCTTTTTTCTTGTACACTTGAAACTAAAATCAGCAAGGAGTGGGTGGTGTTTGAGGATGAAGATCATCACCACAATTCCCATGTTCCTTGTGAGGGGACTATGCAAGGTGCAAGATAATGGTTACAAAACTTTCCTACTAAAGCCTAGAGTAGAGAACGGTGTGAAGAGATAACTCCAAGATACTAAACATGGCAAGTTTAATCATATTATGTTACGAGGATTTGCACCTAATATAAGTCACTGTACAGTTGTTGACGCAGAACTATAGGAGATCTTTTCAGGGTTACAACTTGCATGGGACCTTGGATGTCGATGGGTTAAATTAGCTATCAACTCGGTGATAATCATCAATATCTTATCCTCATCGGAGGTTTAGAAAGCTCCGTTTAATTCTCTGATAGTAGAGATCCGATATTTAATAGCTAGAGATTGGCTAGTGAAAACGAGACATGTTTATTGCCAGACTAATAAGATTGCAGATTAGCTAGCTAACTACGCTAGTTTACTTGAACTTGGCATTTACCTTTTTCCAAACCTGCCTGTAGGTTGTTTATTTATATTACTAGAGGATATATCGGGTATTTCATTTTCCCAACTAGTTACGTAAAATTTGTACCTCTCCTTTTCTGATTAAAAAAAACGATTATAGAATAGTTCACTTAAAAATTATTTATAATAAAAAGAATTTGTATGAGTTTTAGGTTAATTATCGATAAATATTTTAACACTCAATCCTAACCATTGAGCTTCCTAATAAAAAGTATAGGCCATGTGGTGTTATATGACTGTCCTTGTATACTCTCTATGTATATCTTACATACATGCATGTTTAGTATACAAGGGTTGAATATACTCACTTATGCCATCATTTGCTAAGATATTAAAGCACTCTGTGGTCTAATAACCATGTCTATTAAAAATTCTAAAGCTATTGTTTCTTTATCATCTTATTCCATTTCTATCAAATATCCACTAAGCTAAACTATGCAGACTATTTATTTTGGTAAAATTACTCTTTTGTAATTAAAAGATTACAGGCTTGAGTCACGAAAATAATTTCTTTGTAAAATATAAAAAAAGGCTGCGTAAAATTGAAAATCTTTTCTCTCAATTTTTGCAAAACGACGAATTAGAATATAGCTGCTATATATAATTAATTTGCTATATATATATTTTATGGAGTTATTTGAAAACAGTCTCATTATTAATTAAGTTTACATCACTAATGAGCTTGTACATGTTATTGATAAAGGTTTTAAAACAATTTATATACCTTTTGATAGGTGTTTGGAGAAGAGAATCGTTTTGATGCAATTTCTTTTAATGATTTTTATAGATTATTGTCGATTGAAGAAGAGAATATAACACTTCACTCACCAGTTAAAGAATTGGTACCTCCACCAATCCATGTTACAACAAACACAACACAAAAATAACCTGTAACTTCTAATCATGGCTGTGGAGAAAGACAATCTTTTAGAAGGGGACTGAGGCAGGGTCGTCTTAATGCACAAAGATCTTCACTTTGCAATAATTGAAGGAGGGTCTACAATCAAGTGGTCAATCACAATCTATGATCAGTTCCTTGTCTCAGTTGCATTCCAGACAACAAATGAAATATCAACTTCCACTAATCCGAAACAACAGCTGACAGCCAAAGGATTGACATTGAATGATCCCACTATGTACAAACAATTGGTTGGTGGATTACACTATTTGTGTCTTGCTCGTCCTAATATTTGTTTTGCGGTGAATAAGATAACACTACCATATTATTGTTTAGGTTACATCCGTCTGCACATATTTAGAAGTGTTGAAGAAGCGACTATCTGAGAAGCAGAGGTTGATTATAAACCACAGAAATGCAAATTTGGAGCTACAAAGCCTACAATTAAAAAGCTGATGAGATTTCATGACAGGAAATGATCAGTTCCTTGAAAGTTTTTGTTACTATTTATTGTCAAACCTAGATGGTTCAACATCCGAAAATTCATAGAAGCCAAAATGGTTGCTGTCGTATGTATCGTCCATGAATGACCACTGATACTGTTGCTCAGGAGTGATAAAACTAGGATCATCACCGGGGAAAGTCACGGCGGTTTCTGTCGATGAAGCCTCCAAGTTCCTTGTCATGGTCGTCGTTGCGCTGCTTTCCTTGTCTGGCGTGTAATCAAGTGAGAATTCCATTGACACAGGAGCTCGTGAGCTCGAGGGGTCGATTCTCTTAGAGTGGAGGTCAACTTGAACACCTCCTATCAGAAATCGTCGATGTGACAAGACGTAGGTGGAAGCTCCATGAGTTGAGATGTCACAATTCCTGCACAATATGGCCCTATCCTCCAAGCAGAAAACGTATCCTCTTCTCTCCTGCATGTGCCAGTTTTACTATAAATCCATAGCATTACAGGCACCAATGAGTTGGTACTTGCACGAGAAGTACCGAAACGAGGATTAGAAGAGATGGGGTTGTAGTTGTGTATTTACCTGACAGATGTCACAGAGAGGAAGCTGGGAAGAAGATGATGATGAGGACGAGGAGGAGGAAGAAGAAGAATGGTCGAGGAGAAAGAGACGTTCATGTTTCTGGGAAAGTTTGTTGGCTGCATGAACCTTAGAGTCACATCCTTTGCACAACACAGCCTCGTCTGCGCAACACAGCACCTCAGCTTTTGCCTTTTCGCATACATCGCATTGAATTTTCATGTTCACTACTTGATCAATCATTCATGTCCTAAGAAAATGTACTCTTATTGCTCCTTTCAGCAATGAATATATATAGAAATGCTATAGATATACACAGCTATTAAATAATGCATAAATCGAATTCATCAAAATGATGTTGGCATCTGTTTTTATCCCTGTAGAGTGTAGGGTGTCATGCCTATAGAATTCTTATGTTGTAAAATAGTCCCATCTCATCAACCTAATGATTATTGAATGACAAATCAATAATGTCACAGACATACCTTCAAGTTGGTAAAATTATAATGTATGTCTGTACTTAGATTCTTATTTTGACTTATAACGTATCAGACTTTTAGAGAGTCGCTCCGTTCAATTCAATATTGGAAGTAGTTGAAGCGTCCATCCATAGCAGTAAGTTCAGATGTTGACTCAATGCATAGATCAATTGAATCGGGATGCATGGATGTATAAGATATAGACTGTGACAAAAGATGAAGCTAGTTCATCTTTCCTTTTCCTTGTTACTGTTAAATTTGTGGCAGGAACTCCAACTTAAACAGTTCTGATACATAATTCTCAGAAGAAACCAAGCAGAAGTGGACAAAGAAAATCATATCGTATCCTCTCTTCCCTCCATCACAACACGCCAACAGGAAGATCAAAGCGCACCAACTTCAATCTCCGTGAAGAATGAAAGTATTGCTCATGTCAGTAATCTCCAATGATGGTCGTAGAGGAAGCACCATGGAAAATGCAAAAGAAACAAAAGCGGCAACCTACCCCTAGGGGACCATATACAGATATACGTGTACAGGTAGGGGATAGATTAGGCTTGGATATGGATATCAGGATCGAATCAAATCCAAAAATAGATTTTTGAGGCTGCTTGCTTACAGTTTTGGGATTTTCTAGGATGTTGGTGTCTTCTTGTCAGCTAAATGCATGAAAAGGGGAGATGGATGATACTAGAAAACTTTGCATCCCCATGCCCTGCTCCTGTTCTTATCTTGGAAAGAAACTTATCAGTAGCGCCAAAATTTTGCCATCTTGAGCCTACAACTTGACACTTCCATGCTCTCTTTGCTCTAGCTTGGTAGTTCATAATGACAACCTTAGGTGCCCGCTTACCAAAATCCGATTAAATTATTGGACTGATCTTTTAAATTCAAATTAAAAAAAATTCAAAATTGGAAAACAGTGAGACCCTCGTCCTCTCTCGGTTTCTTCTTGCTCCTTCTCTTAGCTGTTGAACCGTCTACTTCATCTGTCCTGCCATTCGTAGACCATCCTGTCGATCTCTGGTCTGACAGGTTGCTCGACCCTTTCAGAATATTGGAGAAAATTCCTTTTGGAATTGACAGAGGCAACAATGTCGATCCCTCCCCGGCCAGAGTTGATCGGAAGGAGACCCCTGAAGGTCATGTTATTACCCTTGACGTTCCAGGGATGTAAAAAGAGGACTTGAAGATAGAAGTGGAGGAAAATAGGATGTTGGGGGTGAGTGAAGGGAGGAGGAGAGAGGTGATCAGAGTTGGTAGAAAAAGCAGGCCCAAGGTCAGCTCAACTTTAGTCTGGCCTGTTGACTTTAAGTCCGCCTGTTTCGGCCCAGTTTCCATCTGATAAAGAAAAACCAAACCTAGGGTTTTAGGTTGTATTGCCTGCTCGATTACTTGTATTGCCTCGCCTCCTTGAAGCAACGATGGCCGTAGGGTAATGTATCTTTGTGTCTGTTCAATGTCTCCTTATCTCTACTTATTTATGAATAGTTTCACGAAAAGATCGGTTATTGACGTGTTTTCTGTGTTGTTTTGCAGGAAGAACAAGAGGATTTCCAAGGGCAAGAAGGGTGGCAAAAAGAAGGCGTGAGTTCTTTCGATAGCCCTTTTCTTATTCCTGTTAATCGTATCTTGATTATTAGATGCAATTTGCGTAATTTTTTGAACAAGTTTCGTTAGTTGGAATCTATGTTTGGGTTTGATTTGTCGGTTTAGTGACTGTACGTTGAGTTTATGGATGTAAGTGGTTGTGGTTTTTGATGGGTTGGGTTTTGATGATGAACAAATGAATCAGAGTGGACCCTTTTGCTAAGAAGGATTGGTATGACATCAAGGCGCCTTCTGTTTTCTCTGTCAGAAGCGTTGGCAAAACACTCGTTAGCAGAACTCAGGGAACTAAGGTCTGTCTCTCTGTATATTATTTTTTTTAATTGCATTTATGATTGTGATGATTGTGTATGCAAGGCTGTGATCTTTTTCTGGTTGCAAGCTCTCATTAAGACATATAAAGTTGAAAGGACCAAATTTCAATAACTGAGTTGAATGACTGGCATTTATATCAATTTAACTTTCTTTTCCAAGGATATGATATGTTTGACTTCTGTATTGTTTTCAATTTCACTTGTGGTCGGATATATTCATATCCTGCGTATGTAGTGATTCCCGGGATAAAGGAGCATTTAGTTGTCAAGAAGCATTTTCTATAACTTAGCCGGAACACAAAGGTTTGTTAATTGTGTTGGAATTGTTTGTTCATGTTTGCTTCATCTTAACAGATTGCTTCCGAGGGACTGAAACATAGGGTTTTTGAAGTCTCTCTGGCCGATCTCCAAAAGGATGAGGATCATGCCTACAGGAAGATTCGACTTAGAGCAGAAGATGTTCAAGGCAGGAATGTGCTTACAAATTTCTGGGTAGGTGGCATTTTTCTTACCATCGCATATGGATGTTCTATGATGGTCTAAGCTGTTCTATTCTTGTAAAAATATTTCCTTGTAGGGCATGGACTTTACAACAGACAAACTAAGGTCTCTGG